>CM046458.1:16317877-16662524 GCA_025506515.1 Flaveria trinervia | reverse complement strand
TGGTCTGAGTTGTGTTTGACCCCCATTTGCTCTGGGTGCCTTACACTCCCGGCGAAGTGACCCATAAGGTTACAATTGTAACACTTAACTTTGCTTTTATCCAGCTCAAACTTACCACTGGTAGCATTGCTTGGAAATTTTCTTCCTGTCCTCTTGTAGAACTTCTTGGCTCTGTGAGTGAGAAGAGCCATCTGCTGAACTATCTCCATGTATTCCAGGTCATCTGGATGGATACAGTCTAGGTCTTCAAGAGTGAAGAGATAATTTCCACAGCTTTCATCTGCAGACACAAAGGCTTGAGAAGAACTTGTCTCTTGGAATGGGCTTCCTTGAGTAAAGTTCTCCCTTGGTGTCTCGGGAAGGTGATGAAAGGACCCTTTTGTGAGTTGTCAGGGTAGCATAGGAGATGATGTTGGGGTTCTATGCTGTCCCTTTCAACCACATGAAGGGCTGAACCCATTTGATTGTTAGAGTTGCCAGATGAACCTTGTAAGTTCATCTCCATCTGGTATCCACTGAGAATCCCATTAACTCTGTCAGAGTAAGAGTATTAAGGTTCTCAGTCCTCTTGATTACCACACAATAGTGTGTCCATTGCCTAGGAAGTGAGGACATGAACTTCCTTACAATGTCTCTGTTCTCAAGAGGAACTCCTCCATCCACAAGGGTATCCACAATCTCAACATACCTGAAGTATTGTTGGGTCATGGTTTCACCTGTTTTAAAGGTGAAATTTTCAAACTGCTGCTTCATAAGATCTTTCTTGTTCTCCTTGGCTTCAGAGGAGCCTTCATACATCAGCTTCAGTGCATCCCACAGCTGTTTAGCTGTTTTGCACTTCTTAAAACCTCTATACACAGAGTTTGGGATAGCAGTCTGAAGAGCAGTCATGGCCTTCCTGTCAATCTCTACTTTTTCCTATCTTCATCTGAGTAGTTGGCCACATCTTTAGGAATCATACCAGCACCGGTAGCAGAGGGGGTGCTAGGTATGAAAGGTCCATATTCAACAGATTCCCACATTCTTGAGTCAAGAGACCTGATGAAGCCTTCCATCCTCATGCACCAGGTGTTGAAGTCATCAAGAGTGATCAATGGGGATTTGTTCATGGTTCCAGTCTCCATATCAGTCTTTGAGATGGAAGCCATTTGAAAAAGTTTAGTTTTTGTGTGTGTGAGGGATCTTAAGATGGTTAGATCTTATATCACGAGCCTGAATGCTGATACCAATTGCAGGATCGTTCAAGGGCTTGAACACAATTACAACACAACAACACAATGAGAAGATTAACTAAACGTTAATCAAACAGTGAACTAGGTAACCAAAGGTGATGCAGAGAACACAAGTAAAGCAAGAGATAGAACAAGAGAGTATAGTTTTCAAGGGAGCAGTATATTGCTTTCTCAAGTTCTTTTACAAGTGTTACAAAGCATTTCGAAAGATACAAGAACTTGGAATACTTTACTACAACCTACAGCCGGCTATACTATGAAGCCAGCTGGATACAATTGACTAGACACTAACAAAATCAATTGTAGGATCAAAAGGCATATCTGCCTTTTGACCTTGTGACTATGACATGCCATAGCTCACATCCTTATACATTATAAAAGGATAAAGTACATAAAGTGGAAAGTTTCAGACTCAAGACCTCAATGTACAGTTACCAAAAGCATGGACCTTTTCACCAACTCTTGTAAGTTGGTGACTTATCAGAGACGCAGCGGAAAAGGTGCTTTATGGAACAGTACATCAGATAAAGCATGTGTACTAAAAGTCTTCGGAAGAAATCTGTCTTCATAGGTTGAAGCTTCGGAAGACTTTGTCTCTTCAAGCTTCGGAAGACTTCATGTTAGGCTTCGGAAGATATTGGTCTTGGCTTCGGAAGATATTACACTTGGAGTATTTTCTAATGCTTTGTGTAATTCTTCCGAAGCATTCTTCACTTCAGTACTTAGTGCATGTTGCTGAAACACTTAGGCAGTTTTGGGTTGCATCAGACTTCAGGAATCCTTACAACCTTGTTAGGTAAGTTCCCCAGACAACTTTTGATAATCATGTCTGTTTTGAATGTAATAAATTTAGGGTAGCATTGATTCAATCTTCTCTAGGCTATTAGATCATAATAATAGCTTAGTAAAGGACTTGCAATTATGCACAGAAGCAAACAAGATTTTAAAACAAAATGAGCATAGTTACAAAGAAAAAAATAGAACTATTAAATAAAGAACTAAGGGAAACCAAAGTTGTGGATTTTAACCAAGCTAATGATATTAAGTTCTATTTGAACTCACTTGAAGAAGCTAAGAAACAAGAAGCAGATTTGAAAGTCAAAGTAAATTCATTAAACCAAAAACTGCACAGTTGGACTAGTTTGTCTCACATAGTCCAGCACTTAGTGAGAGAACGCAACAACGGGGAGGGTTTGGGTTACAAAGTCATACCACCACCACATGAGACCTTGTTAAATGCTAAATGTAAACCAATTAATAACAACTCAATCAAGGATCATGTGGTGTCCACTCCTCTTGTAAGTGATCTAGATTCTAGAAGTAAACCCATTGAATATGTCACTAAACACAGGGAGCCCACTCCAAAGTTAAATGATAAAATGCCAATTGTTAATCTCGATGAACAATTTGAGAAACTTAAGGTAAAATCTGGTTCAAATACGTCTAATTATGAACTCAAAAAGACCAAACAAGTTAACCAAACACGCTCATCATGTCTAAGTCCAGATAAACAACAGAGTAAAGATGTTAAAAAGGTTCAAACAATTAAATTTGTTAAACAAGATAAAACATCTAAACAAAAGGTGTCAAAACCCAACCAAGTCAATGTCACACGATTGTCACACATTCTCCAGAGAAAAGCCATACGAACATGTCGAAAGTAGATTTTGCTACAACTATGGAAGTATGGAGACATCGCGTCTAAATGTCCTTACTATCAGACACCTAAGAAAAAATTTGAACTTCATGATCCTAAACCCAGTTCTTCTAAAATGAGCTCTATGACTCCACCAAGAACACTAGGTGAACATAAAGTTCAAACCATAAGCCAATCGCCTGTTTATCACAAACATGCCTTACACAAAATTAGCTTATGGAAAGAAAAGTCTAGTTCAATATCTGATAATGAGAACAAGAAGACAAATGATCTTCCCTCACCCTCAAATGGATAATGGGTGGAATTTATGATGTGTGATGCTTATGGGACACCCAAGCTAGTTAAGGCTGGGGTCCTTAACCTCAAGTAATGATTTCCTTTGAAAATGAAGGGTGTTCACTACAGTGCTGCCACAAATACATGGATCGTAGATAGCAGAGCATCTAGGCACATGACTGGGAACGTGGCACTCCTGTCAAACGTTAAACAAATTAAAGGAGGTCATGTTTCATTTGCTGGAAACAAAGGAGGTTACATTATGGCTCAAAGGGAAGGAGGGAACGAGAAAGTGAAGTTTGATAAGGTAAACTATGTTCAACAACTTCAAAATAATTAGCTTTCTGTATCCCAAATCCGTGACAAAGCCTTTAAAGTAGTATTCGACAACAAGAAGTGCTATGTTCTGAAAAAGAACTATATGATCCCGGAGGACGAAGTCTTAATGTCAGCTTAAAGATATAATGATCTTTATGTCTTGGATCTATCAAAGGCCTCCACAATGGATCATCAAGTTCAGTGATTCTTGTCAAAGGCCACAGAGAAGGATTCGGTCTCCTGGCATAGGAGACTGGGACACATCAATCCATGGACGATGAATCACTTGATCCAAAATCATCTAGTGCGAGGAGTCAACGTCAAAAAATTCCAATTACCAGACTTTTGTGTCGCCTGCAAGAAAGGCAAACATACTAAGAAGTCTTATAAGGAAAAGTAAGTGCATTCCATAGAACAACCTCTTGAGCTTCTTCACATGGATTCGTTTGGTCCAGTCAGTACAAGGAGCATCGCCCACGACATGTACTGTTATTTAGTTACGGATGACTACTCAAGATTCTCTTGGGTAATGTTTCTGAAATCCAAATGAGAAACATTTGAGTCATTCAAAGAGTTAGTAACTACATTGGAGTCTCTCTACAAGCTAAGGTAAGACAAGTACGCTCAGATAATGGAACCAGTTCAAGAACCACGGATGGAGGAATTCTGCAAAGAAAAGGGATTGGGCACCAGTTCACTTCTGCCTACACTTCACAAGTAAACGGCGTTGCTGAGAGAAAGAATCGCAGCTTGATAGAGACAGCACAGACGATGCTAGCAGACTCGAAACTGCCCATCAAATTTTGGAATGAGGCAGTTGCAAATGCATGTTACACGTTAAATCATGTCATGGTGGTAAAACGTCATGATAAGACGTGTTACGAGCTACTTCAATGATGTAAACCAAATTTAGAGTACCTCGAACTGTTTGGCACACCTAGCACCCTTCTGAAGAAAACTCAAGAAGGCAAGTTCAGCGAGAAGGCTAACGAAGGAATCTTTCTAGGATACAACATACCGAATAAGAGAGTTTACAATAACTCAACAGGTCAAGTAGAAGTGTGGTGTAATGTGGACGTTCAGAGATACACACCACCCCATAGCTGGAAAAGGACCCGCATTCTTTTCGATTATGATGGATTCTATAAGTCCTTCAACATCCCTCTCTCCACTTCTGAAGATGAGTTAGCAACCAAAATGATGTATGATGTCTTAAACACACCATCACAAGACTCAACAACATTTGGTTCATAAGGTGAGTCATCTACTCATTCAGGGGGAGCACTTGACGTAAGTGACTCCTCCTCCGATGATGAAGCGGTGGAGACTGATCTGGTCAATTAGCAGGCACAGGTTCCTACTACTACAAGTCCACAAGCATCTGATGCTCATGCCTCTGATTCTTTGGAACCTCACACTCCTACGACCTCAGATCAGGAACCAAGAGTTCACAATCTCGATAATGAGGTAGTCATTCCCACAACTCCCGGATCACGCTTAAATGTCTATCATCCTCTAGACAATGTCATTAGGGATGTCAGATCAGGAGTTCAGACATGAAATGAGCTATATTCAACTGATTATGCCTTAGTCATGGAAAAAGGCTACCTTCACGACGGTGCTTATGGATGTTTTGTCTCTCAATTTGAGCCAAAATATGTAAGTGATGCCTTAAATAATGAGGCTTCGGTGAGTGCCATGTAGGAAGAACTTCTTCAATTCAAGAAGTTAGGTGTATGGACACTGGTGGATAGACCTAAAGGTGCTAAGGTCATTGGCACCAAATGGGTCTTGAAATGCAAGAAAGATGACCAAGGGGTCATAATCAGAAACAAGGCTTGACTTGTAGTTCAAGGATTTCGACAAGTCAAGGGAATTGATTACAATGAAGTCTTTGCACCTATGGCAAGAATGGAAGCAATTTGTATCTTCCTAGCCTATGCATCGTATATGAAGATTAAAGTCTACCAACTAGATGTAAAGAGTGCATTTCTTCATGGTGAAATCCAAGAGACAGTGTATGTCAGTCAACCCAAGGGATTTGAGGATCCGTATCATCGGGACAGAGTTTACAAGCTAGACAAAGCTCTGTACGGGCTTCATCAAGCCCCCAGAGCATGGAATGAGAAGCTCTTGACTCATCTTGTGAAACATGAATTTCGAAGAGGAGTGATTGATTGTACATTGTTTATCAAAGAAAAGGATGGTGACTTACTGCCGGTACAGATCTATGTTGATGACAAAATCTTCGGGTCCAAAAACGAAGAATTATGTAAAGAATTTGAAGTACTAATGAAGGCAGAATTTGAGATGAGTGCCATGGGAGAAATGAAGTTCTTTCTCGGGTTACAGGTAGATCTGATGCCTAAGGGAATTTTCTTATATCAAACCACGTATGTAGGCGATAATCTCAGTCGGTTCGATATGGAGAATGCTTCGGCAGCTAGGACTCCACTTGCCAGAAACCATGATGTGGCACAATAATAATACTAATAACTATAACGATAATAATAATAAAAATAATAATACAATAATAATAATAGTAATAATAATAATAATAGTAACAATAATAATATTAATAATAGCAATAAAATTGATAATAATAATATAATAATAATAATAATAAGAACTTTATTAACTAAATCATAAAACAACTAAGCTAGGGGGTTAAATGTTATTTTTAAAAAATTAAATACAACTTTTGAGCATAAAATAATAAAACAAAACTATAGGGACCAAAGATGTAATTAACCAAAACCCAAAACCCCACCCCCTTTATACCCCGTTTTTCCGATAGCCCTCCGGCCACCCACCGACCGAGCTCCGGCGAGGCCAAAAGCCTAGTTTTTTTCCGAATTTCAGCCAAGGAAAAGATTCCTAACCGTTCACCAAAGGTATTCGAACCATTGTTGTGTTTCATTGAAGATCTAACATCGGTTACAAGAGCTTCCAATCTCAAGTAACCGTCGGACTCTAATCATCTACCGTTTTGGCACTTAAACCTAATAATAACCTAAATAAACTAACTTGTTCGATCATAAGACAACATCCAATCAATTACAACTTTCAATTCTCCTGAAACACAAAAATTCACACCTTTGATTAACCATTGTAACCGCGATCTGTTCCACACTCGAACACCAACCTACAGACTCCAAGACCTGAAATTGATAGAGGGCTTTTGCTTAAAAAGGTCCTTCGAAGCATTCTGTAACACGGATTTGATTATTGTGGCCGTTTGCAACTTGAACCAGTCTTAGCGTAGCCGCGACTGTTGTTCGATTGTTCATTGTCAACTTGATATCAATCGGGTAAGTTTCATACATGGATATTCTCGATTAAGCATGGGAAACAAAAGCCCCATGGTTAATTGTTTATCGTCATCGTTTCAATGATCAATTTGATTTGAATCTAAACTAGGGTCATCCAATTGGGGGTTTGCTTGGGTTATGTTTATAAGATATTAAAATGGAGATAAACCACGGCTAAGGCCTTTGGTTTACTAGTTGTAGGCGTGGAGTGTGGACTTGAAGTCTCGGGTTCGAACCTGGGGACCCTCAATCCACTCCTTTTGTTTTTCTTTCAAAATTTAAATATATAAAAACTTTTGTAAATATTAAAATAAATTTTAAACGTTTTGTATTTTTTAAATCACTTTATTAATTTTTATAAATTTATTTCTGAATAATTTAAACATTTTATTAAAACAATGATAGTATTTAGTTTATATAATATAGATTCTAAAGAAAGAGATTTAAAACTTACATTGTTTTTGACTCAACCATTGTTTGTATGCTATTGTTTAAAACATTAGTATAAAAAAATATATTATTATTATAAAAGATTGTTTCCGTAAGTATTTTCGTCGCTACATAACAAAACGCTCCACTATTATATTTTATTTTCATGGAATAAAAATAAAATCAACTATATCATTTTATGAATTTAATTGGTGAAACCCCCAAATATCAATTCAAACCCTAGCTCCCGTTGAATCGTTAAACTCGTTAGTAAACTTTAACCTTGTAAATATATTATATATTGAGGTGCTTGTGAAGATTTACGTTGGAACGTTGTTTATCTTATTTCTTATTAATCATCTATTATACTTGTTGATCATATGAGTTTCCTTGCCCCTTTTTTTACTTTATTTCACATCTTTTAAGGTGAAACATGATTACTTATACATAATGCATTTATAAACGTTTAAGACTTGTAATGCATTGCAATTCATCTTTATATTTTGTTATGGTTTTTGTGTTCTGTAAGTGATTATATGAGATACATAGTTTGTTTACAATCATTAACTATTGCTAGCCTAGCGACATCTTAGATATTTGGGCCTGACAAGCCTATTTGGTGCTAAAGTTGATGTATTGTCGACTCCTAATGACGTATGCTTGTTCATCATGGGAACCAAATACACACAGCCAATCTTAGATACTTGTAATCAAGTCGAGGTTGGTTGTAACGATATGTGTTCTATAACCTTACTAACTTATGACCTATGACATGAATTGCTACTTGTAACTTTATCATATTATGTATGAAAACCTTGGAACTCACCAACTATTTATAGTTGACCTTTTATTTTTAATGTTTCAGGAAATCCCCAAGTTTAAAGTAGACTTTTCAAGCTTGCAATAAAACCTAGGAATGGACCTACTTAACTTAATGATTGAGCTTGTTATATTACATTTTATGTTTTTCTTATTTGAGACTTATGCTTGTAATGTACCTTTCAAACTTATGAATAATATATTTGGATTTAATAATAGCGTAATGTGGCTCTGAACGATCTTAACTCTCACTCCTCGACGTTTCCGCCGTCAAGGTTGGGGTGTGAGAGATTGGTATCAGAGCCCATAACTATAGGGATTTAGGTTATTAGAAATGGTGACCTAGACTATAGCTTATGCATGAACCTCATAGAATAATATTTATATTCTTGGAATTATATATATTGTTTGCATGCTACATAATGCTATGCCATACTTATGTGCAACTTGATACCTTAGCATAGGTTGTCTTGTAATTGTTTAAACTTTGTTACTTGTCTCCCTAAACTTATCTTTGACATTTTGACTCTCCCCGACAAATGAAACTTCTTAATCTTATTCTCATCAACACGTGGAAACTTATGCTTATGCTTGTGATTTGGATCTTTAGACGTTATGTGTAATCTATATAAATCTCATCAAGGTTTTGATTTCATGAACCTAAGTAATTTGTGTGACACATAGACACCTGTATTCTGGATTTCCTGGCAAAAGGCCCTCGGGCTAAGGCAAGCATATCGCATAAATCCTACGGGACTAGTTATGCTTACCTGGGGATTTCCAGGATGAGTGATAAACTATGGTCAACATACACAAATTTCTAAGGCAAATGGGTCAACTTACCTTGACGTGTCAACGTTTCCAAATGGTAATGCGTTACCAAATGGAACCATTCCGTCTGCCTTACAACTTTTGAGTTATCCTCGTTTAAATTATAATCTTTGTTATTCTCTTTCTCGTGTCTAACTCATTTTTCATATTCCAGCATGTCTCGTCATCATGGAAAGCGTGGAAGTTCCGATCGTAAGCTAGCCGCCATGATTGCCCGACAAATGGCTGTTGTCATCCCGACCATGGTTGCTGAACTCAATAGCACCTTAATGACCAACTATAGCACCAATGGTCATGGGGGAATAGTGCGAACCAAGGGCGCAACAACCAACCTTGCACTTTCAAGCACTTCAGCTCTTGTAAACCTGCTAGTTTTAGTGGCAAGGAAGGAGCCACTGGTCTTCTGAGTGGTTCGAGAGCATGGAGAACACTTTTGTCAACTGTGAGTGTCCCGTGGCACTCAAGTTTGTTATGCCACTAGCATGCTCCAACAAAGGGCTCTCACCTGGTGGAATAGCGAGAAGAGAAATCGTGGGCCCGATGCTATTCTGGCACTTACTTGGGAAGAGTTCAAGAACATCGCCATCGTGAATTCTGCCCGAGAAGCGAACTGCAAAAGTTGGAGGAGGAATATTGGAATTTGAAGCAAAACGATGGTGATCATTTGGCCTACTCAACTAGGCATCATGAGTTGAGTATACTGCTGCCTCATATGGTCGACACTGTCCCCCGCAACATCGAGAAGTTTATCAAGGGTGTACCACCCCAAATTCAAGATGCTGTGGTGGGTAGCCGACCCACAACTTTAGAAGAAGCCATTACTATCACCGCTCAACTCACCGAGAACCATATACGAGCGGGCACCATGTATGTGAAGGGTGCAAAGAAGGTGGAAAAGACGGCTACCGAGGCCGTTAAGGTGTCCAAAGCTGAACCGTCTAACAACAACAACAACAAGAAGCGCAAGTTCACCCCGACATGCAACTATGCCGTGGCTGCACCCAAACAACCCCAAAGACAATTTGTACATGTGGCTACACCTGTGGCACAAGTGCCTGAGGCTAGGGCTTATGCTGGTCCTCAGCCTATGTGCAACACGTGTAGGTATCATCATCCGGGGAATCAACCATGCCTCATCTGCACTTTATGCGGTAAATATGGTCATTTGGTGGCGACTTGCCACCGTGCACCTAACAATGCCGCCATGGTCACAAACCGTGTTTGCTACAACTGTAGGGAACCTAGTCATTTTCGCCAACAATGTCGTCGTCTTGTGGGTAATGTTCCACAAGCCCGAGGACGTGCTTTCAACATCAACGCAAATCATGCACAAGCAAACAACGATGTGGTGAATGGTATGTTAACTTACCTTTGACTTGACCTAATTCTTTTCATTCGTAAACTGAATCGTTAAATACCTTTAAAATTTAACAGGTATGTTCCTATTAATAAAACTTTTGCCTATGTCGTATTTGATTCTGGAGCCGATAAAAGTTTTGTTTCGTTAGAGTTTGAACCCATACTTGCTAAGTAACATACGAAAGTAGAAAGGCCTCTTACCATTGAAGTTGCCAATGGAGACCGATCACCATTGATGTTATTATTCATGATTGTGTCTTAAGTCTTGACACGCATGATTTTCTTATCGATCTTATCCCCATGAAACTTGGAAGCTTCGACGTCATTATTGCTATGGACTGGTTAGCCAAACACCATGCCGAGATCATTTGTTTCGAGAAGTGCATCCGTATACCGTTACCTTCTGGTGATACCTTGAAGGTGTTCGGTGAAAAATCTTCCAATGGACTTAAACTTATGTCTTGCACTCAACCCCGAAAATGCTTAAGCAAGAAGTATATGGCTTTCTTGGCTTACGTGGTCAACACAAAAGTCAAAGGGAAAGAACTTATGGATGTCCTATCGTACGAGACTTTCCTGAAGTATTTCCCGATGACCTTAGTGGTTTACCTCCCGTGTGTGAAGTTGAGTTTAAAATTGACTTGATACCGGGAGCAAACCCCGTGGCTAAGTCACCATATCAACTTACACCATCTGAAATGCAAGACCTCTCTAGTCAACTTCAAGAGCTATCCGAGAAGGGCTTCATCCGTCCTAGTTCTTCGCCTTGGGGTGCACCTGTTCTTTTCGTGAAGAAGAAAGATGGATCGTTTCGTATGTGCATCGATTATCGTGAGCTTAACAAGCTTACCATCAAGAATCGTTATCATCTTCCTCGCATCGATGACCTTTTTGATCAACTTCTAGGAGCAGCTATATTCTCGAAGATTGATCTACGTTCTGGATACTATCAACTACGAGTTCATGATGATGACATCCCAAAGACCGCGTTCCGTACCCGTTATGCGCACTATGAGTTTATGGTGATGCTTTTGGTTTAACCAATGCTCCTGCTGTCTTCATAGATCTCATGAACCGGGTATGCAAGCCTTAACTAGACAAGTTTGTGATCATTTTCATTGATGACATACTTATCTACTCTAAATCCAACACCGATCATGAATTGCATTTGACATTGGTTCTTGAGTTGTTGAAGAAAGAGAAATTGTACGCGAAGTTCTCGAAGTGTGACTTCTGGCTCGAGGAAGTTCAATTTCTAGGACACGTGGTGAATAACCAAGGAATTCACGTTGATCCTGCAAAGGTGGAAGCTGTGAAGAATTGGTGTGTTCCTACCACTCCTACTGAAATTCGTTCTTTTCTTGCTCTTGTTGGTTACTATCGGAGATTCATTGCCAACTTTTCAAGGATCGCGAAACCACTTACTTCTTTGACACAAAAGAATAAACCGTTTGAGTGGGGTTCCGAGCAAGAAGAAGCTTTTGAAGCATTAAAGCACAAGTTGTGCAATGCTCCTATCTTGACCCTACCCGATGGAAATGACGACTTCACCGTATATTGTGATGCATATAAACAAGGCCTTGGTTGTGTTCTTATGCAACGAGGGAAGGTCATAGCTTATGCATCGAGACAATTGAAGGTTCATGAGGTGAATTACACAACACATGATCTCGAGCTTGGTGTTGTTGTCTTTGCTTTGAAGATTTGAGACACTACTTGTATGGTACGCAATGTATAGTGTACACCGATCACAAAAGCCTTCAACACGTTTTCATCCAAAAAGATCTCAATATGAGACAACGTCGTTGGGTGGAGTTGATTAGTGATTATGATTGTGACATTCGTTACCATCCTGGTAAAGCAAATGTTGTACCCGATGCACTAAGCCGAAAGATTCACAACAAGACGATCTCATTCCAAGAAAATCACGATCGACGTCAATGGTTTGACACTTTGGGTGAGTTCGATACCGAGATCTGACTAGATGTCAACGAGACTACCGTACTGCTACAAAACTTGAGAATAGATAGTGACATCGAGTCTAGTATCTTGGAGGCTCAACAAGTGGTGCAAAAAGAAGGAAGAATAAAGGATGAGATGGAGCCTATTCTTTTAACCCGATTAGAACCGAAACCCAATGGGTTGATGTACTTTGCAAATCGAATTTGGATCCCAAATCGTGATAATCATCGTACCTTTATCATGAACGAAGCTCATCAAACTCGTTATTCTATTCATCCTGGTTCCGATAAGATGTACATGGACCTACGTGGTCAATATTAGTGGCCTGGAATGAAGAAACATATAGCGACTTATGTAGCTAAGTGCCTCATGTGTATGAAGGTTAAAGCTGAACATCAACGTCCAAGTGGATTACTTGAGCAACCCGAGATCCCTATGTGGAATTGGAACACATATCCATGGACTTCATAACCAAGCTAGCCCGAACCTCTCGAGGACATGATAGCATATGGGTGATCGTTGACCGATTGACCAAATCGGCACATTTTATACCTATACGTGACACTTACAAGACATCAAGGTTAGCTCGTATATACGTTGATGAGATTGTAAGTTGTCATGGGGTACCTCTGCACATCATATCTAACCGAGATGCTCGTTTCACTTCACACTTTTGGTCGTCTATGCAAGAACTCTTGGGTACTCAATTGGACCTATGCACGGCTTATCATCCTCAAACTGATGGTCAAACCGAGCGAACGATCCAAACCGTGGAGGATTTGCTACGCTTGTGTGTTCTTGACTTTGGTGGTGATTGGTATACGCATCTACCGCTCGTGGAATTTTCGTATAACAATAGTTATCACTCGAGTATCAAGATGGCACCGTTTGAAGCACTTTATGGTCGTAAATGTCGTTCACCAATCTGTTGGACTGACATTGGTGAAAACTTCATCACTGGTCCTGAACTTATACAAGAGACGACTGATAAATTTTCTATTATCCGCAAGAACCTTGAAGTGGCAAGAAGTCGTCAAAAGAGTTATGCTGACAAGCGGCGTAAGCCATTGGAATTCCAAGTTGGGGAGATGGTTCTTCTTAAGGTTTGACCGTGGAAAGGTGTTGTTCGCTTTGGAAAGAAGGGTAAACTAGCTCCAAGATTTGTAGGACCTTTCAAAATCCTGAAAAGGATTGGGAAAGTGGGTTATAAACTAGAGTTACCTTCCGACCTTAGTGGAATTCATCCTGTATTTCACGTCTTAAATTTGAGAAAGTGCTTGGCGGACGAAAGTGTGTATGTTCCGTTGGAAGATATCCTGATTGATGAGTCATTGCATTTTGTCGAGAAACATGTTGAAATCATGGATCGCATAATGAAGAAGACTTGAACCACAACAACCCCAATCGTTAAGGTTCGTTGGGAAAATAAACGTGGCGCTGAATTTACTTGGGAACGTGAGGTGCACATGAAGAAGAAATACCTGTTCTTATTTGTATAGTTTCGTTTCTCTTAATTTCGGGACGGGATTCTTTTAAGTTGGGGAGACTGTAACATCTCATATTTTTTCCGTTAATAGAAAGAAAACTTCGTTTATTTTTACAAGGGTCATTATTGACAATTATGAAACTCATGTGTTATTTATAATTATTCTTTTTAGTCATCACTAACTTTTAATATATGAAAGTTAAAGATAAAAATATCAAATAATATTAATCATGTTAATATTAAGAGTAGTAATAATAATACAAGTTATAATAATAATACTAATAACTATAATGATAATAATAATAATAACAATAATAATAAAATAATAATAATAATAATAGTAACAATATAATATTAATAATAACAATAAAATTGATCATAATAATAATAATAATAATAATAATAATTTTATTAACTAAAACTTAAAGCAACTAAGCTAGGGGGTTAAATTGTTATTTTTAAAACTTTAAATACAAGTTTCGAGCATAAAATAATAAAAACAAAACTGCAGGGACCAAAGATGTAATTAACCAAAACCAAAACCCCACCCCCCTTTCAACCCCGTTTTTCCGGTAGCCCTCCGGCCACCCACCGACCGAGCTCCGGCGAGGCCAAAAGCCTTGTTTTTTTCCGAATTTCAGCCAAGGAAAAGATTCCTAACCGTTCACGAAAGGGTTTCGAACCGATTGTTGTGTTTCATTGAAGATCTAACATCGGTTACAAGAGCTTCCAAACTTGAGTAACCATCGGACCCTAATCATCTACCGTTTTAGCATTTAAACCCAATAAAAACGTAATTAAACCAACTTGTTCGATCATAAGACAAGATCCAATCAATTACAACTTTCAATTTCTCCTCAAACACACAAAATTCACACCTTTGATTAACCATTGTAACCGCGATCTGTTCCACACTCGAACACCAACCTACGGACTCCAAGACCTGAAATTGATAGAGGGCTTTTGCTTAAAAAGGTCCTTCGAAACTTTCTGTAACACGGATTTGATTATTGTGGCCGTTTGCAACTTGAACCGGTCTTAGCGTAGCCGCGACTATTGTTCGATTGTTCATTGTCAATTTGATATCAATCGGGTAAGTTTCATACATGGATATGCTCGATTAAGCATGGGAAACAAAAGCCCCATGATTAATTTGGTTATCGTCATTGTTTAAATGATCAATTTGATTTGAATCTAAACTAGGGTTCATCCAATTTGAGGGTTTTGCTTGGGTTCATCCAATTTGATATTAAAATGGAGATAAACCACGGCTAAGGCCTTTGGTTTACTAGTTGTAGGCATGGAGTGTGGACTTGAGGTCCCGGATTCGAACCCGGGGACCCTCAATCCACTCCTTTTGTTTTTCTTTCAAAATTTAAATATATAAAAACTTCTATAAATTATTAAAAATAAATTTATAAACTTTGTTGTTGGACCAAAAGAACCAATGAGCCAAGATCAGAAAACCTCTAAGTCCCACATGATATCACAACAACTTCTGAAGGCTTCATCAGCAGTTCGACAAGTGCTGAAGACTTCAACAGCTGAAGATCAAGTATTGAAGACTTAAACAGCTGAAGACTAAAGTGCTGAAGCTCAACAGCTGAAGAACACAAGTGCTGAAGCTGAAGACTAAAGTGCTGAAGTCCAACAGCTGAAGTACACAAGTGCTGAAGCTGAAAACCAAAGTATTGAAGGTCAACAACTGAAGAATACAAGTGCTCAAGCTGAAGGCCAAAGTACTGAAGTTCAACAGCTGAAGAGTCCACAAGTGCTGAAGATCGACAACTGATGTACAAAGTCTGAAGACAAAGACTGAAGACATCAGCTGATGACATCTACTGAAGTCATGAGCTGATGAAACGTCTGAAGTTCAAGTCTGAAGACCAAGTGCTGAAGTTTCAGTAGTTTGTCACAACAGCTGAAGAGTACTTCTTCAGTAGTTGTGTTTATCGGTAGTTTTATGTTTTTACTTTTAGTAGTTTTGTAAAATGACTGAAGAGCTTGTTCTTCAGTCGTTGTAGTTTCAGTAGTTTCTTATCAGTAGTTTTGTAATAAGTAAACACTTAGCTTCTTGTAAGAAGATGTCAGCTGCTTGACATCTTCAGTAGTTTTAGTGTTTCAGTAGTTTGTTAAATAACGGTTAGATGTCACTATCAAGTGACATCACCCTACGTCATTTTTCCTTATATAAGGAAGAATGACCTAAATTGTAATTTTGCGAAAGCCATGCCAAACCGTGTGATTGAATGAAATATTCCTTTTGCAGAAACTTTCTCTCTCTATAACTAATTCTGTTCATTGCTATATCTTTGGTATTCTTGCTCGAATTGTATTAGTTGGTACTCTATTCCGCTGCTGAAATCATTCAAATCGATCAAACTAGATGCTGAGATCCTATTATTTGTGTATTTTTTAAAATCACTTCATTAATTTTTATAAATTTATTTCCTAAATAATTTAAACATTTTATAAAATAATGGTAGTATTTAGTTTATATAATATAGATTCTAAAAAAGGAGATTTAAAACTTTACATTATTTTTGACTCAACCATTGTTTGTATGCTATTGTTTAAAACATTAGCATAAAAAATTATTATTATTATTATAAAAGATTGTTTCCCGTAAGTATTTTTCGTTGCTTCATAATAAAACGCTTGACTATTACATTTTATTTTCATGGAATAAAAATAAAATCAACTATATCATTTTAATGAATTTAATTGTTGAAACCCCCAAATATCAATTCAAACCCTAGCTCCCGTTGAATCGTTAAACTCGTTAGTAAACTTTAACCTTGTTAATATATATATATTCAGGTGCCTTGTGAAGATTTACGTTGGAACGTTGTTTATCTTATTTCTTATTAATCATCTATTATATACTTGTTGATCATATGAGTTTCCTTGCCCCTTTTTTTACTTTATTTCATCTTTATATACTTGTGAAACATGATTACTTATACATAATGCACTTATAAACGTTTGAGACTTGTAATACACTTGCAGTTCATCTTTATATTTTGTTATGGTTATTTGTGTGTTTTAAGTGATTATATGAGATACATAGTTTGTTTACAATCATTAACTATTGCTAGCCTGGCGACGTCTTAGATCTTTGGGCCTGACAAGCCTATTTGGTGCCAAAGTCGATGTATTGCCGACTCCTGATGACGTATGCTTGTTCATCATGGGAGCCAATCTCATATACTTGTAATCAAGTCGAGGTTTGTTTGTAACGATATGTGTTCTATAACCTTACTAACTTATGACCTGTGACATGAATTGCTACTTGGAACTTTATCATATTATGTATGAAAACCTTGGAAACTCACCAACTATTTATAGTTGACCATTTATTTTTATCATGTTTGAGGAAATCCCGAAGTTTAAAGTGGACTTTTGAAGCTTGCAATAAAACCTAGGATGGACCTAGTTAATTTAATGATTGAGCTTGTTATATTACTTTTTATGTTTTTCTTATTTGAGACTTATGCTTGTAACGTACCTTTCAAACTTATGAATAATATATTTGGATTTAATAATAGCGTTATGTGGCTGTGAAGGTTAGGGTGTGACAATCAAATGATATGTCGGTAGATTCAACACAATAGATTAATAGACCTCGTTGGTGATGTCAAGTTCAAACTAGGTTGTTCAACAAGCTGTGGGTTATCATCTTATACCTGGTTAACACAATCAACAAAGTTCCAATAAGGGGTGACAAGCAAAATAAACGCCACAAATGTGTGCGGATGACCATAAAATGAGCAAAGCATATGAAAAATGCAAAAAGCAATCAAGCTAATAATCTATGTTGTTGGTGTGATCTGTGCAAAGAATAAAATTTCTCAAACAAGAAGATAGGTTGTGTGCCTCTCTACTGTGCGGTGGCACTGACCTGAGGATAGCATAACCTAAATATGCTAGAATTCATTGGTGTTTGTGCCTGTCTGCTGTGCTGTGGCACTGACCTGAGGCTTTGCAACTCTTTGAAAGCTCTAGAATAGGTTCTTCTTGAATACTACCCGTAGACCGCTCAAAAATCTCTTGAGGAACATTGATTACTATATAAGCGTGGGATCCACAAATGCTTGTTGAAATAATTAAACCTTAAATCATCACCAATCCGTGTACAAAGTTTGTGTATGGATATAAGAGGATAAGTATACCGACAATCATTATGGCTGCAACTCTTGAAAGTCAACACCACTGTGTGCATCTTGTGGTACTTGTATGATCTCCTAGACTTGCTAATGACTCTCGATGAAAACAAGAATCGAGCATCAAAAGGTTTTGATAACAAGTCCTGAATGATTTGATTTACCTGTATAATTCCATAATGAATCGTCCTACATATGGTCAATATAACTTGAAACTGCCTGTTCAAGAAATAAATCTGTTAGATATTTATATTAGGATTTACACCTCTCACAAAATTTACAAAAATATGTTTTTAATTCTATCTTGTAGTTCTAGTAGTTTAATCTGTTTAATTTTTTCAGTTTAGTTGTTAAAAGTCGGACTACGTATTAGAATTATGTCTGGGATCTAATCACTAAAAAGGGTCATGTCTGAGGTGACCAAACGGGTTTTCTAATGTTAAAAGTATCACGTCTGAGGTAATCAAAAGTTTTCGAAGTTAAAATGGTCATGTTTGTGTTGATTGAATGGTCATGAAGTCGAAATCATAAGTAGAGGCCATTTGCACGACTGGACCATGAGTATGGACCAGTCGTACGATTGGACCATACTTACGAACCTGTCAACCGAATGGAGCATGAGTATAAACCATTCACATGACTGGCTTACAATATAAGCCAGTCGCCTGAATGGGGTTGACCGAATGAGTTAGTCGGCCGACTAAAACCCAGTCGGCCGACTGAATGTGACTGATTGAGCCAATCGCACGACTGAGATCCAATCACACAAATGAAAAGAGCGAATGGATCCAGTCGCCTGATTGAAACCATATTGAGTATAAATAGGCCTAAAGTCGGTCGCATATGTTCATCTCTCCTCATTCGCCCTAAAATCGCCCGACTCTACTGTTACTCTGCCCGATTTTCATTTGACCATCCTAGACTACAAATTGTTATGTTCTGACGATTGCTAGTGATTATACAGGCACAGTGCGGTGCAATCCACTCAAATATCAATCGATATGTGCCCTAAATGATTGAATTTAAGCCCTAAACAGAACCGAGACTTAGTTTGACTGAGAAACTAATAAGACTAACACATTGTGAAATTAAAGGTACTAGGTGTTCTGTTGGTCATTTGCGAGACATATGAGCCAAACAACAACGTCTAATATTAAATTTTGCTCAAAATTTGAATTTGAATTTAATAGTCAGTCTGTCATGCGAATGGACACCTTGGTGAACTTCAATCACACGATTGAACTAGGAGAGTGAGTCAATCGGCAGAATGAACTGAGCGAATAACTCAATTAGCTGAATGAACTAGGCATATAAGTACAATCGCCCGATTGAACTCAGCCGCATGCATAATCGCCCGATTGAACTCAACTGCATGCTCAGTTGCCCGATTGAACTCAGTCGTATACTCAAACAACCGACTGAATTCCGTCGTATGGTTCAATCACACGATTGAACCAGACTGATTTCAAAAAAGTTTAAGTTTCAAGTATTTCTGTTATGGATAATCTGATGTTTATGTGTCTTATGTTAGAGAAACATGGCAGAAAGGTGGACCATAAACACCAAGCACAATATTTGTGCTCACTTGGATGCCACCACTCGAATGATGCCGAGTCTATTAGTATTATAGCATTTCTAAGGAGATCGAGAATATATCGAGCGATATCTACACCCTCCACACCCTATAGGTCTATACAATGGCCTTCTGGGAAGGTGCATCTGTTGACCGATCGACTGAGCCCTACAGTATACGTAGCACCATCTTTGGGTAGGAGATTAAGGTCACAGCAGCTGATCTGAGACGTGTACTAGATTTGGAAGATGTTGTTGCCTACCCAAGCAGACTACATCCTATTTCCATAAGGGGATGCTTTCTACGGATGAGGTACACTAGGGACATCAATGCCGGTGTGCTCAATAAAAGCAAACTTTGTCCCTAGTTCAAGTACCTAGCTCATGTCATACTGAAGTGCATTGCTTCAAGAAGGGGTGGAGTTGATGATTTGTCGGACCACATCCAGAATGCCTATGTGGCACGAGTGCCGAATCACCCCTTCAGCTTCTCCATCATGATTTTCTCCTTCTTGATCGAGAATCTAGAGGCCAAAGGCAAGGAAGGCTTCTGCATGTACCTAAGATATCTGCTGATGATCATTGACGAGAAGGTTCCTTCGCTGCCTAGGAGAGTCATGATACTGTTTCTCTTGATATCATGGATGACACCACTCTGGGAAGAATGAAGGTATACATGCGCAAGCAGAAACCCCTTGTAAAGAGGTTTTTTGGACACTTGGCAAGAGAAGACTATATGGCGCCAGCTCGGCGAAAGTGGTGTGACGAGGATATTGACTCGGACGTTGAGCATATTGCTTTACCCTCCGATGACTCCGATGGTGATGATCATGCCTCTGATCAGGGAGGGAATGGTCAGGGTGGAGCCGAACCAGCCCTTATTCACCCTGACTTCCAGATGGAAGAGGAGGGTCGGATGAAGAGCCTCTGGTATGAACGGTGAGGAGCTGGGTCGTAGCCACAGAGGGAGGTATAAGGGCGGTTGGTGGATACCAAGGGGAGTCCAGGGATGCTCTTGCTGCAGATACAGATCTATCATATACCCCACCCAGCAGCCAAGGGGGAGCCATAGTGCCTAAAGGCACGAGGAGGAAGAGAATGGCTTACCCCTATGGCAAGAAAGGGAAGAGGCTGAAGTTTACATTAACCACTGCTACAGCCACAACCACCACCTCATCCACTACTGCTACCACCACCACCACCACCACACCACCTATCACAACCACACTCCCATCTACCTCCACCATAGCTACCACCACCACTACTACCACCACCACTACTACCACTTCACCCACAATCACAACTATAGCCACTCCACCACTCATCTAAACTACTTCCACCACCACTACAATCTATCCAACACCACCCACTCATATCCACCACCCATATTCACCACTACCACCACCACCACTAGCCACCAACCCGAACCATCATCCCACCCGATATTCACTATTGGATCATCCTTCTATTGGGTAGAGGATCAACTGTTAGCACTAAACAAAAAGGTGCTAAAGCTGTGGGCTACTGATGAGGAGAGAGTTGCCCAGATACGCCAGCTTGTGGAGCAAAACACTGCCCAAGCATAGAAGATCTCATAATAGGCCAACTAATTGAGTACCAAGCTCAGCAGATGGCTACACAGGGTGAGGAGATTGCCCAACTCCAGGAGCATAATGTCCTATCAACAAAGAAGATAGAGGAGTTAGAGGCTACCAAAAAGACTATACTGCTCAAGCTCAAAGGAACAAAGGAGGAGCCTCTGAAGATAAGAGAAAGGGATAGTGATGACGATTGTGATGATGATGATGATAAGCATGATGAGGATGAAGACGAGGATGAGACAGACGAAGGAGGTGATAAAGGAAGTGATGAGGATGATAAGAATGATGATGAGCAAGGAGGGGATGCAACTACTTTAGAAGCCACGCATGCTAGAGAGAGGCACACCAAGAAGACTTAGGACTAGGGTGCCTCGACCTCTGCCCACCCTGAAGCAAAGCACATGATTCAAGATAAAAGTAATATTTAGAGGTTTATGTAAATTAAATCTTGTGTAATTGAATCATATATTAAGCTTATGTACTTAATGTTTACATATATATTTGCTATTTAACTGTCTTGATTATTAACAAATGATTGATGTGTTAAATGTTTAAATCAAGCAGATCAACCATCTCAGCAAGACCAGTACAATGTTGCACCCTTATAGCAAATCAATTCTCAATTCACTATGATACTTGATTTGCAAGGGATTTTCAGGAGGTCTGTGAGTTATACTCCTGAAAAAGGAGAAATCATTCACAATCTTACTCATGAGCAACTGGCGGAGATGTTCCGGCTGAATCTAGATGAACTAGTTAAAGATGCCCCTACTGTTGACGTGGCTAGTGACGAAGAGCTTAATGAGATGGACGAGATAGAAATTGAAGACGTCATAGCCCAGCACTATCCAGAGTATGCTGATAAAGAGGGTAATGTAGTCCCTAATCTGGGTGACACTCTTGTTAGTGAAACGTTCGAGAAACTGGATGAGATGGAGCATGAGTCAGAGAAGAATAAGGATCAAGCCCAAGCCTCAGACGTTGATGTCGATGTCAAAATGCTAAATGGGTGGCATGTTTGCAGAGATCCGAGCCCAACAACTGCTCCAAAGTCTACTGTCTACACCAAGCTCTACAAATTGAAGAAACATCACAAGGTGTCAGGCAAGATTATCGCGTGGGCCCATTTTGAAGATCTAAATGCATATGCTGTCAACAGGGAGAAGGGAATCGAGTATTTCAGATTCCCAAATGATCTAAAGATTCTCCCAGGTTTTGAGCTCAACCAGCTGGAAAAATTGAAGTTGTTATATGCTAACCTAAGAAAGATGTCAGGCTGCTTTGAAGCTGCATTACAAAAGAGTACCACACCAGGTGGGTCAACTTCAACCTCAACAACCGACGAGGTATATCAGAAGGTCTGAAGTTGATGCCATTACTAGAAAGCCAAAGATAGTGTTGAAATGGAGTCCTCCGCGCACGATGTCAAGAATCACGATAAGGGAAATGCCTTAGGACTTCACTCCACACTTTAAGTGGTGGTACTATGATTGGAGAACAGGTGAGGAGGTCATAGTTCTAAACAGAGATGGAAGTATGGAAACTACCAGGTATTTGTCCCAATGTGGCTAACTAACTTGTCTTCTTACAATGTCTACACTTTATACAAGTGGCCACTGTTCTATGACGCGCAAGACATTGTACAAGCCCTCCGGTTCGAAAATGTGATACGACTCTGCTTTGCATTCGAATACATGCAGGAGTTACAAGGGATGAGAACTACAAGAAATTTGAAGAGCTGATGAGAAATTAGACAATAAAGTAAACTAGGTCCAAGGGGGAGTTTGTAGATACATGTGTACCTAGTTTAGGAGCTCAAATGTAATGTCTTTCATGTCTTACTTATATGTAAGAGAATGGGTATGAATGAAATGGATTGTGTTGATGAAACTTATAATGTTTAATATTTCATTGATTATAGTGTGATAACGCATATTGAACTAACTATATATTTGTGGTTGTTTACATAGTTCTTAGTCAAGAATGATTGAGAAATGTGCTTAAACTTAATCGTGTGAAGTTCTCATGCGATTGGACCATGCTAATGGACCATACGCATGAATACTTTATGCTAATAGACCAGTTGCACGACTGAACCAGGAGACTGGATCAGTCGCAGGACCGAGACATACGATTGACTCAGTGGCACGACTGGACCTCAGTCGTGCGGATGGATGAACTGCATGCTTCAATCGCATGACTGAACCATGCTAATGGTTCAGTCGCACGACTAGAAGACCCTAACCTATAAATACCACCTAATTGGTGGAAAACGGAATAATTCAAATCCCTACGTAGTAAATCGTACCCTAGCCGTCCAGAGACCTAAGATAACCAGTTCCAAGTTCAACGATCACAGAAAATCATCTTACAATCGTTCTTAACATTTTGATTGATCTTAAGATCGATTATATTATACTTGCATTCTCACTCATTAGGTCGCCAATCAAATATGATTCCGCATTATTTGGTTTGGTACACACGTAAATCAGTTAGTACGCCGTACCGATAACGGTCCTAACATTACCCATGGCTCTACATTGAATGATAAATGAATGAATTGAAAGTATTATGTAACATAAAGTTGAAGATAAAGAAACGATGGAATATATTGATAGAATGCATGCATTAATAAGAGAGAACGTAAAGAAAGCCTTGCAAGCAAATGAAAGGAGGTTCACAACTCATTGAGAGTTGTTAGCTCAAGTGTGTGTCTATTTAAAGCGTGTGATTTTGGCTAACTGATAAGGGTCCATACACACAGTAAGAGTTCAGTCTTGGTGATTGTTCCAATATGTGCGATTTCCTAATTATTGTGTGTGTATATATTTATAGCGCGCGATTTTGGCTGACCTATAAGAGTTCACACACACAGGGGGAGTTCGTTCTTGTCACTACTCCATACGTGTGATATGTGCGATACGTGCGATACGTGCGATATGTGCGATATGTGTGAGATGTGCGATATGGGATCCTTGTCACTTAACCATAGATGATATGGCCTTATGCTTAAGAGGGGGGTTAAGCATATGACAGGATCTAGATAAAAGTGAAGAGATAATAAAGTATGAAAAGTGCAATAAGTACGAAATGTGCGAAATGCATGAAATGTACTAACGAACGATAGTGAAGATAATAATGATTACCTTGATGTACGTATGATGTGTGATCACGTGGGATAGTAATGAAAATGTTTTAACAAATGGAAGGTAATGCAATGTTTTTATAAAACTAGAACTCACTCAGCAACGTTGTCTTTTTATGCATTTTCTAGTTGGCAGGTGGGCATTGTTGAGGATGCCACGAGGCAGGTAGTTGCCATTTTTGGATGGCATCCATTTGATAGAACTATGATTTTTTATGATGTAATGCAAATAATGATGTTTTGTAACGAGTCAACAATGTATTATTTTGCAAAAGTGATTATAATAAAATGGATGTTTAAATGTTTCCGCAACGATGGTTATTTAAGTTATGTAAATTATATGTTTTATTTGCGATGATCGACCAGCTGTAAGTGTCCCGGGATCGGGGCCTTATATCCATGGTCATCTGAAGGGTCATGAAAAATCTTTTCACACAAAAAAAACAACATGGTCCAAATGAAATAAAAAGATTGCTGAAAAATCTATAAGTGGCACAAATGCTTGTTTTCATTAAAATTTGGGAAAGGTTCAACTATAATCATTATAGTGATTATAGTTTATTGAAAAAGATTATCATTATAGTGAGAAAGATTATATGCCAAAAGATTATATGAAAAGATTATAGTTTAATCTTTCTCAATTTAAAGAGTTAGAAAGACTTGGGAAAGATTTAATCTTTTCCATTGTTTATGATTATAGTTGGGAAAGAGTTGGGAAGATTTAATGTCTATAAAAGATTATTCAAGCATATGAGGAGATTTTTCAAGCATATGAAAAGATTTTTCTACAAATAAAAACAGGGTCATAAAGAAAGAAAAAGATTTTTCAAGCATAACAATAGGTCCAAAAACAAGGTTGTCTTTTCACAGAGTTGGGAGATCAACTTTATGAAAACAATGGGTTTGCAATTTGTCATGGAAAAGATTGCTAACCCAAACAAAGAACTAGTTGCATACATCTTTGATTATGTGCCACTCAAAGAACTAGTTGCTTTTAAAACAAGTATGGGTTTGTTTTTACATTTAGTCTGAAAAGAAAGAAAAAGATCATAACCCAAAAACTTGCTTCATAACCCAAACAGAATGTGTTTGTTTTAAAATAATGGGTTTGCACATGTAGGCTTTTATACCAAGTACTATTTGGGTTATGAAACATAATGGTTTGAGTCAGCAAGTTTTTACATTCTTGCTGACCTGAGATGTATTAGTGAGCAAGTTTGTTTTCAGTTGCTTAATCTAACCCAAACAAAATGGGTTTGTTTTACATCTTGCGGCAAATTCATATAAAATATTGCCTAATTAGGCTTAACCCATGGGTCAACAAGACCCAAGCAATAGACTTGTTTAAACAGAATGGGTCTTTGAAGTTCCAAATCCTGGTTAAGAAAGTTTTTAGCTTTAAAACTAGAACTCACTCAACAATGTTAATTTTTATGTGTTTCCAGTTGGCAGGTAATAATTGTTGAGGATGGCACTAGCGGCTACTTGGCTCATTTTGGATAGCATCCATTTTGTATAATGTTTTTGTGATGTAACGCAACAAGTTATTTTGTAATCTGTCAATGATGTATTATTTTTCAAAAGCAATTATAATAAAATGAAATGGTTGTCTAAATGTTTCCGCTGCAATTCTTTATTAAAGTTAATATAAATATATGTTTTATGTGCAATGATTGAGCAACTATGAGCATCCCGGGATCGGGGCCTTACAAGTCTGAAAAGAAAGAAAAAGATGATGATATAGACTGACACAAAGCTGCACTTAAACAAGCAATAAAAGCAATCAGTGGTCACCTTGACAATATAACGATTCATACAATAGCTATGGAGAAGCAAGTGGACCTACTTGAAGTCCAAACTGATGTCATAGCTAATGTTAACAAACAAATTGAGACTTTAACAAGAAAAAGTCTTTGAGTTGGAGATTGTTGGACCAAAAGAACCAATGAGCCTGATCAGAAAAACCTCTAAGTCCTACACACATCACAACAACTGCTGAAGACTTGATCAGCTGTTGTAACAAAGTCTGAAGATCAACAGCTAAAGACTAAAGTACTGAAGACTTCAACACTGAAGACTAAAGTACTGAAGACTTAAAGAGCTGAAGACTAAAGTACTAAAGACTTCAACAGCTGAAGACCAAAGTCTGAAGATCAACAGCTGAAGAACAAAGTACTGAAGATCAACAGCTGAAGTATAAAGACTGAAGACAACAGCTGATGACAACAGCTGAAGTTCAAGTACAAGTACTGAAGCCTTCAAAGTTTGTTACAACAGCTGAAGAAGAATTCTTCGATTGTTGTGATTGTTTCCTTTCAGTAGTTTTCTTTTTGGTTCAGTATTTGTAAAACAACTGAAGAGCATGTTCTTCAGTTGTTGTAGTTTCAGTAGTTTCTTTTCAGTAGTTGTAGTGATAGTTAACACTTAGCATTTTTGTAAGAAGATGTCAGCTGTTTGACATCTTCTGTAGTTGTGTTAACTATGAGTAGTTTGAATAAATTCTGTTAGATGTCACTATCAAGTGACATCAGCAGACGTCACATCTCTTATATAAGAGGTGTTGACCTAATTGTATGCGTGACATTCTGTTACCACGAAAGCGAATATTGAATGAAATATCTTTTGCAGAATTCTCTCTGTCTATAACCGTTTGTTCTTACCTTGAATATGTTTTGTGTTCTTGTGAATTGGCTAATTCATTGTTTGATTTCCGCTGGTATACTCTCTAATCAATGAAACGTAGATCACTGATCTTAACAAATGGTATCAGAGCTGGTTAATCATTGATCGATCTAACAATTGATCATTGAAACTGCTATTTTATATCTATGTTTGATTGAATTAGCACATTTGCAAGAACCGGTTATAGATTATTGAATTTCTGCCGCTTTCGTTTATTCATTTTGAGATCTCTCTTGGTTCAATTTGGTTTGTTGTGTTTTGTTCTAAATCTGCTATAGCTTAATTGAATTTGGTTGAATCTGAGATGACTACTCCTTCTAATGACCCTCACAATACCGGTTCCTCAACCAAGCCTCCGATGCTGGTTAGGACTGTGTATAACATATGGCAACGAAGGATGCTTCATCACCTGTCTATTAACAGTTCAGGTTGTTGGACATCTGTGGTACATGGACCACATAAGCCTATGGTGAACAATCCGGAAACCAATCAAATGGTTCCAAAGAAGAAGGAACAATACTCTGATAATGATCAGAAACTATTTGAGATTGATGCTAAAGCCCATGGAATTCTGGCCATGGCACTGCCTAATGAAATCTATTCAGGGCTTATGCATCATGAAACTGCTCATGATCTCTGGAATGCCCTGAAGGAACAATTCAGTGGCACAGATGAGGTCTTAGCAAACAATAGAGAGATCCTTGCCCAACAATATGAGACATTCTCTCATAGGAAGGGTGAGACACTGACTCAAGAGAGATAGAGCAGAAGAGGAAACTGTCCTCATCAGGAAAGCTCACTGATGACTTTGTACCAGGGAACACTGCCTTGGTTGGTCATGAGTCAGAATATGCTGCATCTGAAAGCAATTATGATGAGCATATTGACTTCTCTTCAAACAGTTCTAATCATGCATTTGTTGGTATTGATAGTCATTCTGGCAGTAATAGTGACAATCTATGCTTCATCATGGATGATCTGAAGGGAATAGCTGATGATGATTTAGAAGAGATGGATATTCTAAGCAAATGGCCTTAGTTAATATCAGATCTCAGAAGTTCTACAAGAGAACTGGCAGGAAATTCCTAGACTCTCTGGCAAAACCAAAGTTGGTTTGACAAGAGTAAATTGAGGTGTCACAAATGCCAAAGGCTTGGAAACTTTGCAAGAGAGTGTAGATCAACTGGATCTAACTCTTCTACACCCTTTGTGACTTTTCCTAGCACTAGTCTACAAAACAGAGGGCAACATCCTGCTGGTTCTGGTCATCATTCACACCCTGTATCTCCTGCATACTTTGTCCCCCAGGGTCAAATGTCATATCCTTTTCCCTGCTATTACATGCCTCAGCCAAATTCGGTTCAAGCTCCTATTGCACAACAACCACAAGCATTACCTGAACCTCAACCTTCCCAATCTCATCAACAAACTCAACCTCAACAACACAGCTTTTTCACCCCAGGAGTTGTTGACTGGAGCAGTTTACCAGATGACTTGTCTGGTAATGAACAACTGTTCTCTGGTGCTGGGCAACATGGTGGTGACAGTCCTTTTGGAAATCTAGCTCTTATGGCTTTGGAGTCTGCTGATACTTCATCCTCTAATGCCTCTACACCACAGGTATCACAGGTATCCTCTGAGGCAAAAGCCAAACTATGTTCTGAAACATGTATAGCCGCATTTGCATCTATTAGAGAAGCAAATGTAGCTTTAATTAACAAGAACATTGAGCTAGAACAAACTCAAACATAATGAAAACATTAAAGAAAAATGGATAAAATGAAAACATCAAAACCTGTGACCCCAACATCCAAAAGAAATCCAAAAAGAAAGGAGTTAAACAGGCAACAGCTGAGGTTGCTCAAAGGGAGATGGTACAACACAGGAACCCATCAAACTCAAGCACTAATGTGTCTGATAAGCTGAAGGCTTTATCACAAAATCAGACACAACTTGTTATGATGGTTCAACATCTATTGGGGAGAGTCAACCAATTAGATGCTCCTGTGTTGAAACCACAGAGAAGAAAATCCATGCCAAAGGATTCTTCTTCTTCACCATCTCCATCCCCTCAGGCTGTTATTCATAGCAAGTCTGTTAGTTTACCATCTGTTGATATGACCAGACCCAAAACCAAAAAGGTTTGGGTCTGAAAAACTAACTAATTGTTTATGATTGTAGGGTTCTTCAACATGCCAAAGTAGCATCTGGTATGTAGATAGTAGGGGATCTATGCATATGACAGGGAACAGATCTCTTCTTCATGACTACTCTCAAGGAAAGAAGGGGTTTGTTTCTTTTGGCAATGATGCTAAGGGTTACATCATTGGAAAAAGGCTTTGTCTCCAATGGAGAAATAAAGTTTGATGATGTCAATCATGTGGAAAATCTCAAGTACAATCTCTTGAGTGTCAGTCAAATGTGTGATAAAGGCCATGTTGCTCTTTTCACCAGTCAGAACTACAGGATTCTGTCATCCAAAGTTCTGAATTTGATTGATAAGGTGTTGGATGATCAGACTCTCCTGAGGGCCAACAGGACAGGAAGAGTGTATGCCTTAGATCTTTCCAAGAAAATAAATCTCAGAGGCCATCCTTGCCTATTTTCCAAAGCCTCTCCTCAGGAATCTAAACTGTGGCATAGAAGGCTGGGTCATGTTAATTTCAAAAACATGAATCAGCTGATCCACAATAGTTTAGTGAGAGGTTTACCAATAAGGAGTTCCACTGTGATGAAACCTGCACTGCTTGTTTAAAAGGAAAACAACACAAAGTCTCATTCCCTCCTATTGAAGTGCCTAAGTCCACTGGCTGCTTGCAATTACTGCATATGGATCTATTTGGTCCTGTGAGAGTGATGAGCATGGCAAAGAAGAAATACTCTCTGGTAATGGTGGATGATACTCCAGATTTGTATGGACTTTCTTTCTGCATTCAAAGGATGAGGTTGCTTAGAAGATTATCAACTTTGTGTTGTATGTTGAGAAGCAGTATTCCCTTTCAGTCAAGTGTATAAGAGTGACAATGGAACTAATTCAAAAACCATACACTTGATGAATTTTATCTTTCAAAGGGAATCAAAAGGTAGTTTAGCATCCCAAGGACTCCAGAACAAATGGAGTGGTGGAGAGAAAGAACAGGACCCTAATTGAAGCTGCAAGGTCTATGTTGGCTGACTCTGGTTTGCCACTGACCTTTTGGGCTGAAGCTGTTAACACAGCTTGCTATGTGCAGAATAGAGTCTTAGTAAATCAGAGGTTGATGAAGACTCCATATGAAGTTCTACATCACTTGGCTCCTCTAATTTCATTTTTCAAAGCATTTGGGTGTCCCTGTTTTATTCTCAACACAAAGGATCATCTCCAAAAATTTGATCCTAAGGTGGATGCAGGGTATTTTGTTGGTTATTCATCTACTTGCAAAGCATAGAGTCTTCAACTGCAGAACAAAGATAGTTGAAGAGACTTTGCATGTGAAGTTTAATGAATCTCCAAAGGACACGATTCCACAAAACCCTGTGGAGTTGTTTGATATGGACATACTGCAATATGTTCTTATCAACCTCCAGTGTTGCAGATCATGTTGATAAATCATCTTCTGCAGCATGTCTTCCACCTGGTGGTATTGATGTGATGATGATAATATCAATACTCACCTATTCAAGTTTAGTGACCAACTACGAGTCTGCTAAACTTGATGTTCCTGTAGCTTCAGCAGTTCCATCCATAACAAATGATGATGAGATTTCTTATTCCTCTACATCTTTTGAGTTCATCAAATTCTTGGTTTCAAGAGTCTGCATCAACATCTGCTGCTGCTGAAGGTTCTACAAACACTTGCACAGATATCATTGTTTATCAAGAGCTGAAGAGTCACCCAATGTCTCAAATCATTGGTGATATCAATGCTGGAGTTTCAACAAGAAGTCAATTGTCTAACTTCTGCGTCTATGCTCTCTTCGTCAGTCAGCTAGAGCCAAAGAACTATCATGTTGCTTTGAGAGACAATGGATGGGTTGAAGCCATGCAGCTTGAGCTACTTCAGTTCAAGAAACAGCAAGTGTGGGAACTGGTTCCTCTACCCCCAGGTAAGTGTGCAATAGGCACTAAATGGGTGTTTAGGAATAAAACTGATGAAAATGGGCTTATTGTTAAGAACAAGACTAGACTGGTTGTACAGGGGCTTTCACAAGAAGAGGGTATTGATTATGATGAAACCTTTGCTCCTGTAGCCAGACTAGAGGCAATTAGATTGTTCTTAGCCTATGCTGCATTCCACCATCTTAAAGTTTTTCAAATGGATGTCAAATGTGCATTTTTATATGGTAAAATAAAAGAAGAAGTTTATGTGTGTCAACCACCAGGTTTTGAGGATAATAAACATCCTGAATGGGTATATAAACTTGATAAGGCTCTTTATGGGTTGAAACAAGCTCCTAGATCCTGGTATGAGACACTTTCCACTTTTCTTCTTAACAATAATTTCACTAGAGGATCCATAGATAAAACTTTGTTTATTAAGAAGGTGGATCAGCATAAGCTACTTATTCAAATTTATGTTGATGATATTATTTTTGCATCCTCTGATCCCCAATTGTGTGATGATTTTACCAAATTAATGAAAAAGAGGTTTGAAATGAGTGCAATGGGAGAATTACAGTTCTTTCTAGGCCTGCAAATCAAAGAAAAGGCTGATGGAACCTTTATTCATCAGTCAAAATATACAAAAGAACTTTTGAATAAGTTTGATTTACAAAATTGTAAGCCCTGTTCTACTCCCATGTGCAACACACATAACAGGATGCAGATCAAAAAGGTAAAGCTGTTGATGAAACACTTTACACATGTATGATTAGGTCCTTGATGTATTTACAGCTTCTAGACCAGATATCATGTTTGCTACTTATGTTTGTGCTAGATTTCAGGCTGCTCCTAAAGCGTCTCATTTGATTGCAGTGAAGAGGATCTTTAGATATTTGCAAGGTACACAATCTCTAGGTTTATTGTATTCCACTGGACACTCTTGCAAATTAGTTGCTTTTTCAGATAGTGACTATGCAGGGTGCAAGTTAACTAGAAAGTCAACTTCTGGTGGATGTCAATTCCTAGGCAACTGTTTGATTTCTTGGCAGAGTAAGAAACAAACATCTATTGCTACATCCACTGCTGAAGCAGAGTACATTGCAGCTGCAAGTTGTACTTCTGAGGTACTCTGGCTTAAGAACCAACTTTTGGATTATGGCATTACAGAGACTAAGACTCCATTATTAATGGATAGTGCTTCAGCTCTGTGCATTGTCAAAAATCCAGTCCAGCACTCTAGGACCAAACATATAGAGATCAGACATCATTTTATTAGGGATTGTTTTGAAAAAGGTCTGATTGATCGTAAGTTTGTGCCTAGTGCTGATGAGCTTGCAGACATTTTCACTAAACCTTTGGATAGTTCAACTTTCCAAAACCTAGTGTTATGGCTTGGTATGCTGCAGCTAGAATAAGTGATACCTACTAATGATCTCAGTAAATAAGTACTGATGATCATTAGTGACCATATCACATATAGTACTGATTCTGTTAAAACAACTGATAAAGTTACAACTACTGATGTAGTTATAACTACTAATGTCTGTAAAAACAGATACGTACTGATGTCCTATGAAACAACTGAAAACAGCAAAAAGGCTGATGAGTAAGTGTTGAGGACAGTATGATATAGCTGAAAGGCTATGAATTGACGAAAACTACTGATGAGAATCTTCTCTTCAGTTGTTTCTACAACTGATGTTTCATCCTAAACAACTGATGACAAAACCATGTCTTCAGTAGTTTCACAACTACTGATGACTAACACCAAGTCATCAACTGTTTACAACAACTGATGACAAAACCATGTCTTCAGTAGTTTCACAACTACTGATGACTAATACCAAGTTATCAGTTGTTTACAACACCTGACGACCAAACCAAGGTTTTTAGTAGTTCACAACTACTGATGACTAAAACCAGGTGTTCAGTTGTTTTCAAACATCTGAAGTCAAAACCATGGTTTTCAGTAGTTTTATAACTGCTGATGCCTAAAACCAAGACTTCAGTTGTTTCAACTTCTGTAAGGGTAATACCATGTCATCAGTCGATTAAAACTACTGATGACTAACACCAAACCCTTCAGTCGTTTTCTAACCCTTACCCTATAAATACCCAATACCTAATCCTTCAGAGCTTCATCCTTCCAAACCTAACGTTCAAACCTCCAAAACTTCTCTCTCATTAATGGCGACCATGCAGCTCAAACCACGACATAACTGTGTTGCCTACCTCACAAAATCACCTTTCTGGACAAAGTTCGATAACGCCATTGATCTAATGGTCCACTCTCCCTACCAAACGGCCTTCCTTCTAAATCCCACCATTCATGCCGAATCCTTACACCAGTTTTGGACGAACATCACCATTATAACTGGGGAGAACAACACCGAGTCTCTCCAGTCGTTCGTCAACAACCATCAAGTGGTCATCACTCCGGAAATCATTCGCCAAACCCTAAACTTGGATGATGCCACTTTCCCCGCTGGGTATCCAAAGGGCACAACTGATTTATCCTTTGCCCACCATGGATATCAGGGAAACTCACTACATCTACCATCCTAAAGAACCATTTCCATGATGCAGAACGTCTTATCTTTCACATGGTAAATGTTTGCTTAGCTCCTAAGACTTCCTCTTGGGATCAAATGTCTACCAGGTGGCAGCAGGTATTATTCCCTATCCTTGAGCAACAAGACTTAAACTTTTCTGAAATTATTTTTCTTGAACTTAAGGATATGGCCTCAAAACCTCTTTCTAATCGATGGATCTTATAACCTCGGTTCATTATGGCCATCATAGAGAATCAGCTGAAAGCTGAGGGACTTGTTGGCCTTGGAGTCCCTGCAATGGCTGTATTGCCTGAAGTATACTCCAGGCACAATTCTAACCAAACACTGAAACAAGCTGCCAAGCTGCGAAAACCCACGCAGTTGGAACCCACAGCCACCACCTCCAGATCCAAAGTCCCCACCAAATCCAAATCCAAAAAGCCAAAAAAGGCTACTCAGGGAGATGAGTCCCATGAGGATGCCCCTGTACCATAAACACGGGAAACACATACTGGTATTATCCCCCAGTTGTGTCAAAGACTCAACCTGCCAAAGGCGCACATGTATCCTCTCAACAGGATCCTGTTGCAACCACTATTGGGGAACCCACACTGCTGGAACCTATCTCACTTGAGAGGGTTACCATTGAAGAGCACCATTCACCCCGGGTGCAATCTGCTTCCACCCAATCACCACATGCAACCGCCCCCCAAAGTCCTACATTAATTTTTGCACAAGTGCTGAGTCAGTTGCACTCCTCACCCCCTCCCCAGATACCAATCACAACTGGGATAGCTCCAACCATTATGGGGGAGGACCAAAGTGCTTCTGACACCCCACAACACAGGGGTTACCATATTCAATCTCCCAGTGTAGAAACAGAGATTCGAATTTCTGGTGAGGCTGCCACTTCTCCTGCTTCAGCATATGATCAGACTGAAGTTGGTAACATTCATAAGACCTTACCAGAGGCAACCGCTGATGAAGGACATAGTCCTGAGGTAGGAAGTCCTAGTTCCAAGACAAAGGGGCACATGCTACAACTGATCTACACTCAGTGCATGTTCATCCTGATTATATCAGGAGGTCAGGTGATTCAGTAACTACTGATGATGACCTGGGCTTCTTTTACGATGTGTTAGCCCAGAACACCATCCTGGAAGAGGAGGTGAGCAGACTCAAAGAGCTGCTTGCCAAAACTTCTGAGGATCAAAGATCATCTGCCCCTCAAACCCCACAGATGGCACCTTCAGCTGAAGGTCTCCCAAACACAGAGCCACTCCCAAATACTCAGCACCTGCCTCTGCTTTTGGCACTATTTCTCAGGAACAGAACCCCCCTGAGCAAATAGCTGCTATCTTTCAAAATTCCCTACCTCTCATCACACCTATCATCACTATATAGTGATCAAAACCATTGATGAGAGGCTTTCCTTAGTAATACAAACCTTGATAGAGGAAGTTGTGGGCAAAAAGCTTTCTGACAATCAAACCCTTGCAACCAATGCAACCAAAAAGGGGGAGATTCAGTCAGTGAAAGCAAAAAGAAAGAGGAGTGCAGAGAGGAAAGAGAAAGAGAAAGAACAGAAGTGACAGAAGAGGAAAAGGAGAAGGAGTTGGCTGTGGAGACTGAAAAAGAGAAGGAGAAGGAAGCTGACATAGAGAAATCAAAGAAAAGAAAGAATGAAAAGAGACTGCCTTGGAGCTGATGGTGAAAGAGGCTGATGCCGAACACAGCAGATCAATGGATAACATCATTGATCAGTTGTTTAGGCAAGGCCATGACACTGACAAACTTGACTCTGAGATCAGAAGATTAGAGATTGAAGAAATCCAAACTAGATGGGCAAGTTATGATGTGTTAGAAAGAGAAAGGCTGGAGATCATGATCAGGTTTATAGCAAAATATCTTGGAAGATCATTGATCGAAATCAAGGCTTGGTCCAGGAACAACATCTTGGCAATAACCACCAAGATCTGTTCGTCTGAAGTAGACACTAAAGGATTAGTTATTGAAGCTTTGAATGAAGCTGGTGCTGGGAGCAGGACTGAACTAGCCAAGCAATCTAAAGCCACACTCACCTCCAAAATGCTAGAACAGCCTGTCAACATTCCCACACCAAAACCACCAAAAACACAACCCACTAAACCAATCCCTTTACCCCAAAAACCACCAAAAACACAACCCACCAAACCAACTCCCTTACCCTCAAAACCAATAGCCGATGATGTACCCAGAAGAAGAAGAGAAGGGTATTGAGGCTAGGAAAAGATGACGAAGATAATGATGAAGATGAAGATAGGCTGCCACTCTCAGCTGTTATACAGTTGCCGAAGGCCACAAGTCACTCTCCAATAATTACTCCTGAAACTCAAAGACAAATTGTGAAAGTGAAGCTAGAAGAAGAAGAGCTTCACAAACAACATGATGAGGAATTGTTGAGGAGGGTTGACAAAGCATATGCTGCCACATCTTCAATCATCAACATGAAGAAGCATGCCAGGGTGAGGATTTGGCCTGATCCCAGGGTGTCTCATATGATTCACAAGAAAAACATTCCATAGAGATACATTGGCCAAGTGAAAAAGATTCTAGATGAAGTGATCTCACTGGTCTTTGTAGTATCACCCTGGGAAATCCTAGATGACTTCAAGAAAGCCTATAAAGCTAACCTGGCCCCACAGAAGATGCTAGAAAATAAAATGGTGAAAAAGGGGTTAGTATATAAGAGGCTTGAGGAAGTCAGAAAGAATGAGCTCCAGTTGTTCCTAGAGGATAATCACCCTGATGAATTTGCTTATAGAATAATAACAACTGTGGAGCTAAAGAATGGGAAACATGTCAAATACCTATGTGAGTACTATGGGCCAGAATCATTATTTGAAGGAGGTGCTGAAGAGCTGACCATGGAGGAACAAATTACCTTCCTTGAGGCCTATATAAGAGAGTCATACAGACTCATAGTGGGGAAGTAGATCTCATGGATGGGGTAACAGCTCTGTGTCCAGTTCTCTAAGATAGAGTTCCCATTCATACTTTGCCAAACAGATCATTAAGACTTCTTCCCAGGCCTGTGCTAAAAGGGTCACTTCTGAGCTGATCTAGAAGACAAAAAGACCAATCCTTCTGCCATAATAAGTGGGACATCTTCAATAAGTTTAGAGGTTTTGGATGCATTGGTTCAGGGGGAGTTTGTTGGACCAAAAGAACCAATGAGCCTGATAAGAAAAACCTCTAAGTCCTACAGACATCACAACAACTGCTGAAGACTTGATCAGCTGTTGTAACAAAGTCTGAAGATCAACAGCTGAAGACTAAAGTACTGAAGACTTCAACAGCTGAAGACTAAAGTATTGAAGACTTCAACAGCTGAAGACCAAAGTCTGAAGATCAACAGCTGAAGAACAAAGTACTAAAGATCAACAGCTGAAGTATAAAGACTGAAGACATCAGCTGATGACAACAGCTGAAGTTCAAGTACAAGTACTGAAGCCTTTAGAGTTTGTTACATCAGCTGAAGAAGCATTCTTCAGTTGTTGTGATGGTTTCCTTTCAGTAGTTTTCTTTTTGGTTCAGTATTTGTAAAACACTGAAGAGCATGTTCTTCAGTTGTTGTAGTTTCAGTAGTTCTTTTCAGTAGTTGTAGTGATAGTTAACACTTAGCATTTTTGTAAGAAGATGTCAGCTGTTTGACATCTTCAGTAGTTGTGTTAACTATGAGTAGTTTGAATAAATTCTGTTAGATGTCACTATCAAGTGACATCAGCAGACGTCACATCTCTTATATAAGAGGTGTTGACCTAATTGTATGCGTGACATTCTGTTACCACGAAAGCGAATATTGAATGAAATATCTTTTGTAGAATTCTCTCTGTCTATAACTGTTTGTTCTTGCCTTGAATATCTTTTGTGTTCTTGTGAATTGGCTAATTCATTGTTTGATTTCTGCTGCTATACTCTCTAATCAATCAAACGTAGATCACTGATCTTAACAGAGATGCAATCAAGATCAAGCAAGAAATATCTAAAGAATAGGATGAGAAAGGTGATGATTCTAACATGGAGAAGAAGGATGATAATGAAAAAGAAAAGGAAGATGAAAATTGTTCAGGTGAGAGTGATGACAATGAGAATGACACTCAACCTAAAAGAAGCCACGAATATCTGAGCAAGTAGAAGAGACTATCCCAGTGAGACTAGAAAAGAAGAACAAAGTATGGCAATGGTGGTATACTCAAGTGAGCAATCTGAAGGACCCAAGATGAGGAATCTAAGCTTAGAGATATGATAGAAGAGCTGGATATTTACTCTTCAAGAGAATTCATTATTGATGATGAGTTCTGAAAGTTTGTGAAAGACGCAAGACCACCAGTTGAGCATGCAGTAGTGATTCCTCACTCTCTAGTTCCACTGGAAAAAGAGATAAGTTTGCATATTGTATCCGCCACATCTTTATTTGATGAGAAGAAAGAACTTATGAGAAAACTATGTGAAGAGATCAAAGAGAAGGAATAGACTGTAGAAAAGGAAAATAGAAAAGGAAGAATCTACTTAAAATGAAAAAGAATAAAAAGAAACTAAATCATTTTTTTTCTCTTCATCCAAATCCCATGTTCACACTTATTCCAAAAAGGGAAAATATCTATCTATGAAGGGAAAAGGGAAAAAGCCTATTAAGGAGGATGAGCCAATGAAAAAGATACAGAAACATGATCCAAGAAGTTTAGCTGCAATAGCTAAATTCCTTAATGAACATGTAAAGACAAAAGAACAACTCAAGAAAAGTGTGAAAGTCATTGACTTGGAAGAGGGAGAGATTATAGGAGGATACCTAGTTGATGAACTATCAATAAATCACACTTATGATCCTGATGAAATGTTTGGGATCACTTATTAAGCCATGGTTGAATAAGAAGATAAGCTGAACCCTTCATTTATAACTGAGTAAGAGAAGGCACTAACACTCAAGTCATCAGGATCATTTACATCAACCAAATTCCATAAGTCTGAGGCTCCTCAATCACAGTATCTAGGTCCCTATGTTATGAAAGATAGGGAAATGAAGATTTACCTCTTTGAGCAAGAGTACACTAAATGAAAACTTAGGAATATGAAGACCAATTCTCTCCAGGCTTCAGAGTTCAGACTAGTTAATGAGTTGAAAGAAAGATTGAAAAAGCTAGAAGAGGAGATTGTAAGAAGAAAGCCCGAGACAAGGTATCAGCCCAATACATCGAACTCACTCCAAAAGATCATGATAAATTGGCATCCATACTACACCACAAGAATCCTGAGTGGTTTGTTGAGCCTTCACAACTTAAACTCCAAGAAGGGATTACAACCTCATAGATGACTCAGGGTGTGTCTACTCCTCATGGCAAAGTAGGTGTAAAATTCATTGCCTAGAAGTACGTCAGTGACTGGAACATGTTCATGATTAAAAGGATCTCAGGCTTGTTCAATTCTTCATAGAGTACATTGGTGAAGTATGAACTCCCTGTAGAGTCATGATCTTAAGAAACTAGTTGAATTGAAATTGATCAACCACAAAGCTATGTACAAAGGATATAAATTTGAAGACATTATGAAGATGTTCAAGAGAACAAACAACTTTCAAATCTCTCAAAGCCATTTGTATCAGAAAAGACAAATCATTTTAAAATCCTCTAAGAAAAAGAAGAACATAAAAAACGGCTGTGGAGTTGGTATTTCCTAAAATGAATGCAAAGCCAACTGAATCATTAAAGAGAAAGATGGTAGCTGGAAATCACACAACTAAACCAATCTCAAGTGTGTTTTATGATGAGAGAACTTATGAGATAGTTATAGAAAAGAATTGGTGAGGAAAGGAGGGAGCTTAAATCCAGTTATTTAGTGGATATGAAGCAAGATTGCTTGATGAATCCTATATCCACTAGATCTACACTAGACACTTTAGGGAGATCAATAATAAGCTTGTAGAACCATACATGTAGTTCTTCTTTAAGTGTATCAAGATTTTAAAGATGGCTTATGATCGGATCAATACAAAAAGAGAACAAAGAAAGAAGAAAAAGACTCCTCTTGTAAGGCCTCATTCTTGAGACACTTACAGTTGGTCAATTATTTCTCTTAAAACATAAAACATACATTAAATTTAATAAAATATTTCAGCGGAATTCATTTAAACAAACAATTTCATATAGAAATAATTGCTTTTTCAAAATAATATAACATTGTTAATAATCACAAAATATCGTTTGTTCATAGTAAAATGCAAAAACATCATCATTAACCAAATGGATGCCATCCAAAAACGCCAACTAGCTGCCCCGAGCCATCCTCACCAACAACTACCTGCCAACTACAAACACATAAAAGTCAACGTTGCTCAGTGAGTTCTAGTTTTATAAAATAAAATACTTTTTTTCACTTAAACCTTTCTTTATTTCTTTCACATGTGATCATGCATCGTATGTACAAATAGATAATGTTATTATTATCTTTCATCATCGTTTATTAACTTGCGTTCATTCATCATCGTACATCATCATTATCATTCGTTATCATTCTTACCATACCTTACGTACATTCATAAACTTCCGATGTCATGTACTGTACCCCGAACATTATGCACAAAGCTGGTTTTCTTGGCCTAGGGCAAGTACATTCATCATTATCATTCAACTTTCCTTCTGGACCAATGCAATGTGCTATACCCCGAATATTGGGCATGATATCGTTCCATCTCTAACTCCAGTACCTAGGGCAAGAAACAAGAGTCCCATACGTACGGTCAATCACAAAGATTAGACCTTAGTATGCATCCTTTCGGGGTAGCTAACTAGCACATAATTCAGCTAACACCTTTCATTGGGTGTGAAGATCCATACACTGTTTGCAAGACTTTCTTACTTTTATTCATTAATGCATGAATTCTTTCATTCATTATGTTCCTCTTGTCATTATCTTTCTACTTTCATTACATACTACTTTACATTTATTGATATTAATCATACCACACAAAGCAACAGAAATAATCATACATAACCAGGATAAACATAAACATACCCTTACATGGCATCATTATAAACATCACATACACCATCATTAAACATCATAAATTCATCTTACATCATCCCCGGGAACATCCCAAGTCAAAGTCTAAAACCTCATTTATCCCAAAATTCCAGAAATAAAACTAAGGCATTAGGCGCATGAGCACTATGCAGGCGCATGAGCACTATGCAGGCACATGAACACTATGCAGGCGCATGGGAACACTTAGGCGCATGCGAAACTTCCAGGCGCATGGTCACTATTTCGGCGCATGACCCAACACTTAGACTTTTGGGGCAACTTTTGGGGGTTCGGGCACTATGCAGGCGCATGTGCCTGACTTAGACGCATGGGCTATTGGGCGCATGGGGTGTTGGGTGCATGAATCAACACTTAGGAAATCTAGGCGTGATCCTAGGCACATAGGAACTACTGGGGAACACTTGAGCAAATTCAGCCGTTGGGCACATAGGCTACTATTCAGGCGCATGGGCAACTAACTTACACTAATCAACATAATTCAGTCCTAAATCCAACACTCATCATGTTCTAAGGTTAGTTCTTACATTCTAAGCATCATAAACACATATATAACATGATCTTAACATCTTCTACACCCGAATCAAACCCCACCCGTAATTACATACATACGGGTATGAACACCCATTTTATAAAAATGTTCATATGTGTCTTTCCAGCCCCAAAATTAGTTAAATCATGTAAAAAGGGGTTTCTAGAACTTACCTTAGCAACCTTTGAATATGACTTCCTTCAAACTCGTTTGCTATGAGCTCAAACACCTAAAACCCACCAAATCACACACAAACGAACACACAAACACAAATAAGCACATAACCAATGCCTAAACTAGCTAAGAAGACCTCAAAACAAAGAATTCTTACCTTGAATTCAACCTTCTTCTTCTCCTTTGTTCAAAATCTAAGAGTTTCTCTACGTTCTCTCTCTAAAACCCAATGAAAAGAAATGTGCAGGGGATTATGGGCGGCCATTACTACTTTATGCACCATCTTTTAATCTTTTGTCCTTTTTAACACATTTAGCCTCTCAACATGGTTTAAATTGTGTTTCTTCCTTTTCTTCACTTTTATTATTTCTCTCTCATCTTTGAAATTTTCTGGGTGTTACACCTCTCCAATTATGGAACATTGTCAAGCTAGAGGTTGATGTATAAGGATCTTTGGTTATCCACATGGATGGGTTATCCATAGTGTCAATTTGGGATCCCATTTCCCTAAGGAAACTACCCGTTGAAGTTGTATGCTCAATTAGCCAAATGATGATACATGTCCTAAGCAGAGACAAGATAGCTAAGGAAAGGGATTTCTCCAATATGATTAAAGTTATCTTGGATCCAACTTTGGCAGACCTGTCATTAGCCCAAGACCCAGTAGAATCTTCATAACCTCATAACAATCAAATCCTTGATGTACTTAGGTTGTATAATCCTTAGGGGGAGTATGCTAGACCATGAAAAGATCAACAGATCAATTTAAGAGGTGGTTAATGGTTGTTCTGCCGGTATAATCCCACAAGGCGAAAAAGACATGCGGGTGAAGACTGTATAGAAGACAAGTGTTGGCTATCCGTATTTGTTTATGCGGATGACCAAGAACAAATGCTCCCCAGAATTTGTTCATCCGCATTGAAATGCGAGTCAAGACTGAATAGGAACAATAGGTCTAGATCCTTTTGTATAGGCTTAGAACTTAAATCAAAACTTGTAATGAATATTTGTAATTCATTATTTGAATGAATGCTTTATGTATATAGGTTAACCCATATGTGTGTTGATTTATGTCTATGATGGCAAGTAAAACATTATACTTAGTCAATTTGTGAAATTGACTAAGGGTAAGAAACATCTATGGATTTTTGTTCTTCCGTAGATATGGTTCTTACAAGACAAAACATCCAAAGATCTTCTATGGATGAACAACCAGCTCAGGAGTTCAAGAGAAGGATTCAAGTAAAGAGTTCAAGTGAAGACTCCTGCGGAAGTGCGAACTCATGCGGATGTGCAATCACCTATGGAAGACAATTTAGTTGCAGAGTCCGAACACTTGTACTTAAACAACATAAGTGTTAAAATTCAATAAGACAATTTCGAATCTCAAGAGATCCAGTGTTTTCATAACAAAATCATAATTGTCTATAAATTTGAGTCCTAGGTTTCACATGGATGACGGCCAACCAGACGGCAAACACAAAACATCATATCGATTCACACTATCAATCAAACACAAACCCTAGCTGCCATCACATCAATACATCACCAGCATCAATTATTGTTTATAGCATTCATCATTTATTTATCTGTAATCATTAATCAGTTTTAATGAAATATGTTTGACTCAAATCGTGTTTGTTAATTGATTGTGCTCGTATCATTGTATTCGTTATAATCAACATTTATTTTGTGTGATATTTATTTATAAAACAATCAAACAAGGTTAATGTTAATTCCTCAATCATTAACTAAATTCCATTTTAACATTGATAATTCCTTATTGCAATCCTTAGATTAACAGGTGGTATGAGAGCCAAGTGCTCATTGATTTAGATCGATTGATCTAGCGGTGTTAGAAGTGTTTAACTATCTACTTGTTTCACTAGATTTTTCGGTTTTTGCTAATTAGATCTACTGTTTTTGAGCAAATCATTTTAGTGTGAATCAATTCTTTTTAAACATTAAAAACCATGAATTGTATTTCAAAGAGTATTGTTTCATTGCTCGATTAACTTAGATCAATATTCATATCACTTGAATAGTAGATCTGGATTATTGATTGACATTCATCAATTATTCAACTTAAATTAAACAAATACATTAACAAAATCCTTGATTTGATAATTAATTATCATTAAACGGATTAAGTAATTTGTGACCATCGTCACTTAATTATTATTAATTAAGTTTTGTCACTAATTAGTTCATTACTTAAAAGAAACTCTATAATAGTTGAATTCTTAGACTTTAACTAAATATGAGTAATTTTGTTGTATCATCATACCTCGAAACAAAAGTGGATGTTAAATCCTGGAAAATCAAGTTCTGGAATCATGTGAATTATACTAATTCTGACTTATGGGTATCAATAACTGAAGGTCCATATATCCCACCCACTCTTAGGCCAGATTATAATGACAATAATCAACCCATTAGTGCAAAAGATCTGTCACCTGATGATAATAAGAAGGTCAAAGTTGATATTAAAGCATATAGTTTGTTTTGTATGGCTTTACCTGAAGAAATATTAATCAGGTGTGAGAATTATAAAATAGGAAATTCCTTGTGGAAGATACATTATAAAGTCTATGAAGGGAGTGATAAAATAAGAAGCATTAGGAAGGACACCCTTCATTCACAATATGCAACCTTTCATCATATTGAGGGTGAATCAATGCTTCAACAAATCCATAGATTCATGCAACTTGTAATAGAGATGAACATCTTGGAGTTGAAATATACAAATAGGAATTAAACAAAAAGATGCTCCATACTTTGCTAGAAAGTTGGAAGCAAACTATGTCCATATTCAAGAACACCATTGACCTCAAAGCAACTAGTTTAGATACATTGGTAGCTAAAGTTGAGGCTCATGAAATGGATGAACAATCAAGAAACAAAGGTGTCTCACCCTATCACTTTAAAGAAAAAAGGTGTTGGAAGTGCCTTTATTTTTGACAATGATAGTGACAACTCTTGTACTTTGAGTGAAGATGAAGAATAAATAAGTTTCTGTGGATCAAATCCTTCAAAGAAATATTCTCAAAGTAAATCAGGAAAGGAAAAAGGAAGAACAGATGATAGAAGAGATGCATCTACATCAATAGCAAAATCTTCATCAAATAATAACCAAGGAGAGTCTATCAATGTGATTCTAGACTCTGAAGAACAAAAGGTAGCCTTTGCAGCTTTCAGTTCAAGTTTTCAAGCTTACTTGGGAAGCACCTTAACATCTGCCAACATATGTCAGCAAGACTTGGAAGAACTTCAACGAGATGTAGTTATGGAGATGGATCTACAATGGCAAATGGAAATGATTGCTTATAGAGCCAAACAGTACCTAAGAAGAAATAAAAATTTGGCTGTAGCAAGTAAAACATCAAATATTTGTGTTGATAAGTGAAAATTGTGGAAGAAACTCCTAATATGTGGAAGAAATAAATATTTGGCTTCTGCAAGTAAAACATAACATTATGGAATAAACTCCTAATATGTCATTTGATGAATCCTTATTTCCTGAATCTATAAAAGGATCATCATGGTTGTTGATATAGATGCACTAATAGACTCATTTAACTCTGGTTATTTAAATGATCGAGGATCTGATGATACATGTTATCCATTTGCTCCCACAAATATGAATGAAGTGTCATTGTCTTTGATCCTCCAAGAATACAAACATCAAGTATCATGGAACAAGGAACAATCAATACTAACAATGATGTTGCAAAAGTACAAAAAATGGATCTACATACTTAACATCCTTAGATGAGCATCCTACATCTAGAGATATGAATAATGCCTCAATAGTTGTTCCATCCTCTCAATCAGATACTCCATATATTAGAGATGATCCACTTCATTCCAAAGAGTTGATGTCGGTAAGTCAACATATACCATTCGTAGATGTTCCTGTAACTCCTACGGAAGCACAAAGTACTTCTAGGTTTTTGAATTAGGAGCAATATCTGGGATATATGTATCCTTCTTTTTAAATTTCCAAATTTGTTTCGGTTTAATTATTTTGGATTTGAATTAATTAAATTTGGAAATCATTTTCTGCTTAAAAGAATTTGGTTTTAAACTTTTGGCCCTTTTCATCTTTGTATCATGTGAAACCGGCTTCACATGAAAAGGTTTGGATGGAGGGTTTTTCATCCAACCATTCAAAGATGTGTGCTTTTTAAGCAACCTGTGTTGCCTTTACCATGTGGAACATTCTTTGTAGACATACAGCTGGAGAAGTAATTTGGTTTGTCTTTACCATTCAAAGCAAGTCTTTGAGGACATTTATTAGTACATGACCTTCTTTTCCACATTCAAAACAAGCCTTGAAAGGCTTTTGATGCTTGACTGAACCGTGTGGTGCAGGTGGGGATGAGGATTCCTTTGAGCTTGTAGCTGATTCTTGTTTGTTCTTAATTTTCGTGTGCTGAATAGGGAATGAAATCTTCACTGATTGATTGGGTTGTTTTGCAATTGGAGAAGAGATCCGTATTAGTCTTGATTCAACTTTTGGAAGCTTTTGAGACTTGACAATATCAGGAGATATCATGGTCTGTGAGGAACCAACACGCTCCTCTGTGATTGATTCGTCATCAAAGCTTATCCAGTCTCGTATACACAGATCTTTCTCTAGCAGATCTTGATTGACACCTCCTATTGTGTCGGCTTTGATTGTAGGATTCTGATTACTTGATCATTCGACAACTTTTCCTTCTTTTACAAACCTGGCAGGAACAAACGATGGAATATTACCTGTTTTGAATTTGTTGAAGAAGGTGGAGAAGCAATTGATACTGGTTTTGGAACACCAGAGGTGGAATCATCATTAATCTTCTTATTAGGCTCCTAATTGAGGAATCCCAAACCTACAGGAGAATCCTACACATCTCTAACCTCTTTAAGATTAATGTTGCTTAAACATGAATTTAAACTATTAGTTTAGAAGCTTCAATCAAATCATTAGATGGATGAGGTTGAGGCGTATGGTAGTAACAATGAGTGCGAGGAGGAGGATAGATGTATGGATTTTCACCATAACACACTCCCGTTTTAATCCTAACTCCCCTTTATTTACACAGTAGCTCTTCCTATTTCATATCGGATATGGTCCATCTATCAAGCTTTGTTTTAAGCTTGCTTGTTTCAAATTTAGCCAAGGTGACTCTTTCATTTAAAAGATTAATTTCAACATTTCTTTCAAGAAGAGTTTGATTTAAATGATAGCTTCATTTAATTTTATAAAATTCTTGGCTTCATTCTTTATAGGTTCTGCGTTTATGGTGGTTAATTCCTTTGGTTATCTAAAAGTAACCTATTAGCTTTATACACACCAAATAAATGAATTTTGCAATCAGAAGAACATATATCCTGAATTGTCTAGTATGGAAGATCCACAATGACTCTTTCAGCAGTAAGAGCCTTCTCGCAGTTGTAATCTCTAGTATTTCGCTTCCATTCCTCTTCCTTATCAGCATTACAAACTGCATCATTCAACTCAGCTCCACCATTAACCATTGATGTCTACATAAGCTCCTCTTGTACCTCTTCAGTTCCACGTTTAGGTAAACCATTTGATATCTCTTCTGGTTTCTCTATGGAGTTTGAAGTCATCTTTGGAGTTAGATATGTTGCTTCATAGTACTCACGACATTTGATATCCAACTCAATTTCTTTCAGTTTGTTGATCACCTCCATTAGTTTGTAATCCCAAAAACCTCTATCTCGTTTAATCGACTTGCCGTGTGAGCCCCATTCTCATGGAAGATATTCAATCGATCTTAGAACTTTTTCATGATTTCCCAATTGGGCATCAAACTTTGTCAAATTGTTTGTCACCAACAGAAAACGATCAAGAAAATTGGACATTCTTTCATTCTTTAAAGCTATAAAATTATCAAACCGACATTGTATAATTGTGGGATTATCATATTCGAAGGATTTAAACAGTTCTGCAAAATCCATTTTTTATCCCCCAATAATATTTTTCCCAAAAATTGTAAAATAATTCTCCCTCGGGAAAAATATTATTTCTAAAATATTATTTTTAAATGTCACGCTAAAATAAATCCTTTAAAATCGTTGAATATTTCTTTATCGGTTGAACTCAATTAATCCCAAATAGTAAATTTTATTTGATTTTTTTATTAGCCCACACCACATTTTTAAAATTTAGCCCACCAAAAACAAACCCAAATACCCAACTAGTAGAAAATTTTAGTAAATTTTTATCCCACTAATGCAAAATAAGATGTGTAAAATTGTTAGCGTAATTATTTTAAAATTTTTTAATGAGTTCAGCCCAAATTAATTGATCCAAAATTTAGCCTACTAGAAAAACCCGAATGTTAAAGTCTAACCCTAACCCTCTAAAACTTAACACCAACAAAACACTTCAAACACAACATATGCCAAGGGAAACTCAGACAAGCTTTCCCTTCCTAGGGTTCCAGTGACTAATCCCCTAGGGTTCTGGCGACTGCCGCCTTCTCGACGGGCGGAAAAGAAAAAAAAAAATCTAAGAAGAAGAAAGCAGCTGATCCGTTTTTGAAGAAGGATTTGTATGATATCAAAGCTCCATCTTTGTTAAGCACTAGAATGGTGGCAAAACCCTTGTTACTCGTACTCAGGGTACCAAGATTGCTTCAAAAGGTCTTAAACATCATGTGTTTGAGGTGTCTTTGGTTGACTTCCAAAATGATGAAGATCATGCCTATAGGAAATCCATTTGAGAGCCGAGGATGTTCAAGGAAAGAACGACTTGACTAACTTTTGGGGCATGGACTTCGCTACTGACAAATTGAGATCTCTGTGAAGAAATGGCAGTCTTTGATTGAGGCCCATGTTGATGTAAAAATAACTTAGAAATACACTTTGAGGATGTTCTGCATCGACTTCACCAAGAAGCATACCAACCAAGTGAAAAGGACTTGCTATGCTCAGTCTAGTCAGATTCGACAAATTCATTGCAAAATGAGGGAGATTTGAATGTTAAAGATTCACAGAGTTGTGTTGGTTCTGTTGAAGGATCAGATGCTAAAGGTGGTGGTGGTTTAAGGTCGATCTAGGTTGCTGATTTTTTTGGGGATTCTGGTTTTGGATAATCTTGTAATGGTGGAGATGATTTTTTTATTTAATTTCGTAGCAAGAATTTAAATTTCACAGTTTGATTTTTTTATAATTTCGCAGAATAGTTTCGCTAATTGAATCTTTAAATTCGCAGATTTTTATAGTTTTTGTAAGGCCCGTTCCCGGGACGCTTACAGCTGGTGATTAATTGCACGTAAAACATATACTTTACATTTATTCATCAAAGCATTGCAGCGGAAAACATAAAACACATGGCATTTCATTTTATCCTAAAAACTTTTGCAAAATAATGCATCATTTGTTGGTTACAAAATTATATAGTTGTATTACATCACGAAAGCCTAATTAAATGGATGCCATCCCAAAGAGCTGAGTAGCCGCCTCGTGCCATCCTCAGCAACGTTTACCTGCCAACTGAAAACGTAAAAAGTCAGCGTCGCTGAGTGAGTGAGTCTAGTTTATATAAAACATACATAAAATCATTATTTAATTCCTTTCAGAGTCCATACTATACGTTTCATACGTTCGTGGTCATACATCATACGTACATACAGATAATATCATTATTCTCTTTCATTACATTTGTTAACCTTCGTTCATTCATTACATCTTGTGACCTGTACAATACTCCGAACATTGTGCACGAAGCTGGTTACTGGGCCTGAGGTCTATCATAGACCCTGAACATTGTGCACGAAGCTGACTCCAGTACCAGAGTCAAGTACATTCACTGTTCATCTTTTCGTTTCATTCCGGATCAACGCGATATGATATACTCTGAGCATTGTACACGAAGCTAGTTACTGGGCCTGAGGTCCATCATAGACCCCGAACATTATGCACCAAGCTGACTTCAGTACCTGGGGCAAGCGGCAAGGATCCCATACATGTGGTCAATCTCAAGGATTGGACCCCAGTGTGCATCCTTCTAGGGTAGCTAAACCAATCACAGTTAAGCTAACACCCTTCATTAGGTGTGAACCTCCATACATTTGCTTGCAAGACTTTTTACGTTCATTTATTCGTTAATGCATGCATTCATTCATCTGTTCCTCTTTCATTATCTTCACTGTACGTTACATACTACTTTCGGTTCATTCATTAACATAACAGGTAATGCCATGGAAAGATAAAATTCATCATCATAAGGAACAAACCATAACATACCATTCATACATCATCATAAGACATCATACATACATAACATACATCATGCATATTCATGCAACATTATCATCATCATCATCATCCATAACATGTCCATCATACCATCTATGACCCCAAAAGTCAACTTATAGTCCCCCGGGAATTTCCCAAGTCAAAGCCTACTTTAAACATTTTCCCCAAAAATCAGAAAAGTATTCTAAGTCCTAGGCGCAAGGGCACTATGCAGGTGCATGGACACTATTCAGGCGCATGGGGAACACTTAGGCGCATGGACCACTTTCAGGCGCACGGGTATTGTTCAGGCGCATGGGGAACACTTAGGTGCATGGCTATTGTTCAGTTGCATGGGGAACACTGGACGTCTGAACACTTAGTAAATTCCAGCCCAAACTAAACGCATGGATACTATTCTGACGCATGAACACTTAGGCGCATGGGCCACTTGGGCGCATGGGCTCTATTGGGGCGCATGGCCCTACACTTAGTCATCCGACTAACATTTCTAGGCGTATGGGCCACTATTCAGGCGCATGGGCTGAACTTAAACATTTCTAAGGCAAATTTGGGTGCATGAGCTACTGTTTAGGCGCATGACTTACACTTAATTCTTTCTAAGGCACTTTCAGACGTATGAACACTTATCTAGACGCATGAGCATTCTATAAAACATGTTTTTAGGATATTTTCAATCCTAATCATCGAACCCATATGTTCTAAGCATAATGTGGCTATTCTAAAGATGAGTAGCCTATAAACCATCCAGAACTATCATCCAACATACACCATACATACGGGTATTCACATATAAACTTGTAAAATCATTTTAATACGTTTTTAGCCCCAAAGATAGTTTAAAACGTGTAAAAACCAGGGTCTAGAACTCACCTGGTGCAACTTGGATGTTCTTCCTTTTAACCCGCTTGCAAAGAGTACAAAACACCTAGAAATAACACCAAAAACACACACACCCGAGCACAAACACAACCCATAAGCATACAAACACATAACCGGGATACAACCCGACATAAAAGCATAAAACCTTGAATTCTTACCTTGAATTCAACTTCTCTTCTTCTTCTTCTACAAAACCAAGAGTTCCTCTGCTCTCTTCTCTAAAACCGAAGAAGATGATGATGTGAAATGAGGGTGGGCGGCCATACCCACCTTTACACCAACTTTGTAAAGATTTTTGTCCTTTTTACATTTTTAGTCCCTCCACTTGGACCTTATTGCCTTTCTTGTTTTATTCTTCATATCTTGACTTTTAAAAATAACTGTGTGTTACAAGTCCACCCCTTAAGTAGCTTTCGTCCCAAAACCTCTTATTCCTGAAACGGATGCGGATAATGCTGTCTCATCTCCTCCTCAACCTCCCACGTAGATTTGGATCCCTTCCTGTCCCTCCACTGTACACGCACAAGAGGAACCACTTTATTTCTCAGCCTCTTCTCATTAGATCGATGATTGCCACTGGTTGCTCCACATAATTGAGACTTTCATCAACTTCAATGTAGTGGAACAATCATGGCTTCCTCAGCTAAGCACTTCCTCAAATGAGATACATGGAATGTCAGTTGTGAATTCCATTTAACTCATCTGGCAACTCCAATCTATAGGCCACCTCTCCCACTCGATCAATGATTCGGAAAGGGCCTACATACCTTGTGCTCAACTTGCCCCGCTTCCTAAATCGGATAATACCCTTCCAAGGTGAGACCTTCAACATGACCCGGTCACCCACCTGGAACTCAATTGGCCTACATTGTTTATCGGCATACGACTTCTGTCTATCTTTAGCTTCCTTCATGAAGGCTTTGATCCTCTCAAGCTTCTCAGTCATAGCCTCGATTACCTCAACGCTTCCCAACTCTTTTTGACCAATGTGACCCCAACAAATGGGTGTTCTGCATCTCTTACCGTATAGCATCTCATATGGTGGCATACCAATGCTGGCATGATAGCTGGTGTAATATGAGAATTTGGCTAACGGTAAGTGGTCGTCCCAACTTCCCCCAAAATCGATTACACATGCCCAAAGCATGTCCTCCAACGTCTGAATGGTCCTTTCTGACTGACCATCAGTTTGGGGATGATAAACCGTGCTAATATGTAACCTCGTCCCTATGGCATCATGGAATTTCTTCCATAATTTAGATGTAAACCGGGTGTCGCGATCAGACACAATAGACACCGGCACACCATGACGAGTTACAATCTCCTTGATGAACAAGTCAGCTAACCTCTCGGATGAATATGTCTCGCGGATCGGTAGGAAGTGAGCATTCTTCGTCAAGCGGTCAACAATCACCCATATGGCATCGTATCCTTTCGGAGTACGTGGCAGCTTTGTAATTAAATCCATAGTGATGTGCTCCCACTTCCATTCCGGTATATCCAAAGGTTGGATCTTCCCATACGGCTTTTGATGTTCCGCCTTCACTTGAAAACAAGTAAGGCACTTGCTCACATACCCGGCCATCAATAATCCTTCTTTATGTATTGGTACATCTTTGTGGCACCGAGATGGATAGAGTATCGGGTCTTGTGAGCTTCGTCCATAATCTTCACACGTAGATTCCCGAAACGAGGAATCCACACCCATCCAAATCGAGTTTTAACACCAAGCGTGTTTTCACTCAATTCCCTAACTAGACCTCTCATTCTTTCAGAGTTTAGATGATCTTCTTTAAATGCCTCATCCTGAAACTCCTTGACTTGCTTCATTACATTAGAGGTCATGATTAGTTGGTATGCTTTCACCCAAATTGGCTCGGGCCTCTCCTTCCGGCTAAGTGCATCAGCCACCACGTTAGCTTTACCCAGATGGTAATGGATCTCACAATCATAATCCTTTATGAGCTCCAACCATCGTCTCTGCCTCATATTCAGGTCCTTCTACTCAAAGAAGTACTTTAAGATCTTGTGGTCGGTGAAGATGGTGCACTTCGTTCCATACAGATAGTGCCTCCAAATCTTTAGTGCAAAGACCACAGCCACTAGTTCCAAGTCATGAGTGGGGTAGTTGACCTCATGAACCTTCAGATTTCGGGATGCGTAGGCTATAACTTTTCCTTTTGCGTCAACACACACCCCAACCCCGAGTAAGAAGCGTCCGAATACACCACTAAATCTTCGCTTCCATCGGGTAACGACAAGACAGGAGCTTGAGTCAACCTTGCCTTCAACTCCTCGAACGCCTTCTCCTGAGCCTAACACCATACATACTTTACATCCTTCTGGGTCAACTTAGTTAGTGGAGAATCAATCTTAGAGAAGTCTTGGATAAATCTCCTATAGTAGCCCGCCAAACCCAAGAAACTATGAATCTTGGATGGCGTCTTTGGAGACTTCCATTGTGTCACTGCCTCTACCTTAGCCGGGTCCACCATAATCCATCGGGATTCACCACATGACCCAAGAACTGAACTTTGCGTAACCAAAATGCGCACTTGGAGAATTTTGCATACAACTTCTCCCTTCTTAACGTCTCTAGAACCTCTCGAATGTGACTGGCATGCTCAATCTCACTCTTTGAATAAATCAAGATATCATCAATAAACATAATCACTGATTTATCTAACATCAGCCGACAAACGCGGTTCATCAGATCCATGTTCAGCACAGGAAACTTCAGAACAAGCAAGAATCTGCTACAAGCTCAAAACCATCCTCATCACCACCTACACAAACACAGGACTACAAAGAATCAAAAGCCTTTCAAGGCTTGTTTTGAGTGTGGAAAAGAAGGTCATGTGGTTAAGAAATTTCCTCAAAGGCTTGCTACGAATGGTAAAGGCAAAATGAATTGCTTCTCTAGCTGTAAGTCGACAAAGTATGTTCAAGACAGTAAAGGCAACACGGTTGCTTCTCTGGTTCAAATGGTAAAAAGCAAACATTTTTGAATGGTTAGGTGAAAAACCCTCCATCCAAACCTTTTCATATGAAGTCGGTTTCACATGATTGAAAAATGATTTAAAACCAAATTCTTTTCCTTTTGGTCTTAAACAGAAAATGATTTCCAAATTTAATTCATTCAAATCCAAATAAATTAAACTGAAACAAATTTGGCAAATTAAAAGGAAGGAAACAGATATTCCCGATTGTTTAAACAGTTGTGTGCAAAAGCAGGTTTCTTATATTGATGAAAAAGGAACTTCCAGGACTACGATGGCCTAGATTCCACTTTCAAAATAATCTATTAACGAGTGCAGGAACAATTCAGGAGGACTGTTAGTAATCCGGTTTACTGACAGAGATTGCTTGTAATTCAAATTTGAAGTGGAACAAACAGGTTAAGGCCCTCGTTTTATATTAACAATCTGGATTTTTATCTACACAATCACTGTTCTCACTTCGCAATCACTGCATATATCTTGATAATTCATTTCTTATCTTGATAATTAGTGTAGTTTGGAAGACCTTCTTTGATAATTTTTTATTTTTGTACAGTTTTATAAAAAAATTAAAAAGAAAAAAAAGAAGTTTGCAAAAATAAAAATTTAGGTGGAGAGTATAAGTAAATAAAAATAAAAAGAGAACTGGGAACTTGATTCGAGATGATTGAGAAATGATTGTATATCTTCTTGAATTGCTTGGTTTTGCATGACTTGCATTTTTAAAATAAGAGATGATAGTAACTGATGTTGTTATCTGATTCGTATCTTATTTTTAAGTGCAAATAATAGAAAAACAAACAGATTCTTTAATGACATGCTTGGTAGACTCAGCTTGAAGAATAAAGTAGACAGCAGCATCATGATTAAAATTAAGATATGCTTAAGGATGTCTGGATTTACGCAATCATTTTTGGCCTGCACAAAAACTGAGTCCCAACAAAAATTGGATTGAGAATTGATCTTTCACCCACTATGATACAAATCATATATGTCATATCATTGAGCTATGTCTGGTATATTTATGTGTCTTGTGTTTGTGCTAATCTCCTCTACTGTACGGAAGTACTGACCTGGAGTGATGATCTCCTCTGCTGTATGGAAGTACTAACCTGGAGTGATGATTTCCTCTAATGTATGATAGTACTGACCTGAAGCTCTCCTCGGCACATGATTACATGGTCATCTCCATTGTTATACATGAGTATAGACCTGGAGCTCTCACCATTTTGGTCTAAGTTTTGTCAAATCATCAAAACAGTGAATTCATCACAGAATGCAATATTCTATCGATAATCACTTGCACACTAATACACAAGCCTTGCTCTGTAAAGATCGTTACAAAACTCAAGAAATCCTGAGATTTGATGAGGGTTTTTGCTAAATGATTGTGGGGTCCTAGAATTCTAAAGCATTTTATCGAACCATAACAAATCATCTTCTGCTTGTTGAAAACGATAGGGCATGGGTTTAAGTGGACAAACATAGCAGCAATCGTTATTGATCTGTTTTAGAATTTGAAAATCTTTCAAAGGCTGTTATTTGATTCAGTCATCAATGTGATCTCATTGCTTGTCGATGTTTAAATTCATCTTTGTGCTAAAGTATACCTTGAGGATGTGATCTCATGATCGATTCAGTTCTCGGTTATAAAAATATTAATGATAGATAAAAAATGTTATATTAAATATATATATAATAAAAATATATAACAAAATTTCATTTCAATTTCTTTTAGGTCTTCCAAATTATGTTGTTACAATTTTATCATTTTTCATGCATTTCACAGAAATTGCATACAAACGAATATAGATTCGCTTGTTTTCACACACAGATAAACACGGTTTTATTTTGTTAAAGTGAAATGATCTAATTAGAAATGTCGAGATTGTGTTTGAGAATGTGTTTCAGATTTTTGCTTTAAGCGATGGCCGATCATCAGTTGAGCAGTGTACCTTATTACTGAACCTGTTCCTCAAGTTTGCAAAAGATACTGAGCTTGGAATCCTCCTCCTACATCTTTTGAAACACTCAAGATTAGAGATTTGGGAAAGCTATTCCAATATCCTTGCAAAGCTTGCACTCAAAAAAGGGGAGCATATAAATAGGGGGACCTTATGAGATGAATAATCTTTCTAATCAGATTTGGAAAGCATCAATTTGAAGATCTTTCTATTGTTGACTTCTCGATGCTGATTTCGTTTGAAGATGTTGTTGCACCCTGAAAGGGTCATACATGCCTATTCAATTGCTGAGTTGATGATTGTTTTGCTGAGGTTCCCATAAATCCAAGAATTAATGCGGATGAAGTTTCTGTAGTAGAAGATCCAAGTATAGCTTACTGCATTTGTTAATGCGGAAGTCATAAAAACAAATGTTGATTATTGTTTGTTCTTCCGCATTAACAAATGCAGATAGCTTAGAAGAAATGCACACAAGATTTTGTTCATCCGCATTTGCCAATGCGGATGTCTAGACAAATGCGCAGAAGTATGTGTCAATCCGCATTAACCAATGTGGATGACCAACATACTAATGCAGAAGGCAAAGAACAAATATTGACAAGTGTTTGTTCTTCCCCATTAACAAATGCGGAAGACGGGAAGAAATGCGGACAAGATTTTGTTCATCCGTATTTGCCAATGCGGATGACCAGACAAATGCGCATAAGTATTTGTTCTTCTGCATTAACAAATGTGGATGACCAACATACTAATGCGGAAGATCATGTAAAGAAATGTTAATCAAGTCAACTCATCCGCATTTGCCAATACGGATGAACAAGAGAGAAATGTGAATGAAGACTTAGACTCGTTCTGATGTAATAGGTCAGGGGTAGTTTAGTTATTTTGTAAGAAGGCTTCTTGTATGCCTATAAATAGAATAGAAAACCTCATACATGAGGTGACAGAAAATAGAAAATCAAAATACTTTTGTCTTCGTTGGTGCATTATTACTTTTCTTGCAAAACCCTAGCAGACATTGTAGTCAATCACCTTCATCAATACAAAGAATTTATGAGTATATCTTAGACATCGAATGTTTCTTGATTGTATGACTCCGCCATTCAATCACTAACTCAATCACTATATTCGATCCGAAGTAAGAATCTCAATCTCACTGCCTAGTCAATTCGTATCAGAGCTTTGGCTCTCGAATCTTTTTCAGATCTACTCAAGACGTGAATCGAACTTGATTGAACTAGTGATTAAGTTGCTAATAGGGTATTCCATGATGTGTACTTAGTAAACAACATAAAATACACTTAAAAAAGCTTGTGTTAACACGTTCTCACCTTCAAGAACTATACCCAAAACCTACAGATTCATATGAAGAATAGAAATATAACAAAAGCTATGATAGAAACCAAGAAACATTAACAGATCTGATTTACTAAGCATTTGTCATGATTGGGACTATCCAGACTAATTAATCTTAAAACTTACCTCATCTATATTTATACAAGTTAAAACACCTTGTTAAAATGGATTCGCATAGTTTTTCAGATCATGGTCATACTCCAAAACCACCAATGCTTAAACATAAATCTGAATTTAAAAAATGGAAAATCAGATTCATGAACTATATTACACGTGTAGATCTAGATTATTGCATTTCAGTTTGCAACAGACCACACATTCCGGTTACTCTATCTGCATATCAAGCTGCCATCTACAAGACAACAAGAATACCCATTGAAGATCTAACTCTTGATGATGAAGATTACAAGAAAATCAAGATTGATCTAAAAGCTTACTCTATTCTTACTCAAGCACTCAAGATGGATGTGCTGAAAAGACTAGAAAAGTATGGAAATGCCAAAGTAGTATGGGATGTAGTGCTGATCATGTGTGAGGGAAGCAGTGAAGTTGATGAAATTAACAAGGATAAACTTGTTAATCAATATAAATCATTTCATTACTCCAAAGAGGAGTCCATCTCTAAATAGCGCCATAGATTTGTGCAGCTGCTGAATGACTTACAGACAATGGGAGCCACCTACAACGTGAATGAGTTGAAAAAGAAAATGTTGCACAGTCTTCCTGAAAGCTAGAAACAAAATGTGACCATGCAGAAAAATACTCTTGATCTTGGGAGTATTTTGGATATCATGATAGCCAAAATAGAAGCATTGTAGCTTGATGAAAGAAGCAGAAATCTAGGAGGACCAGAGTGATTGAAGCATACAAATTTCCATCTGATTCTCATACTGTGGAAAATGCCTTCATTACTGAAGAAGATGATTTTCTATCCTCAAGGATCAAGTCAAGACCACTAGATTCATTGCAGCTCCATCTATCAACAGGCCATCAACATCATCCCAATCAGTAGGATTCTTAGCAAATCTTCCAAACACCCATGATGATACAAGATCAGAAGAACAAAAGGCTACTTACAATGCCTTTGTTGCAAGTTTTGAAGCTTATTTAGGAGGAAGACTCACATCTGCACATCTGATCTAGGAAGACCTGGAGGAAATGGATCCAGATGATGTACAAAAAATGGATTTACAATGGCAAATAGCCATGATTGCTATGAGAGTAAAGAATTTCTCGAGAAAAGGTAGAAAGCTAAGCTTTAATGAAAACACAAAGCTTGGATATGACAAATCCAAGGTGAAGTGCTTCAACTGTGGCATGACTGGCCACTTCTCTAGAGAATGCAATGCTCCCAAAGGAAACAACTACTTCCAGAGAAAATCACAGAGCCAATCATCTTCACAACCAAGTTCAAGCTATCATCCAACAACCACCAATAGCAGTATCATCATCAGGGAAAACAATCCTACTAGATACAACCTCAATTGACAAATCAATCTCATGGAAGCAGTCAGTCATTTGGAAATGCTCTTTAACATCTCGTATTTCCGTTAATTAAAAGTTAATTTTGTTAATTCTTATATGGTTCATTTATTTCATTTATGAAAACTTTGAGGGCTTGTTGAGTTAATTCGGGAGTTAATGAACTATTTTGCTTAATAATAATAATAATAATATTAATAATAATAATAAATGACAAATTATAAAAAAGTTAACAATTAGGTTAATGATAAGCTTGAGGTTAGTAAAGAGGGTTTATTTGTCAATTTGGAAACTTAACATATAACTTTTAAGCATAAAATGACAACTATTAAACTACAAGGGGGTTTAATGTCAAAGTTAGAAACTTTAAATATTAAGGTTTGTACGTAATATGCCAATTGATAAAACCACAGGGGTCAAACATGCAAATTGCAAAATCCGAACCCCTTATTCGCGTTTTTCTGGCCACAACTCCGGCCACCCTCCGGCCGGAGTCCGGTGGCCCTAAAACCCCAGTTTTCGTTCGAATTGAAACCCCCAAAATCGTGGCAACCGATCGGAAACATGAATCGAACCCAAAGATGTCACTTAATGCGTTTAATAACCGGTTACAAACTCCAATTGAATGTATAACCGAAACCTTAAAACCCCGTAATCATTCGAGCCTTAATCACCAATAATAAGTCATTAATTCAACTCTAACGAACGTTTATCTAAGTCTAATCGATTGCAAGTGCCAATTACACCTGAAACCCACAAATTCACCTTGTTCGATTACCATCTTTGTCGCGACCTGCAATCAACCTAACATCATCTTCCGAGCTTCAATTGACGAAATTCGCAAAGGGCTTTGCATCGAGGTCATCACGCGAAGCTTCCCACAAGTTTAATTTGATTATCGTTGAGGTTTGCCTATCCATCAAGACTTCCACGTCCGCAACGTTTCTTCGAGTGTTCAAACACCAATTCAATAACAATTCGGGTAATTAAAACTATCTTTATACTCGATTTCACATGGGCAATCAAAGCCCTATGATTGATTTCATTAACAATATCAATTTGATGTTCAATTGGAATCAAATCGATTCTAGGGTTCTTATGAAATGGGGGGTTTTGTTTAAGTGTGTATTTAACAAGTACAGAGCGGATTCTAACGCGGCTGGAAGCCTTTGGTTCACTGGTAACACACATGACTCCTAGACAGGAGGTCCCCGGTTCGAATCCGGGGAACCACATGTATTTTTTTTAGGCCTTTTTGGCCTTCAAATCTAATGTTAAAAATTTCTAAAAATTATGAAAAACAATTCATAAACTTTGTTTCTCTTAAAATTATTTAATTATTTTTCTGTAATTTATTTACAAAAAAAATAATATAAATATATCTTTATAGGATTATCCTAACGTTAATAATATTACAAATTTTTATAAAAATGTAGACTTTAAAATTTAGTGTAATTTACACAATCTAATATTTCAAAAATACCTTTAATCTATTATTAATTTTATGCTCTTTTTATTTAAATTACAAACTTGATCTACCTTGTTAAACATTACAAAATTATTATAAAGGTTATTATTAATCCATAAGTTTATATAAAATATAAATCGTTTCCCCGAGAATATAAATGAGTTCTTACTTGGCAAATATGATCAACAAAACCTCAAACATCAAGTTGATTCCTAATCCTTAACCTTATTGTAGTGCTTTAATTTTGTAATATACATATTTAGGTGTCTTGTGACGATACATCTTGGAGCGACGCTTATTATTATACTTATTAATCGCCATTATATATTTATTGTCAAGTGAGTTTTCCTTGCCCCTTTTTACATTTTTCACACTGTTTTGGGGTGAAACATGATACTTATACATCTTACAGTTATAAACGTTTGAGACTTGTAAAACACATGCAATTCATGTTTTTGTCATGGTTATTTGTATGTTGTAAGTGATTATATGAGATACATAGTTTGTTACAATCATTAACTATTGCTAGCCTGGCGACGTCTTAGATCTTTGGGCCTGACAAGCCTATTTGGTGCTAAAGTCGATGTATTGCCGACTCCTAGGAGCCGTATGCTTGTGCACTAGGGAACCAAATACACTTAGCCAATCTTTTATACTTGTAATCAAGTCGAGGTTGGTTGTAACGATATGTGTTCTATAACCTTACTAGCTTATAACCTATGACATGAATTGCTACTTGTAACTTTCTTTTCATATTATGTATGAAAACCTTGGAAACTCACCAACTATTTTTTTTATAGTTGACTCTTATTTTATTCATGTTTCAGGTCAACCTCAAGCTTAATATGATCTTCTTGAAGCATGCTATAACCTAGGATTTGGACCTAGTAATGGAATAAAAAAAGTTTACCTTATGTTTTGTTGCATTTGAACTTTTTTCTTGTATTAGACTTATGAATGTAATTTCCATTTCAAGACTTATGATAATAATATTTACAATTTAATATAGCGTTATGTGGCTGCGAACAATCTTAACCCTCACATCTCGACGTTTCCGCCGTTAAGGTTGGGGTGTGACAGATTGGTATCAGAGCCCATAACTATAGGGATTTAGGTTATTAGTAATGGTGACCTAGACTATAGCTTATGCATGAACCTCATAGGATAATATTTATATTCTTAGAAATATATATATTGTTACATGCTACATAATGGTATACTTTACTTATGTGCAACTTGATGCCTTAGCATAGGTTGCCTTGTAATTGTCTAAACTTTGTTACTTGTCTCCCAAAACTTAACTTTGACTCATTGACTCTCCCCGACAAATGAAACTTCTTAATCTTATTCTGGTCAACATGTGGAATCGCATACTTATGCTTAAGAATTAATCTTTAGACTTATGTCTAATCTATGTAAATCTCATCATGGTTTTGGTTTCATAAACCTAAGAAATTTGTGTGACACATGGACACCTGTATTCTGGATTTCCTGGCAAAAGGCCCTCGGCTAAGGCAAGCATATCGCATAAATCCTACGGGACTAGTTATGCTTACCTGGGGATTTCTGGGATGAGTGATAAACCATGGTCAACATACACAAATTTCTAAGGCGAGTGGGTCAACTTACCTTGACGTGTCAACGTTTCCAAATGGTAATGCGTTACCAAATGGAACCATTCCATGTGCCTTACAACTTTTTGCCTTATCCTTGTTGAACATTAATCCTTGTTATTCCAATTCTCATATCTAACTCATTTGTATATTCCAGCATGTCTCGTCATCATGGAAAGCGTGGAAGTTCCGATCGTAAGTTAGCCGCCATGATTGCTCGACAAATGGCTGCTGTCATTCCGACCATGGTTGCTGAACTTAATAGCACCTTGATGACCAACGCTAGCAACAATGGAATGGTCATGGAGAGAACAGCAACAATCAAAACGGGAACAATCAACATGGGAATAATCAAACTTGCACCTTCAAACACTTCAGCTCTTGCAAGCCCACTAGTTTTAGTGGCAAGGAAGGAGCCACTGGTTTTTGAGTGGTTTGAAAGCATGGAGAATACCTTTATCAATTGTGAGTGTCCCGATGCACTCAAGGTTCGTTATGCCACTAGTATGTTCCAACAAAGGGCTCTTACCTGGTGGAATAGCGAGAAGAGGAATCGTGGACCCGAAGCCATTCTAGCACTTACATGGGAAGAGTTCAAGAACATTGCCATTGTGAAGTTCTGCCCAAGAAGTGAATTGCAAAAGTTGGAATAAGAGTTTTGGAATTTGAAACAAAATGATGGTGATCATTTGGCCTACTCAACTAGGCATCATGAGTTGAGTATACTGCTGCCCCATATGGTCGACACTGTTCCCCGCAACATCGAGAAGTTCATTAAGGGTGTACTACCCCAAATTCAAGATGCTGTGGTGGGTAGCCGACCCACAACCTTGGAAGAAGCCATTACAATCACCGCTCAACTCACCGAGAACCATATAAGAGCGGGCACCATGTCTGTGAAGGGTGCAAAGAAGGTGGAGAAGACGGCTACCGACGCGGTTAAGGAGACCAAAGCTGAACCGTCTAACAGCCACAACAACAACAAGAAGCGCAAGTTCACACCAGCGCGTAACTATGCCATGGCTGCACCCAAACAACCCCAAAGACAACTGGTACCTGCGGCTACATCTGTGGCACAAGTGCCTGGGGCTAGGGCTTCTGCTGGTCCTCAACCGATGTGCAGCACGTGTAGGTATCATCATCCGGGGAATCAACCATGCCGCATTTGCACCTTATGCGGTAAATATGGTCATTTGGTGGCGACTTGCCACCGTGCACCTAACAATGCCGCTGTGGTCACAAACCGTGTTTGCTACAACTGTGGGGAACTTGGCCATTTTCGCCCACAATGCCCTCGTCTTGTGGGTAATGTTCCACAAGCCCGAGGACGTGCTTTCAACATCAACGCTAACCAAGCACAAGCAAACAACGATGTGGTGAATGGTACGTTAACTCACCCTTAAATTTTGTGATCAAATTCATTTCATATTTTTACCTGTATTGTTAAATACCTTAAAAAAATTGAACATGTATGTTCCTTATTAACAAAACTTATGCCTATGTCCTATTTGATTCTGGAGCCGATAAAAGTTTTGTTTCATTAGTGTTTGAACCCATACTTGCTAAGCCACATACGAAACTAGAAAGATCTCTTACTGTTGAAGTTGCCAATGGAGAACCTATTACCGTTGACGTTATCGTTCATGATTGCATCTTAAGTCTTGACACGCATGATTTTCTTATCGATCTTATCCCTATGAAACTTGGAAGCTTTGACGTCATCATTGGTATGGATTGGTTAGCCAAACACCATGCCGAGATCATTTGTTTCGAGAAGTGCATTCGTATACCGTTACCCTCTGGAGATACGTTGAAGGTGTTCGTGTGAAAAATCTTCCAAAGGGCTTAAACTCATGTCTTGCACTCAAGCCCGAAAGTGCTTAAACAAGAAGTATATGGCCTTCTTGGCTTACGTGGTCAACACGAAAGTCAAAGGGAAGGAACTTAAGGATGTCCCTATCGTACGAGACTTTCCTGAAGTATTTCCCGATGACCTTAGTGGTTTACCTCCCGTGCGCGAGGTCGAGTTTAAAATCGACTTGATACCGGGAGCAAACCCCGTGGCTAAGTCACCATATCGGCTTGCACCATCGGAAATGCAAGAACTCTCTTGTCAACTGCAAGAGCTGTTCGAGAAAGGCTTCATCCGTCCTAGTTCTTCGCCTTGGGGTGCACCTGTTCATTCGTGAAGAAGAAAGATGGATCGTTTCGTATGTGCATCGATTATCGCGAGCTTAACAACTTACCATCAAGAATCGTTATCCTCTTCCTCGCATTGATGACTTGTTTGATCAACTTCAAGGAGCTGCCATATTCTCGAAAATTGATCTACGTTCTGGATATCATCAATTACGAGTTCACGAGGATGACATCCCAAAGACCGCTTTTCGTACTCGTTATGGACACTATGAGTTATGGTGATGCCTTTTGGTTTAACCAATGCTCCTGCTGTCTTCATGGATCTCATCACCGAGTATGCAAGCCTTATCTAGACAAGTTTGTGATCGTTTTTATGATGACATACTTATCTATTCCAAGTCCAACACCGATCATGAGCTGCATTTTAGATTGGTTCTTGAGTTGTTAAAGAAAGAGCAATTGTACGCAAAATTCTCGAAGTGTGATTTCTGGCTCGAGGAAGTTCAATTTCTAGGACACGTGGTGAATAGCCAAGGAATTCACGTTGATCCTGCAAAGTGGAAGCTGTGAAGAATTGGTGTGTTCCTACAACTCCTACCGAAGTTCGTTTTTTCTTGGTCTTGCTGGTTATTATCGGCGATTCATTCCAATTTCTCGAGGATCGCGAACCCATCACACTTTGACAAAAAGAATAACCCTTCGAGTGGGGTTCCGAGCAAGAAGAAGCTTTTGAAGCGTTAAAGCATAAGTTATGCAATGCCCCTATTTTGACCCTACCCGATGGAAACGAGATTTCACTGTGTATTGTGACGCATCTAAACAAGGCCTTGGTTGTGTTTATGCAACGAGGGAAGGTCATAGTTACGCATCGAGGCATTGAAGGTTCACGAGGTGAATTACACAACTCATGATCTCGAGCTTGGTGCTGTTGTATTTGCTTTGAAGATTTGGAGGCACTACCTGTATGGTACACAATGTATAGTCTACACCGATCACAAAAGCCTTCAACACGTTTTCAATCAAAAAGATCTCAATATGAGACAACGTCGTGGGTGGAGTTGATTAGTGACTATGATTGTGACATTCGTTACCATCCTGGTAAAGCAAACGTTGTGGCCGATGCACTGAGCCGAAAGATTCACAACAAGATGATCTCATTTCAAGAAATTCGCGATCGACGTCAATGGTTTGACACTTTGGGTGAGTTCGATACTGAAATTCGACTAGATGTCAATGAGACCACCGTACTACTACAAAACCTGAGAATAGATAGTGACATCGAGTCTAGCATCCTGGAGGCTTAACAAATGGTTCAACGAGAAGGGAGAATGAAGGATGAGTTGGAGCATAATCTTCTAACCCAATTGGAAACGAAATCCAATGGATTGATGTACTTCGCCAATCGTATTTGGGTTCCAAATCGCGATAACATTCGTACCTTTATTATGAACGAAGCTCATCAAACTCGTTATTCTATTCATCCTGGTTCCGATAAGATGTACATGGACCTACGTGGTCAATATTGGTGGCTGGAATGAAGAAAGACATAGCGACTTATGTAGCTAAGTGCCTCACATGTACGAAAGTAAAGCCGAACATCAACGTCCAAGTGGATTACTTGAGCAACCCGAGATCCCTATGTGGAAATGGGAACACATATCCATGGACTTCATAACAAAGCTACCCCGAACCTCTCGAGGACATGATAGCATATGGGTGATCGTTGACCGATTGACCAAGTCGGCACATTTTATACCCATACGTGACACTTACAAGACATCAAAGTTAGCTCGTATATACGTTGATGAGATTGTAAGTCGTCATGGGGTACCTCTGCACATCATATCTGACCGAGATGCTCGTTTCACTTCACATTTTTGGTCGTCTATGCAAGAACTTTTGGGTACACAATTGGATCTAAGCACGGCTTACCATCCTTAAACTGATGGTCAAACCGAGGAACGATCCAAACTTTGGAGGATTTGCTACGTCTCTGCGTTTCTGACTTTGGTGGCGATTGGGATACGCATCTACCGCTCGCGGAATTTTCATATAACAATAGTTATCACTCGAGTATCAAGATGGCACCGTTTGAAGCACTTTATGGTCGTAAATGTCGTCACCGATCTGTTGGACCGACATTGGTGAAAACTTCATCACTAGTCCTGAACTTATACAAGAGACGACCCATAAGGTTTCTATCATTCGCAAGAACCTTGAAGTGGCGAGAAGTCGTCAAAAGAGTTATGCTGACAAGCGACGTAAGCCATTAGAATTCCAAGATGGGGAGATGGTTCTTCTCAAGGTTTCACCGTGGAAAGGTGTGGTTCGCTTTGGAAAGAAAGGCAAACTGGCTCCAAGATTTGTAGGACGTTTCAAAATCCTGAAAAGGATTGGGAAAGTGGCTTATAAACTAGAGTTACCTTCCGACCTTAGTGGAATTCATCCTGTGTTCCATGTCTCAAATTTGAGAAAGTGTTTGGCCGACGAAAGCCTGTATGTTCCGCTGGAAGACATTCAGGTTGACGAGTCATTACATTTTGTCGAGAAACCTGTAGAGATCATGGATCGTATAATGAAGAAGACTAGAACCACAACAACCCCAATCGTCAAGGTTCGTTGGGAAAATAAACGTGGTGTTGAATTTACTTGGGAACGCGAGGAGCACATGAAGAGGAGATACCCGTTCTTATTTGTATAGTTTCATTTCTTTAAATTTCAAGACGAAATTCTTTTAAGTTGGGAAGACTATAACATCTCGTATTTCCGTTAATTAAAAGTTAATTTGTTAATTCTTATATGGTTCATTTATGTCATTTATGAAAACTTTGAGGGCTTGTTGAGTTAATTCGGGAGTTAATGAACTATTTTGCTTAATAATAATAATAATAATATTATTATTATTATTATTATTAATAAAATAAATGACAAATTATAAAAAAGTTAACAATTAGGTTAATGATAAGCTTGAGTTAGTAAAGAGGGTTTATTTGTCAATTTGGAAACTTAACATATAACTTTTAAGCATAAAATGACAACTATTAAACTACAGGGGGTTTAATGTCAAAGTTAGAAACTTTAAATATTAAGGTTTGTACGTAATATGCCAATTGATAAAACCACAGGGGTCAAACATGCAAATTGCAAAATCCGAACCCCTTATTCGCGTTTTTCCAGCCACAACTCCGGCCACCCTCCGGCCGGAGTCCGGTGGCCCTAAAACCCCAGTTTTCGTTCGAATGAAACCCCCAAAATCGTGGCAACCGATCGGAAACATGAATCGAACCCAAAGATGTCACTTAATGCGTTTAATAACCGGTTACAAACTCCAATTGAATGTATAACCGAAACCTTAAAACCCCGTAATCATTCGAGCCTTAATCACCAATAATAAGTCAATTAATTCAACTCTAACGAACGTTTATCTAAGTCTAATCGATTGCAAGTGCCAATTACACCTGAAACCCACAAATTCACCTTGTTCGATTACCATCTTCGTCGCGACCTGCAACTCAACCTAACATCATCTTCCGAGCTTCAATTGACGAAATTCGCAAAGGGCTTTGCATTGAGGTCATCACGCGAAGCTTCCCACAAGTTTAATTTGATTATCATTGAGGTTTGCCTATCCATCAAGACTTCCACGTCCGCAACGTTTCTTCGGGTGTTCAAACACCAATTCAATAACAATTCGGTAATTAAAACTATCTTTATACTCGATTTCACATGGGCAATCAAAGCCCTATGATTGATTTCATTAACAATATCAATTTGATGTTCAATTGGAATCAAATCGATTCTAGGGTTCTTATGAAATTGGGGGTTTTGTTTAAGTGTGTATTTAACAAGTACAGAGCGGATTCTAACGCGGCTGGAAGCCTTTGGTTCACTGGTAACACACATGACTCCTAGACAGGAGGTCCCCGGTTCGAATCCGGGGAACCACATGTATTTTTTAGGCCTTTTTGGCCTTCAAATCTAATGTTAAAAATTTCTAAAAATTATGAAAAACAATTCATAAACTTTGTTTCTCTTAAAATTATTTAATTATTTTTCTGTAATTTATTTACAAAAAAATAATATAAATATATCTTTATAGGATTATCCTAACGTTAATAATATTACAAATTTTTATAAAAATGTAGACTTTAAAATTTAGTGTAATTTACACAATCTAATATTTCAAAAATACCTTTAATCTATTATTAATTTTATGCTCTTTTTATTTAAATTACAAAATTGATCTAACCTTGTTAAACATTACAAAATTATTATAAAGGTTATTATTAATCCATAAGTTTATATAAAATATAAATCGTTTCCCCGAGAATATAAATGAGTTCTTACTTGGCAAATATGATCAACAAAACCTCAAACATCAAGTTGATTCCTAATCCTTAACCTTATTGTAGTGCTTTAATTTTGTAAATATACATATTTAGGTGTCTTGTGACGATACATCTTGGAGCGACGCATATTATTATACTTATTAATCGCCATTATATATTATTGTCAAGTGAGTTTTCCTTGCCCCTTTTTACATTTTTCACACTGTTTTGGGGTGAAACATGATACTTATACATCTTACAGTTATAAACGTTTGAGACTTGTAAAACCCATGCAATTCATGTTTTTGTCATGGTTATTTGTATGTTGTAAGTGATTATATGAGATACATAGTTTGTTTACAATCATTAACTATTGCTAGCCTGGCGACGTCTTAGATCTTTGGACCTGACAAGCCTATTTGGTGCTAAAGTCGATGTATTGCCGACTCCTAGGAGCCGTATGCTTGTGCACTAGGGAACCAAATACACTTAGCCAATCTTTTATACTTGTAATCAAGTCGAGGTTTGGTTGTAACGATATGTGTTCTATAACCTTACTAGCTTATAACCTATGACATGAATTGCTACTTGTAACTTTCTTTTTCATATTATGTATGAAAACCTTGGAAACTCACCAACTATTTTTTTTAGTTGACTCTTATTTTATTCATGTTTCAGGTCAACCTCAAGCTTAATATGATCTTCTTGAAGCATGCTATAACCTAGGATTTGGACCTAGTAAATGGAATAAAAAAAGTTTACCTTATGTTTTTTTGCATTTGAACTTATTTCTTGTATTAGACTTATGAATGTAATTTCCATTTCAAGACTTATGATAATAATATTTACAATTTAATATAGCATTATGTGGCTGCGAACAATCTTAACCCTCACATCTCGACGTTTCCGCCGTTAAGGTTGGGGTGTGACACTCTTGTGATCAAACAAAACAAGTATGTGACTGGAGCCTGTATGCTGAGGAAGTAATGCCTCAATTTCAAAATCATGCGCTTATGGCTCACATCAATGATGGTCCATCTCCCATGCCATCTGAGGTAAAATCTAACCTATGTAGTGATAAATGCATTGCTTAACTGCAAGGTTATAAAGAACATAATCATAAACTGGTAGATAAAAGGTTATAGATAACCTGTATGGTCTTCATCAAGCCCCAAGAAAGTGATATGCGATTCTATCATCCTTTTTTCTTGAACATCGATACGAAAGAAGAAGGATTAATAAGACTCTCTTTAGAATGAGAAAAGGAAAAGACATGCTATTAGTACAAATTTATGTGGATGACATTATATTTGGCTCAACAAACAAGCAACTCTGTAAAGATTTTGAAGACCTAATGCATTCAAAATTCTAAATGAGTGCAATGGGAGAACTCACTTTCTTCTTAGGAGTGCAAGTCCAACAGACAGCAGATGGAGATTGGTAAAACCAATTAAAACAACAAAAGAATATCATAAAATCACAAAAAGATGGAATTAATGTGGATGTATAATCCTTAGGGGGAGTATTATTACACCCTGAAAAGATCATACATGCCTATTCAATTGGTAAGCTAATGATTGTTTTGCTAAGGTTCCCACAAGTCCATGAATTAATGTAGATGAAGATTCCGCAGTAGAAGATCCAAGTATTGGCTTACCGCATTTGTTAATGCAGAAGTCATAAAAACAAATGTTGACAACTGTTTGTTCTTCCGTATTAACAGATGCGGATAGCTTAGAAGAAATGCGGACAAGATTTTGTTCATCCGAATTTGCCAATGCAGATGACTAGACAAATGCGCAGAAGTATTTGTTCATCCATTTTAACCAATGCATATGACCAACATACAAATACGGAAGGCAAAGAACAAATACTAACAAGTGTTTGTTCTTCCGCATTAACAAATTCGGAAGACGAGAAGAAATACAGACAAGATTTTTTTCATCCATATTTGCCAATGCGGATGACCAGACAAATGCGCATAAGTATTTGTTCTTCCACATTAACAAATGTGGATGACCAACATACTAATACGGAAGATCAAGTAAAGAAATACTAAGCAAGTCAACTCCTCCGCATTTGCGAATGCGTATGAACAAGTGAGAAATGCAAATGAAGACTTAGACTCGTTCTGATGTAATAGGTTAGTGCTAGTTTAGTCATTTTGTAAAAAGACATCTTGTCTGCCTATAAAAGGAATAGAAAACCTCATACATGAGGTGATAGAAAATAGAAAATCAAAATATTTTTGTCATCCTTGGTGCATTATTACTTTTCTTGCTAAACCCTAGCAGACATTGTAATCAATCACCTTCATCAATACAAAGCATTTATGAGTATTTATTCCGCATCAAATATTTCTTGATTATATGATTCCACCATTCAATCACTAACTAAATCACTATATTCAATCCTAAGTGAGAATCTCAATCTCACTACCTAGTTAGATGTTGATAATGATATACTAAGGGGGAGTATTGTTGGAGCTATACAAGATAGTCTATATTATCAACACAGTCAAAGTCAACAAAAGTGAACGTCTCGGTCAAAGTCAACATAAAAGTCAAACCTGACACGTTCGAGTCGAAGAACCAAGACGAGACGTTGAAGATTTAGATGACTAGGAGTTTTATTGTAATAAATATATTTTGTGTGGACAAAATATATTTTATCTTCTTTTTAGTCATTTTTATGCTTAATATGTAATTTTGCATTAATTAGCCTAAGTTTAGGGAGTTAAGTGCAATTAGTGAATATTAGTCTAGACTATAAATAGGTTAATTGTCATTAGTGTTGGTAATGGTTGAATGACCAATTGATTAAGGTATCCATTTTGTACAAATTATATGTAATCTTCATAATATTTGATTCAAGTGTTCAACCTGGGCTAACACAGTATCTTCTTGTTCTTCTTCTCAAGCTCCTCTATCTTCTTCACCGAAGCCAACACCAGCTTATTTTGACTTGTAAGTGCATGGTGGGCTCGGCTTAGTGCTCTCTCATATTGATCACTTTTCTCGCTGAGCTCTGCGATCTTCTTTGCTTGAGCTGTATTAACCTTCATCATCTTGTGTAGCTGAGCAGCCCTTAGCTCATCAGTGGCAAGCAGCCTTAGCAAAATGTTGTTGAGGTTAGTCAGCTGTTCCTCTAACCTGATGTGGTGTAGAGACGGCCCACTTGTGTATGTAGAGTAGGTGGAGGGACCTGCTTAGTGACTGGTGGTGGTAGTAGTGGATGTGGTGAATATGGGAGGTGGAATCAGAGTGGGATGTGGTGGAATGGCTGTGGTAGTGGTGGTTGGAGGAGTGATAGTGGTAGTGGGAGGAGTGGTGGTGGTAGTAGTAGCTGTGGTGGTGGTGGTTGGAGTTGTAGTGGTAGTGGATGTGGGAGTGATGGTGGCTGTGGTAGTGGAAGAAGATGTGATCAAAGTAATCCTAGGCCTCTTGCTCTTCTTCCTATGGGGATGGTCATTCTCTTCTTCCTGGAGCCCTTTGCACTAGGCGCTCTCCCTTGGCTGCTGGGCTGGTCAGGGATGTATGTAGGATCAATAACATCACCAGCAGCACCCCTCGACTCAGCCTGGTGTCCTCCAACCGCCTCTATCCTTTTTCAATGGCCATGACCCTGCTCCCAACCGTCCTTACCAGAGGCTCATCATCCGATTCTCTTCTTCATCTAACAGAAAGTCCGGGTGGACAGCAGCCTGCTCAGACCCCCACGAGCAGAAGAAGTACTAGGTGGAGGTGGTGAAGATATAGTAGAAGTGTCGGTGGCCCGTGAAGTGCTGGGACCTGCATCTCCCCCACCTTGACCGTCATCATGGTCATAATCGCTGTCGTTATCTTCGTCTGTGGTGGCCATCATGGGCTCAATATCAGAATCACTGTCATCGTGACACCACTTCTTATGAGAGGGCGCCATGTAATCCTCATAGGCCAAATGGCCAAAAAGTCTCCTAACTGGGAGCTTCACCTGCTTCCCTAGGTACACCTTCATCTAACCCAATGTCATACCATCCATCACTTCTGACATAACTCCTGAACCCTTCTCCTTAAGCAGCAGAGGAAGCTTCTCATCGATGATCATTTGCAGAAACCATGGATACATGTAGAAGCCTTCCTTGCCTTTAGCCACTATGTTCTCTATCAGATACGAGAAGAGCATACATGAGAAACTGAATGGGTGACGTAGTACTAATACAACGTATGCATTCTAGATTTGGTGAGACATCTCATCAAATCCTCCACGCTTTGAGGCTATGCACTTGAGGATCACAAGTGCCAAATACTTGAACTGAGGCACATGTTGCTCTTGTTCAGTATGCCGACATTGATGTCACCAGCGTACTTGATCCTTAGAAAGCATCCCCGAACAGTTAGGTGATGTAGCTCAGTTGGATGTCCTCCATCTTCCCTCACATCCAAGACCCTCCTCAGGTCGTCATCAGTGATCTCAATGTCTTGTCAAAAGATAGAGCTTCAGATATGGTAAGGCTCAACTAATCGCTCAACTAAGGCTCAACTAATCGCTCAACAGAATGCCTGCTGAATACATCTGTATAGGGTGCATTTAGCCTTGTACATCCTCGATCTACGCAGGAAGGCAATAATCCCTGTGAACTCAGAAGCATTCCGAGTGGTGGCATCCAGATGATCACAGATGTTGTGCTCCATGCTCATAGTTCATCTCTCAACCATATTGCTGTAACACACGAAACATAAACATTAGAGTTATGTATAGGAGATGACAATTGAATCTTAAACTGGTTTTAGATCAAATTGGTTCAATCGTGCGATTGAACCATACGACTGAGTTCAGTCGTGTGATTGAGATTGCGGCTGAGTTCAGTGTGCGATTGAGCTTGCGACTAAACTTAGTCATGTGTTAAGCCATGCGGTTGAGTCAGTCGTGTGACTGAGTCACTGAATGATTCAATCGTGCGATTGAATCTTGCGCCTGGCTCAATCGTGCGACTGAAGTTCATTCGGAGTGTCCATTTGCATATAGTTCTGTTTGACACTCTGACCTCGAATCTTGGTCAAATCTTGATGTTAGACATTGTGTTTAGGCTCATTTGACTCGCAAACACTCTAACTAGCACCTAATGTCCTATAAATCAATGATTATGTCCATTTAAGTGGTCTATTTGAGTAGTTTTACTGATTTCTTGATTTTAGTCGATTAAGTCAGTTAGGTTTTGATTTCACCAGTCATTTTGATCGATTTCATCCTCACAATACCTGTAGATGAATGACATCTGGTTTAGAAACACGATCAACAAGTAATCAAGGTAAGATGAAATTTGGGCAGGGTGTCTACGTATGAGTAGTTTTTTGAATGCTTTGAAGGGTGATGAGAAATGTGACCGACTCACCCCTATTTTTATACTATATTAATGTTCAGCCGTATGACTAGACCCATACTCATGCTCCAGTCGTGCAACTGAGCCCATTCTCATGCTTCAGTCGTGCGACTGGGCTTCAGTCGTGCGACTAGCTCAAACTCCTTGATCCATTCATACGATTGGTACATTCTTGTAGTCCAATCGCATGGTTTTTTCATACTCATGGTCCAATCGTGTGACTGGCTCATACTTATGGTTCAATCGTGCGATTGGCTCATTCTTATGGTTCAATCGTGCGATTGGCTCATACTTATGGTCCAATCGTGTGATTGGCTCATACTTATGAGTTTGACCTCTTTGCACTTTCAACCCTTTAAAATATTAACATTGGATAAACATTATGACTTTTTAACAGCATTTGATCACCTCAAACGTGATCCTTTTAGTTTAAAACTCGATTGATCACCTGAGACGTGATCCCTTTTTAATTTAACGTTGATTGGTCACCTCAGACGTGACCCATTTTAGTATGTGATTCACAGAGTACATCTAGTTGTATAGTCTGATGATTAATCGTACAAACGATTAGAAAATAGAAAATAATTTAGAAATTTAAAAGAAAACAAGACATATTTTTGTTATTTTGGGTTTGAGCAGAACAACTTCAACTTGATTAGATCATTTCTGGAAAGATTCATTATGGAATCATACAGGTATAATAGAATCGTTTGGGAACCCCTTATTAATATGCACTTGATGCTAGATTCTTGTTATGTCTAAGAGTCATTAGCACTTTCAAGAAATTATACTAAAGCTATAAGATGCACACAATGATTTTGATTTCAAGAATTGTAGTCACGATGATTGTCAGTATGTTTGTCCCCTTAAATCCATACACAGACTTTTGACTTACAATGGTGATGAATTAGGTTTAATTATTTCAACATGCATTTGTGGATCTCACACTTATTTGGTAATCAACATTCCTTAGAATATTTTTGAGAGGTCTACGGGTATTGGACAAGAAGAGACTATTCTAAGAGCTTTCAAAGAGATGCCAAGCCTCAGGTCAGTGCCATCGCACAACAGAGAGGCGCAAACAACAATGAATTCTAGAATATTTAGGTTATGCTTATTCTCATGTCAGTGCCACCGCACAACAGAAAGGCACACAACCTATCTTCTTGTTAGAGCATTTATTTTTCTTTTGCACGCAACACACCAACAACATTAGTCATTAGCTTGATTTCCTGTAGCAGCTTTTACATGTGCTTTGCTCATATTTATGGTCATGCGCACATATTTGAGGCATTTATTTTGCTCGTCACCCCTTATTGGAAATGCGTTGATTGTGTTAACCAGGGATAAGATGAGAACCCACAGCAAGTTGAACACGTTAGTTTGAAGTTTTAATTCACCAATGAAGTCTACTCATCTATTTTGTTGAATTTACCAGCACATCATATAATGAACTAGCAACCTTTAGATCTACTTTTTTATGTTATCTCAATAGCAAACTAGTTTAACTACCATTTTTCTTTAGTTGTGCTTAGACTTCTCAAACTTGTACTTTGAATTTTGCATTTTGAGCACACTAGTTTTAAAGTCTCAACCAATTCATTCCTTGTGTACTATCATTTTCCATAGACTTTGAATCAGAATCACAGATTTGATTTCATTTCTATTAGCTGGGCTGCCCTCCCCCATCTTTTTTTCCTTTTTTAAATAATTAAGTACTGCACGAATTAAATACTAGACTAAACTAATCTCCCCCTAAAATTCTAAAACCGAAAATCTTTTTGTGTTTTAGGATTTTAATAGACAGGAAAATAAAAATAAAATAAAAGAAAATAAACTCAGAAGGTAATAGTCGAACTAGGAACTGTCATCTTCTCGAATGACATCACATTTCCTTCTCACATCATTAAGCGGTGATGTACCCTCACTTATTTCCATGAAATAAAACATGTCTCCCTTTAATTTGTTTGATATTGAAAAGAAGAGACAAATTTCCTGTCATGTGCGAGGATGTCCCACTATCAATAATCCTGGTATTAGTGATAGCGCTATAGTAGACACCCTGCATAGTCATAAAAACTTGTTAGTTCAAATTCGGTACCCAAGCCTTAACTGGCTTGGGTGACCCAGAGGAATCACACATCATAAACTCAACCCATTTTCCTTTAGCGGATGAGGGCATATCTTTCTTCTTATCATTCTCACTATCAGACACTATACTTGATTTTTCTTTCAATAAGTTAGTTTTGTGTAAGGCCTGTTTGTGGTAACAAATGACTAACTTATGATTTGAACTTAAGGTTCACTAACACTCTTAGGTGGAGTGCTATATCTCATTTTAGAAAAACTTGGTTTTGTATCATAAAGTTCAATTTTCTTTCTAGGCGTCTAATAGTAAGGGCAATTAGTAGAAATATGTCTTCGTTTTCCATAATTATAGGAAGATCTTGCTTCTACAGATTGAAGAGAACTTTTGTGTGATGTTGAGTTTAGTGAAGGTTTGAGATGTTTCTAGTTTGGTTTTGTCACTACTGTTTTAGATGTTTCATCCTTATTAACAAAGTTAATTGTTTTAACGTCTTGAACATCTTTAACTTGCACTTTGGTTGGACTTTGATGATTAATACATTTGTGATTAACTGGTGTAGTCATTTTGGGTTCTAAAATGGACGTTGGTGAACCTGACCTTACATTAACCCTTTTAAATGCATCATCTAAATTCTCAACTGGCATCTTGCCTTTTGATTTCAAAGTAGGCTCCTTCTGTTTAGTGTCATATTTCACAGGCTTACTCATGGAATCAGGATCACTAACTAGAAAAGTAGACACCACATGATCCTTAATAGGTCTACATTTTCTATTTAAAAGGATCTCATGTGGTGGTGGCACTACTTTGTATCCCAAACCTTCCCCATTGTTTCATTCTTTCACTAAGTTCTGCACTATGTGAGAAGAACTAGCCCAACTATGTAGTTTTTGTTTTAAAGAATTAACCTCGACTTCCAAAACTGCTTTCTCCTTTTTGGTTTCTTTTAATGAATTTAAATAAAACTTTATGTCATTAGATTGATTTAAGGCAACAACCTCAGTTTCCCTTAGTTGTCTACCCAAAAGTTCTATCAATGCTTTCCCTAAATTTTCCACATTCAGAACAAGCATGTTTATTAAATAATTGATCTAAGGAACTTACCTCTGAGGAGTCAGTTGAATCAGCCATCTATGCAGAGGTAGACTCTTCTGTTGTTGGAGATTTTGAACTTGTTGCTCTGAGATATTACTCAGCCAAATGATTTACCACGTTCATAACTTCTTCTGTATTTGACATCACTTGCTTAGCTACTATCTCACCTTCACTGGCAGACCCGTCATCCAATGCTTCGACAAAGGCAATATTTGATTCTCTAGGGGAAACAAATCAAAAGGACTAGTCTTGTCCTTCATCACCTTGAGCAGTCAGTGCCTTTGTCACTTTACTTGAAGAACTAGTTCCAACCATGTCTTTATCTTCCATTTGTATAGACTTTGTACTTGGAGAATAGGAAAAAATTAGTGGTGCGATTGGACAATATGTATGGATCACTCATGCAAATGAAGAGTGCGAATGAATTCAATCGTGCGATTGGATTCAGTCGTGCGTATGAATAGGCCGAATGGAGTCAAACGACTGAAGTTGTTCAGTCGTGCGAATGAAGGATACGACTGAGTTCAGTCATGCGGATGGAGTATATGAATGAGTTCAATCGTGCGAAATGAGCTATTCGTGTGACTAAAGGCTGTTGTGTTTGAAAAAATCGACTTTTTGGCACTTAGACATGAAATACAACTTACCTAGAAACCCTAATCTGCCGTATGATGAAAAACTTAAACTTTAATGCCTGGAAATGTCGAAAAACACCTGTGGACTCAAAAAGATGATTTTTTGAATTAAAACGTGTGTTTTGACACAAATCTAATTGAATCAAATGCAAAATCAAGAGCCAAAATCTCTCATACCACTTGTCAGGACCGTATATGTACGGAATACTAACACATTATGCATTTATACCAAATCAAATAGTGTGGAATCCTATTTGATTGGTGATCCAATCAGTGAAAAGTTAACCTGGTCGATATAAGATTGAAACTAAACGTTATGAATGAATAGAAACCGAGCATGAATGATCTATGAAGTTGGACAGGCTTTCTTGGACGTTCTGGACAGCTAGGGTTCGTGATAATATCAACTTTTCTTCAAGTGTTTCAAATTTTTATGTTTTTTCATGAATTAAGTGGGATTTATAGGTTAGGGGTTTCTATTCGTACGACTGAACTAATAGCATGGTTCAGTCGTGCGACTGAATCATGCGATTGACCCATACGCATGACTGAAGATTCAGTCGTGCGACTGAGTCAATCTTATATCTCAATCATACGACTGATCCAGTCCCCTGGTTCAGTCGTGCGACTGGTCCATAAGCATGATGTATTCATGCGTATGATCCATAAGTATGGGCCATTAGCATGAATACTCATCCGATTATGTTGAAGACATTACTAAATCATTATTGACTAAGAATCATGTACAACAACCCCAAACCTATATAATATGTTCATACATATAAATTATACTTTAACACAAGAATAATATGAAATAAATAAATATGAATAAACATCAATCACATATTATATTTCATTGAACCAATTCATTATATATGTGTAAGACATGAAAGACTTTTACATTTAAGCTCATAAACTATGTACACATGTATCTACATGCAGAAGCTACAGTTCATTTTGGCATTAGCAGAAGCTACAATGGAAACTTAATTAATATGACTATCCGTAGATTGGAAACTATGAATGAGTTAATATTTTATAAGTACAATCTACTTTCATAGATTGGTAACCTATGAAAATTTAAATTATACTTCATCAAAAATTAGTTTTTAATTCTAAGTCATCCGTAGATCAACTACGGACTCCGTAGATGATCTATGGAAGAACTAAGATCTACACATATAGTAAATTTGGTAATAAGGATAGAGGGTCCCAACTCATTAAATAAATGAAATTAATGTGTTCAAATGAGTATAAATGATGTTTTTGACTTAAATATTCATTATTCACTTTTTCAAAGCACTTTTCTAATCTAGAAAAATGCAGAACAAACCTTTCCCCCCTTTCACAAACATTCAAAATTACCAAATCAAAACCTTAAACAAAGACATAAATTTGATCTCAGATAATTATTTTGAAGGTAAGGCATGTCATAATCATCAATAATGAACTGTTTGATTCACTATAATCATTAAAACTGTTCATATTCTCAAATTTGTAATTTCGATTCTAATCTAACTTGATTATTTTCATGTATAGATGGCTAATCAAATTGTCAAAGAGCACAATGTATGTGCTTTTCTGAATGCAGACAATGTACGTGATTCTTACAACGATCAATATTGTTCTATCCCCTGATGGCGAATCTAGTGATCGAACAGTCACACATAGTTGATTTCTAGAAATCAGCTAGAATAGATAAGAAGCAGAAACTGAAGTGATTCATGCTGAGATTAGGAATGAACACTTAAGAATAGATGAACAGACCATTAGAAGTGTACTAGAGTTAGGAGATTAAGAAATAGGTCACCCAGATGTCTTTGAACATGAGTATATTGAGAAGATATTTTATCTGATGGGTTATGATGGTGACTATGAAAGAGGAAAGAGTCATAAACTTTATTTAATTTATTTTATCTGGGTCTTTTTGCGATCACCACCACCCTTCTTGCTGACTTCATATAACAGAATGGGTAAGAAAGCTGGGTTATGCAACCTCTTGAGGTTCAACAAACTTGTTGAAAAAGAATGGGTCTTGCTGACGATGGTTTCAGATGGTTATGATCACCATCTAAAAGTGTTGGGTCAAAGACGTCTTTTCATGATTTGTTTATTGACCTCAAATGTAAAACAAAAGTGTTGGGTCATGATCAACCCAAAAACGTGCTTCATAACCCAAACAGAATGGGTTTGTTTTAAAACAATGGGTTAGCAAGTTTGTTTTACAATGGGTTTGCACATAACCGGAAACCTATTGACTAATACAATGGGTTATGTGAAAATAAAAGAACGGGTTTGTTATGGAAAATATGTCATGCACATACATGGGTCAGCATTCCATGTATGTGTTTGCTTTTGTTTTTACATGGGTCAGCCTAAAATAAAGTTGTTATGAAAAGATGTCAATCATAACCCATTGTGATGAGAATTTTTTTACATGGGTCAACATAACCCATCAGATGAATAACGTCTTGATTATGTGTCATTCAAAGAACTAGTTATTAGTCAAAGATGTCAAGAAATCACCGGAAAAGATTTTTCAAGCATATGAAAAGATTTTTCAGCAATCTTTTTCTTTCTTTTGGACCCTGTTTTTATTTGGTTCAACAAACAATGGGTTTGATGAAAATAAAACCATGGGTCCAAAAATCATTATACTATAAAAGATTTTTCAAGCGTATGAAAAGATTTTTCAACAAATAAAAAAAGGGTCCAAAGAAAGAAAAGGATTTTTCAAGCATAACAATGGGTCCAAAAACAAGGTCATCTTTTCATAAAGTTGGGAGATCAACTTTATGAAAACAATGGGTTTGCAATTTGTTATGGAAAAAATTGCTGACCCAAACAAAGAAGTAGTTGCATAACATCTTTGGTTATGTGCCACTCAAAGAACTAGTTGCTTTTAAAACAAGTATGGGTTTGTTTTTATATTTAGTCTGAAAAGAAAGAAAAAGATCATGACCCAAAAACTTGCTTCATAACCCAAACAGAATGGGTTTGTTTTACAACAATGGGTTTGCACATATAGGCTTTTAAAGCAAGTACTAACAAATCTGATTCACTATAATAATTATAGGTAAAGATTTAATCGAACTATAATCATTAAAACTCTTTGATTCATTATAATCATTAAAATCTTTTTCTTTCTTTTGGACCCTATTTTCATAACAAATAAAACCCATTGTTTGCTGAAAAATCATTAACGTTATGAACGTCTTGTTTTCATTAAACCCATTGTTTGTTGAACCTCAAGACATTGCATAACCCAGCTTTTCCATAGCAAATAAAAACAACTTTATTTTATGCTTGACATCTTGTTTTCATTAAACACATTGTTTGTTGAACCTAAAAGTTTTTGTCCTTTTGACACTTTTAGCCCCTTAGCTTGGGTTAAATTGCCTTCCTTCACCATTTATTCATTCTTTCATAATTTTTAAAAATAACCGGGTGTTACAAGACTCATATTTTTTTTGAGTTCCTTGACTTCATTTTCTTTTTCATCCAACTCAAGAAGTTTGTATCGGATAATACCAGACCTTCTATTAAGCACTTTTTCCATCCTTGCTACTTTTGTTAATAACTCTGAAATCATCTCATCCTTTGCATCAGGTCTATTCACATCTGATTCAACAAAAAATTTAGAAGCATCTGCCTCATATTGAGCTTATCTCATAATCATATTGGTGGGATGATACTCCTCATCTGAAGATGACTTGGATTCATCTGATGAGCTGGCAGATTCACCTAACTCAACAGATTTAACAGCAACAATATGAAAGGGATGAATGTATAGGTGATATATGGTGAGTGTGAATTGAAGATACATGAGGTGAGTGAATAGGAGATGGGATAAATGGTGATGCAATATCAGCTTCTTGAACATAAGGCTTAGTGTGAAGATCACCACCTCATCCACCTATGATGACACTAGCCTCGATCCTTCTTTAGCTTGATGAACATGCTTATCAACATGATATTGATCAGGAGTAGCTTGTTGTTCTTTATCATGATCATGCTCATCAACAGGAGCTTCTTCTTCTTCTTCTTGTTCTTTAATAACCTCTTCTTGATGGATTTTTTGTAACATCCATGTCAATAAAGGAAAGAATATCCCATTATTAAAGTTCCTGGATATCATTTCTTAATGTACTTGTAGGACTTTGCATATCCAATGTTTGCAAAGAAGGTAATTATCTCATCACCTTTAAATTCCAAAGGAGTATCAGTATCAATAAAGGAAAGAATATCCCACTATAAAACTATAGACACTATCTCATAGTTTGTTTAGTGATAAATATGGCAAGATGATCAGAAATTCTCTCAGAGTGTTAATCCATATGTACCTAGTTTACAATCTTAATGTAGTATGTCTGATTATGACTTAGACTGCCCATGAATTTAGTTGTTTAAGTGTGGCTTAGATTGTCCATCCTTGAACTACAAGTCGAGCTTTGTTTCTGATTATGACTCCTTGGTCATCTTTCTTACATTTTAAGACCCACTTGGTGCCAATGACCTTAGCACCTTTAGGTCTATCTACTAGTGTCAATACACCTAATTTCTTGAATTGAAGAAGTTCTTCTTGCATGGCACTCACCCATGCCTCATCATTTAGGGCTTCACTAACGTATTTTGGCTCAACTGAGACACAAAACAGTGTTATGCACCATTGTCAAGATACCCTTTTTCCATTACCGAGGCATAATCAGCTGAATACAGCTGATTTTTGGTTTGAACTCCTGATCTGACATCCCTAATGACATTGTCTAGAGGATGATAGACATGTAGATGTGATCCAGGAGTGGTGGGAACAACTACCGCAGAATCAAGATTATGAATATTTGGTTCCGTATCTGAGGCAGTAGGAGTGTGAGGTTCCAAAGACTCAGATGCATCAACGTCAGATGCTTGTGGACTTGCAGTAGCAGGAACATGTTCCTCCTAATCTTTCTGATCATTCTCCACTGCTTCATCGACAGAGGAGGAGTCACTTTCCTTGAGTACTCTCCTTGTTTGACTAGGTAACGCACCTTGTGAACCAGATGATGTTAAGTCTTGTGATGGTGTGTTTGTGACATCATACATCATTTTGGTTGCTAACTCATCGTCAGAAGTGGAGAGAGGAATGTTGAAGACTTGAAGAATCCATCATAGTCGAAAAAGAATGCGGGTCCTTTTCCAGCATGAGTGGTGGTGTATCTCTGAACGTCAACATTACACCACACTTCTACTTGACCCATTGAGTTGTTGTAAACTCTCTTATTCGGTATGTTGTATCCTAGAAATATTCCCTCTTCAGCCTTCTCGCTGAACTTTCCTTCCTGAGTTTTCTTCAATAGGGTGCACGGTGCTCCAAACGGTTCGAGGTACTCTAGATTGGGCTTACGTTGTTAAAATAACTCATAACATGTCTTTCCATGACGTTTTACCACCAGAACTCGATTTAACGTGTAACATGCATTTGCCAATGCCTCGTTCCAGAATTGGATAGGTAGTTTCGAGTCTGCTAGCATCATCCTGGCAGTCTCTATCAAGCTTCTGTTCTTCCTTTCAGCAACCCCGTTCATCTGTGGAGTGTAGGTGGATGTGAACTGATGTACAATTCCCTTTTCTTTGCAGAATGCCTCCATCCATTGATTCTTGAACTCTGTTCCGTTGTCTGAGCGTACTTGTCTTACCTTCAGCTTGTAGAGAGATTCTAACATAGTTCCTAACTCTTTGAATGACTCAAATATCTCAGATTTAGATTTTAGAAACATTACCCAAGAGAATCTTGAGTAGTCATCTGTAACTACATAGCAGTACAGGTCGCCGACGATGCTCCTTGTACTCACCGGACCAAACAAGTCAATGTGAAGAAGCTCAAGAGGTAGTTCTATGGAATGAACTTTCTTTGCCTTATGAGACTTCTTAGTCTATATGCCTTTCTTGCAAGCAACACAAAAATCTAGGAGTTGGATGTTTTTGACATTTACTCCTCGCACTAGATCATTCTGGATCAAGTGGTTCATCTTCCGTGGATTGATGTGCCCCATTCTCCTATACCAGGAGATAAAATCCTTCTCAATAGCTTTGGAAAAGAGCACTGAACTTGATGATCCTTTGTGGAGGCCTTTGATAGATCCAAGATGTAAAGGTCATTATATCTTGAGGCTGACATTAAGACTTGGTCCTCTAGAATCACATAGTACTTTTTCATGACATAGCACTTCTTATTGTCGAAAACTACCTTAAATCCCTTGTCACATATTTAGGAAACATAAAGAAAATTATTTTGAAGTTGTTGAACATAGTTTACTTTGTCAAACTTCACTTTCTGATTCCCTACTTCCCCTTGAGCTATGATACATCCTCCTTTGTTTCCAGCAAATGAAACATGACCTCATTTTATTTTTTGACGTTTGACCGAGTGCCTGGTTCGCAGTCATGTGCCTGGATGCTCCACTATCTATGATCCAAGTGTTTGTTTCAGCACTATAGCGAACACCCTGCACATTCAATTGAAAACATTAGTTAAGGTGAGGGACCCAAGCCTTAACCGGCTTGGGTGTCCCAGAGGCATCACACATCATAAATTCCACCCATTGTCCATTAGAGGGTGAGGGAAGATCATTTGTTTTCCTTGTTCTCACTACCAGACATTGAAATAGACTTTTCTTTCCATAGGCCAGCTTTGTGTAAGGCCTGTTTATGGTAAATAGACGACTGGCTAATGCGTTGAACTTTAGGTTCACTGACCCATTTTTGGGAGTCATGGATCTCCTTTTTAAAGAGCTAGGTTTAGTGTCATAAAGTTCAATTTTTTGCCTTGGAGTCTGATAATAAGGACAAGTAGACGTGATGTGTCCATACTTTCCACAATTGTAGCATGATCTACTTTCGACATGATGGAGTACATGTTTCCGTGGAGAAGTGTGTGACCATGTGTTACTTTATTCAGTTTGTGTTTAGACCTTTTTGTTTCGATGTTTTAACTTGTTTAACAAAATTAACTAATTGAACCCTGTTAACATCTTTACCCTTTTGTTTACCTGGACTTGGACATGATGCACCTGTTTGGTTAACATGTATGGTCTTTTTAGGTTCAGACTTAGACGTGGTTGAACCGACTTTATATTAACCTTTTCAAATTGTTCATCCAGATTCACCATAGGCATTTTACCTTTTGTTTTAGAAGTGGCCTCGTTTTGTTTAGTGCTAGATTCATTTGGTTTACATGTGGAATCTGGATCACTTACAAAAGGAGTGGACACCACATGATCCTTGATTAAGTTCTTATTTATTGGTTTACTTTTTGTATTCAACAAGGTCTCAAGTGGTGGTGGAACCACTTTATAACCCAATCCCTCCCTGTTGTTACGTTCTCTCACCAAGTGTTAGACAATGTGAGACGAACTTGTCCAACTATGCAGTTTTTGTTGTAATGATTTTACTTTAACTTCCAAAATTGCTTTTTGTTTCTTAGTGTCTTCTAGGGAGTTTAAATATAACTTAATGTCATTAGCTTGGTTAAAAGCCACAACTTCAATTTCCTTAAGTTGTTTATTTCACAGTTCTGTTTTTTTCTTTGTAACTATGCTTATTTAATTTTAAAATACGATTTGCTTCAGTGCACAGTTGCAAGTCCATTACTAGGCTATCATTGTGATCTAATAATAGCAAATTTCAAATATATGATTTCCCTAAATTTATTACAATCAAACAAACATGATTATTGAAAAGTTGAGTAGTGGAACTTACCTGAGAGGGTGCGATTGAATCAGCCATCAAAGCAGAGTCTAATTTTTCTAGTTCTGGTGATTCTGAACTTGTTGAACTTGTCCCTTCCTGAGGTAGGTGATCAACCACAGTTGCAGTTTCTTCAATATTTGACATAGCGAGTTCCACTGCAATATCACCTTCGCTTATTGAGTTATCATCTAAATCCTCAACACTAGCGATGTTGAATTTTCCCGGAGACACAAACCGAAAGCTCCAATCTTGTCCTTTGTCATCCTGAGCAGTCAAGGCCTTAGGATCCTTGCTTGACGAAGTAGGAATACTTGTGGATTTATCCTAACGATAGAAAGATGAGAATGGATTCCCATTTCCTGTCTTCTTGGGCTTCACACACTCACGTTTAAGTGCCCCTTCTCTCCACAATTGAAGCAGGTAACTTTGGTTTTGTCAAAACCAAAAGTTGTGTCCTTAGTGGCAATCAGATTCTATCCGCTCTTCTTGACAAACTTCTTAGCTCTTCGGACAACACTTGCTAAGGACCACATGATATCCATTCTCTCCAGCTCGGTCTCGTCTACTTGCTTGTAGTCCTCATCTGCCAGATGGCAGTTCCTAATCTTCCCAGCAACTAGCCTGTCATAGGATTGAACGACAGCTGCTAAGAGATCCATATGTTCTTTAGCTACTTCTACAGTCACATTCCCGAGATTCTCAGTCTTTAGTTTTGTAGCATTGGCTTTAGGTGCTATGTATTGGGTACAAGATGACCCTGACGTGTCATATGAAGTGGTAGCTTGAGATGGACCAGGTGAACTCAACACATAAGCCATTTGAAGTGGCACTCCAGATGTTTGGCTTGTGGAGTTGAGTTGTATAGTGCCGGATTCTGATCATATGAAGACTTTTGGGCCCTGTAATTCATCCTTAACTCTTCCTCTCTCAGCTTCAGAATGAAATCATTGATATCTAACTTTGCCAGCATATCATTCTGTCTGAGGTTGGAGACAAAGGAAACCCACTTTTCTGGCAACCCATATGCAAAGTTTGAAACTTTGTCCTCCATAGACGTTGTAACTCCATGAGGTGCAGCTCACTCATCAAGTGGTAGAATCGATCGATGACGTCATCCAAGCTCTCCTTACCCATTGACGAGAAGTTGTCGAACTCCTTCCTCAACGCTTTTGCCTTCAGAGCATTTAACGATGCATTCCCATCATACCGTTTTTCCAATGCATCTGACAGCTTCTTTCCTTGCTTGTTCTCAGAAAATTGATGGAAGTTGTCCTTAGGAATTGACTGAGTTAGCAATGCATATACTTTCTTCTCATCATTGTACTTTACCTTTTGACCATCAGTCATGCCGCCTAAGGTAAGTTTGACTCCATCTTCCCCTACTGGCATGCTATACCACGTCTCTATCGATTCCCACAGATTGGGATCGACTCCATTTAAGTAGATCTCGAATCTTTGCTTCCATTGTGGGTGATCATCTAATGTTATCAGCTTATGGGGCTTGTTATGATTTCCACTTCATTTTCCAGAAGCAATAGATTTTGGATCCTTGAATCCCTTCCTATGGTGAATGCTAAATATTGATCCTCCATTACTATCGACTTTGAACTTTAGAACAAACTATTTTACTTGTGCGACTGAAGGAATGCGATTGAACACTTCGTGCGATTGAACAAAGCGGTTGGCTCAGACGTGCGAATGGGCAGTGTTGGGTTTGTTGGACCATATCAAAGTAGTTTAACCATTATAAACTATGAAAAACGCAGCGGATAAAACCTTAATATGTTCATTTGTAATCTGAAAAATAAGATTCATTTCATAACAACAACAAACCCAAGAACATAAGGATCATTTATATGTGTTTGAACTAGCTATCAACAAGAAACAACAACCAAAAACAAACCATGGAACTACCTTCCAAATGCTGCTGAAAAACAGGATTTGGATGAAGAGGATGAGCTTCTTGAATGACCAAAACACCAAGGAGAGGTGTCCTCAAGCATCCATACCCACAAGCCTCAAGCAAACATCTTGTTGCTAGGATTTCTCCACCAAAAACGAACCAAAGAGGGCTGAAAATCCGATTTTCAGCTATGAACTCTTTAAGAAAACTAGAGAGAAAAGTTGAGTTCTTGCATCTATGAGAGAGAAGAGAGGAAGTGTGTGTTTTCAAGAAGTTGAGTTCACAAAACAAAAGGCCAATGACCCCTCTAAAGGGGCGGCCGAAATCCCAAAGACATTTGGGTTTTCCCCCCAAAAAGTATTTATACAAATTGAATAACTAGTATCAATTATAAGTTATCTAATTAACCTTTTAAATTATATAACTTATACACACTATTTATTATTTTAAACGTTCAAGGCATCCAGTCATTTGTCACAATCCGAATTGGACATTGCTTTATGGTATGTAGTTTGCTCATCGGAGTCAACCATGTAGCATCCACTCATGAAAAATCCATATCTTTCGGGTGGAATGCTAACTCTACCAGATCTGCGAACGTTTTATGTGTATTGATCAACCTCTTAATCATCATCAACAACCTCTTGTTGATAGCTAGTGTCAACCAAACGTGTATCGGCTTGTGGATCTTGATCCTCGTCAAATTCCACTATTCTATACGTTATTCCTTCCATAAGGAATTTAATTTCCAAGAACCCAGCCTTTTGAGCAAAAATTACTCTTGCTCTATTGGATCAAAGAAGTAGTATCCTATACATTCTTTGGGATATCCAACAAATATACACTTAGTGAATCGACTATCTTCGTCAGGGCCATATTCAAAATACGAACCTCGGAGAGCATTGCGAAACCCCAAAATGATAGAGGTAGTGAGCTTATAGCCATCATAGATCAAACCATATCCAATAGGGTTCGATTTCTCCTTTCAGACACACCATTATGTTGTGGTGTTTCAGGTGGAGTAAGTTGTGAGACAATCCCACAACTTCTTAGATGGTACTAAAAGGCATTACAAAGGTATTCACCTCCTCTATCTGAACGAAGAACTTTGATAGTATTATTGAGTTGATTTTCTACTTCATCCTTGAAGGTTTTGAACATTTCAAAAGCTTCATGTTTGTGTGTCATCATGTACACATAACCATAGCAACTATAATCGTCGGTAAAGGTGATGAAGTATCTTTCACCATTTCTAGTCATTGTCTTAAAAGGACCACACACATCCGAATGTATGATTCCTAATAAGTCATTTGCCCTCTCGTTAGTGCCACTAAAGGGCGACTTGGTCATCTTACCTTGTAAACAGGATTCACACTTGTCGAATGAAACATTTTCATTTGTTTTTCAAAAGACCATTCTTTTGAGGTGTTTGAATCCGATTCTTGTTTACGTGACCAAGACGACAATGCCAAAGATAAGAATCACTTAAACCCTGTTTTAAGTTTCTTGGTGCTTGTTTGGTATAATGAGCTATTATAGGATGAATCATCATGAACCAATTCATAGATTCCATTAAAAGGCATAGCCTTGAAATAAAATACATCATCCATACAACATAAATACTGTTGTTAAAAAACTTTAATTCATAACCACATTGTTCTAAAAGGAAATCAAAATTATGTTCCTAGTCAAACTAGGAGCATACAAAATGTTCTTAATGACAACTTCCAAACTATTTGAAAGTTTCAAAATATTGTCTCCTTGGGCTTCGACATCAACTTTTGCTCTGTTGCCCATGTAGAGACTTGTGTCTCCCTTCTTGAAGTGCTTATTTGTTTTGAACCCCTGCAACAAATTTGTTAGGACCTGGTATTTGAACGAAATACCTAGTGATTAGCGTGTAAACCAGATCAAATAGTGCGGAATCCTATTTGATTGGCGATCCAATCAGTGAGAACATACGAAGAATCAATCAAGAATTGAATCTAACATTAGAAGTCGATTGGGAATCGATCTAATGTGTTCTGTGAACTTGGAGAAACGAATTGGGAGGCTTCTGGACGGCTAGGCTATGTCTGGAATCGTAACTAACGAATGCTCTAGTTTTTCCATGAATTGGGTTGTATTTATAAGTTAGTATTGTTCATTCGTGCGACTGAACCATTAGTATGGTACAGTCGTGCGATTGAACCATGTGGTTGATTCATCCGCACGAGTGAGTGTTCAGTCGTGCGACTGAGCCAATCTTATGTTACAATCATACGACTGATCCAGTCTCCTGGTTCAGTCGTGCGACTATGTCATTCGTATGAAGTTATTAATGCGTATGGTCCATTCGCATGGGCCATTCGCATGAGAACTTCATTGTGTTAAGTTTGAATGTATTAATTAATATAACATTATGTGTAACAATTCAAACAACCAAAAACCTAATTAACCAATTCAACGTCGACTCATTAATGAAATATTAAACATTATAAATAACAAACAAACAATATCATTTCATTAATCATTCCAAGCATTACCTCAGAATCAGACATACAAGATCTATTACATTCATATCATGATCTAGGGACATACATGTATCAACAAACTCCCCCTTGGACCTAGATCTCTCTAATCTCTTGTTTTCTGCATAACCTCCTTGTATTCGTTGTAGTTCTCCTCTTTTGTGACTCCCGTGTGAATCTCAAACGCGAAGCAGAGTCATATAACGTTATGGAACTGGAGGGCTTGTACAATATCTTGCGTATCATAGAACAGTGGCCACTTGTATAGCGTATAGACATCATTATCCGACACGTTAGTAAGCCACATCGGGTCGAATACCCTGATCGTATCCATTTGTCCCTCTTTACTTAGGAGTATGACCACTTTAGCTGTTCTCCAATCATAGTACCACCACTTAAAATGTGGAGTGAAGTCCTGTGGCATTTCCCTGAGTGGGATTCTTGACATTGTGCACGGAGGATTCCACTTCAACACTATCTTGGGCTTGCCAGTAATGGCATCAACCTCAGACCTTCTGATATACCTAGTAGGCTATTAGGGTCTGAAGTTAACCCATCTGGTGTGGTACTCCTTCTTTAGGGCAGCCTCGAACCAGCCTGACATCTTCCTCGGTTCAACATTCAAAAGCTTTAGCTTAGCCGGCTGGTTGAGCTCAAAACCTGGTAGAGTCTTCAGATCATGTGGGAATCTGAAGTACTCTATGCCCTGTTCTCTCTTAACCGCATAAGCATTAAGATCCTCAAAATACGCCCATTCTATGATCCTTCCTGACACCTTGTGATGTTTCTTGACTCTGTAGAGTTTGGTGTAGGCATCCTTCTTTGGTGCAGCACGTTGGGCTCTAACTTCTTCAAAACATGCAGCCCACTCAGCCTTTCGAATGTCGACATCATCATTTGAGGCTTGGGCTGTTCCTACTGTTTTCTCTGTTTCTTGCTCCATCTTGTTCAACACCTCAAAAGTATCACTGACAAGGGATTCACCCAGATTGGGGACCACATTACCCTCATTGTCAGCGTACTAAGGGTAATCCTTGGTAGTGACATCTTCGATACTTCATCAACATCGTTGAGCTCTTGGTCACTAGTCGAATCGCATGTCAGAGGATCTTTCACTATCTCATCTGGATTTAGCTTGAAAATCTCTGCGAGTTGCTCGTTTGATAGGTCATGAATTATTTCCCCTTCTTTAGGGGTATAATTCACTGACCTCCTAACAATCCATTGCAGATCAAGAATCATTGTTAGCTGAGTCTTGACCTGCGGAAGGGGAGCAACATCAAACTCATCTCTTTGGTAATTTGGATCTGTTTGATTTAAACATTCAACACATAAATCATTAGTAATTAATCAAACAGAAATGCATTAACTTAATATAAACATTCAATACATCGTTTTCAATACAGGATTCAAATACAAAAGTAAATAAATACATAAACATCTAGTCTTTACTTTTATCCTGTATCATCGTCTCGTCACTTGGAGGAACAGAAGTAGAAGCTGGTTGGTCTTGTCTATTCTTTGACCTTTTCTCTTGACCTGAAGTAGAGGCCGATGCAGCTGCATCCCCTCCTTCTGCTTCATCATCATCGTCCTTCTCCTTTGTCCTATCTCCTTCGGTTTCCTCATTCTCCTCTGTATCACCCTCATCATCCTCATCCTCATCTTCATCATCATCATCTCCGTCCCCTTCCTTGATCTTCAAGGGCTCCTCCTTAGATCCTTTTAGCTTTAACATGATAGCCTTCTTTGCCTCCTCCAACTCCTCTATCTTCTTGCTTGATGTGACACTATGTGCTTGGAGTTGGGCTATCTCAGTGCTCTAAGCAGCCATCTGTTGGGCCTGCTCCTCTATAACTCGAGCCTGCTCAGCAATCTGGTGAGATTGTGCAGCAGTCAAGTCAGTAAGCTGGCGCATCTGGGCCGCCTTCTCCTCATCTGCAGCCAGTAAGCGCATCACCATCCTGTTGAGCGCAGACAGCTGTTCCTCCTACCCCGATTGGAGGTAGAGGTGATCCATAAGTATGTGAGGGATGGGCTGAGGGTCCTGCTTGGTGTGAAGTGGTGGTGGTGGTGGCTGTAGTGAAGATAGGTCTGTGAAATGGTGGAAGTGATGTGGGAGTAAAGGATATGGTGGTGGATGGAATCTGTACTGTGGTGGGAGGTATGGTGGTGGCTGTGGTAGCTATGGCGGATGTGGTGGCTATGGTGGTGGATGGTGTGGCTATGGAAATGATAGTGGTGGTGGTAGAAGTAGAGGCTATGGTGGTAACAAAGGTCAACCGACGCTTCTTCTTCTTCTGACCATGGGGCTTAGCCTTGAAGAAAGTCCATCGACTCGCCATCTGTTACAAAAAGATAGTAAACGTTAGTACCATTGGCTAAGAAAGTCATGAAACACTTAAACTTGAAGAAAATCTTTCTGTCATGCGATTGAGATTGTGCGACTGAGATCAGTCGTGCGATTGAATAGTGCGAATGGGGTTCAGTCGTGCGACTGATCCCATGCGTACCACTAAGTGTGCGACTGGGCTCATACGTATATAACCTCATGCGGTTACACCAGTCGTGCGACTGAACTTCATACGCATGGTTCAGTCGTGCGTTTAAGCAGTTCGCACCCTTCAGTCGTGCGACTGAAGTTCATCAATCTGTCCATTCGCATGATGTACTGACTGTTCAATTCAAATTCACTTTTTCACCACTTTTGAGTTTTAGACATCGTTATCTGGTTCATTTGACTCGCTATACATTCTTATAACGCCTAACATCTTTACTTTCTTTTTCTTGAGTCATTTAGTTAGGTTATTTAGTCACTTAAGTCTTGGTTCTTTTGCGAGTCCGAATGTACCGATTTTGCATCAATTGAAAGTTATGGGAGTGCTTCTTTACCGTAAATTACCTGTAGAGTCGATGTATATGGTCAGTAATCAAGAAACGGGGGGATTTAGAGATCAAATGAAATTTGGGCAGAGTGGCGTTAAGTCGTGCGATTCAAGGTAAATTTCAGGGTAGTGAGTCTCTACGACCGACTCCCCCTCTATTATACTAACCCTAGATTCAATCGTGCGACTGAGCTCATACGCACCTTTCCGTCATGCGAGTGGGACTCAGTCGTGCGATTGGTTCAGTCGTCCTTCTTCAGTCGTCCGACTCGATCTCAGTCATGCGACTGACTCACTCGTCCGCCCTTAAGCGTTCGACTGGGCCAATCGTATGGGCCATTCGGTTGGATGGTCCATATTCATGGTCCATTCGTACGAATGGCTTCCATTCGTATGATTGGTCCATACGTATGGTCCATTCGTGCGAATGGGTCATACTTATTAAATTTTCTGCCAATTTGAATATTTAACATTTAAAACCCCTTTAATTGTAGAAATTAATGTTATGAGCATTTGATCATCTCAGACATGATCGTTTTGACTTGAAAACTTTTTGATCACCTCAGACGTGACTGGTTTAAACTTTTAAAACACATGTGGTCATCTCAGACATGACCCTTTTAGTGAGTTCATCCCTTACTGATTTTCCTGATGTAGTCCGACAAACAAACAAACTAAAACGACTAACTAAATTAGAAAATTAAACTAAAGAATAAAAAATAAGAATTGTTTTTGCTTTTTGTGAGAGATAAGTCCTAAGATGCAAATCTACTGGATTTGGTTCCGGAATAGACAGCTTCAACTTAGATTGACCATACCTGGACCAATTCAATTTTGGAATCATACTGGCTAGTCAAATCACTTTGGACTTGTTATCAAAATATTTTGATGCTCAATTCTTGGAGTTCATCCAGAGTTGTTAGCAACTTTAGGAAATCATACTAGAACTCTTAGATTACCACATTGATTTGAACTTTCAAGAATTGCAGCCACAATTATTGTCAATATGTTTGTCCACTTAAATCCATACACAGACTTTTGACACAAACTGGTGATTGTTTTAGGTTTAATTATTTCAACTAACATTTGTGGATCCCACACTTATATGGTAATCAACATTCCTCAGGAGCTTTTGAGCGGTCTACGAGTATTATTACAAGGAGAGATTATTCTTAGAGCTTTCAAAGAGAAGTCAGTCCTCAGGTCAGTGCCATCGCACAGCAGAGAGGCGGCAAACAACAATGAATTCTAGAATATCTAGGTTATGCTTATCCTCAGGTCAGTGCCATCGCACAGCAGAGAGGCACACAACCTATCTCCTTGTTAGAGCAGCTTAATATTATTTTGCACAAAATGCACCAACAACATAAGTCATTAGCTTTATAGCATTTGTATTTCATTTTTTCTTGCTTTGCTCTATTTATGGTCATCCGCACAAATTTGTGGCGTTTACATGCTCATGTCCCCTTAATTGAATATTGTTGACTATGTTAACCAGTGATAAGATCAAAGCCCACAGTCAGTTGAACAACTTAGATTGATCTTGAAATCACTAGTCAAGTCTAATCATCTATTGTGTTGAATCTACCGACATATCATTTATGGTCTAGCAACCTCTAGGTCTACTCTCGTTGTGTTGCATTAGGAGTTACCAGTTTTTCTATCATCTTCCCTTATATATTGCTTAGACTACACAGACTTATACTTTGAATCTTTGCATCTTTTCTAAATTTAAATTTTACAGTCCCTCTTGATTTGTTCCTGTATACTATCATTTTCCGAAGGGTTTGAATCGGTATCACAGTTACGGTCTACCTTATATTAGCTATCCACTCCTTCTCCCTTGTTTTTTTAAACGTTACTTGCTGACAAATTCTCCCCCTAAAATACTAAAATCATAACTGGTTTAATTATTTTAGGATTTTAATAAACAGCAAAATAAGATGAGTTTAAATTAAACAGACTAAGATAAACAAATAAAATAAAAAAGAAAAAAGAAAAACTTTAACTAAACTACATCAGACTACACATTATCATCATCAGGAATAACCTCACCCTTTTAACGCCGTTGACCTCTAGCAAATATTGAAAACGTGGTTTATCAAAGGCTTTAGTATAGAGGTCAGCGCGTTGAAAATCAGTATTAATTTTTACCACATCAATTAAGTTCTTTTTCAAAACAGTCTCTTATGAAATGGTATTTAATACCGATATGTTTGGTCTTAGGATGTTGGACCGGATTTTTAGTTACTGCAATTGCAGCAGAGTTATCAACACAAATAGGAGTAGAGGAGAACTTTAAACCGTAATCCCGCATTTGCTGTTGAATCCAGATGATTTGTGAATAGCAACTTGCAGCAGCAACATATTCGGCTTCACAGGTTGACAATGCAACCGATGTCTGCTTCTTACACTGCCAAGTAACTAGTCTTCTCCCAAAGAATTGACACCCTGCGGATGTAGACTTGTAGTTCATCTTGCAGCCTCCGTAATCCAAGTCACTATACGCTGTGAGCTCAAAGTCATCATCATGAGGATACCACAACCTAAGTGTGGGTGTACCCTTCACATAACGAAAAATCCTTTTGACCCCGATCAGATGGTTGACCTTAGGCTTAGCCTGATATCTAGAACATAAACATGTAGCATACATGATATCAGGTCTTGAGGCAGTGAGATACATGAGGGATCCAATCATTCCTAGGTACATCGTGGCATCTAGAAGATCTCCATTTTCATCAGGTGCTATGTCGTGATTCGTAGCGAGTGGAGTCCCAGCAGCAGATGCATTCTCCATGTCAAAACGACTGAAAATGTCTCCTACATATTTGGTCTGATGTAGAAAGATCCCATTTGGTGTCTGATGTAACCCGAGAAAGAACTTCATCTCCCCCATAGCACTCATCTCAAACTCTTTCTTCATAACTGCTTCAAACTCTTTGCATAACTCTTCATTCTTTGAACCAAAGATTATGTCATCAACATAGTCATAACTTTCTGATTCCCCACTTCTCCCTGGGCTGTGATATAGCCTCCCTTGTTTCCAGCAAACGAAACATGCCCTCCTTTTATTTGCTTGAAGTTTGATAAAAGGGCCCTGTTTCCTGTCATGTGCCTGGATGCTCCACTGTCTACAATCCACGTGTTAGTTTCAGCACTGTATCAAACACCCTGCACATACAAAGTAAAGGATTAGTTTAGGTTAGGAATCCAAGCCTTTACTAGCTTGGGTTTCCCAAAGGCATCACAAATCATAAATTCCACCCATTGACCTTTAGAGGATGAGGGTAGCTCAGGTTCCTTCTTGTCATCATTATCAGACACAGAGGATGTCTTCTCCTTCCATAATCCAGATTTGTGCATGGCCTGTTTGTGATAAACAGTTGACTGACTTACAGGTTGAATTTTAGGTTCACTAGTTCTTCTAGGTGGAGTCAGAGAATTCCTCTTAGAAGACCTAGGCTTTGAAACCTGAGGTTCAATCTTCTTCGTAGGTGTCTGATAGAAATGAAAATAGGAGGCAATGTGTCCATATTCACCACAGTTGTAGCACGACCTGCTATCAACTTTATGATTAAACTTTCTTTATGGAGAAGTGTGTGACACTCTAGTAACATCACTCGCTCTAGGTTTTGACTCTGGTTATTTTGATGTTTTCTCTGGTTCAACAAAGTTAACTGTTTTAACCTGTTTAACATCTTTTTCTTTTTGGTTAATTGGTTTTTGACTTGAAATATGTGAAAGATTAACCTTAGAAGTCTTTTTAGGTTTCGATTTGACTCTGTTTGACCCTGACTTTAAGTTAACCTTTTCAAATTCCTTTTCCAGATTAACACAGGGCAATTTACCCTTTGCCTTTGAAGTGGCCTCCTTTTGTTTGTTTCCAGAGTCAATAGATGAACATAAGGAATCTGGATCACTAACAAAAGGAGTAGACACCACATGATCCTTGATGGGATTATTATTTATTGGTCTAGTCTTAGTGTTCATCAAAGTCTCAGGTGGTGGTGGAACCACTTTATAACCCAATCCCTCCCCGTTGTTCCTTTCTCTCACTAAGTGTTGGACTATGTGTGAAGAACTAGTCCAACTGTGTAGTTTCTATTTTAATGAATTTACTTCTACTTCTAGAACTGCCTTTTGCTTCTTAGTGTCTTCTAGGGAGTTTAGATAATACCTAATGTCATTAGCTTGGTTAAAAGCAACTACTTCGGTTTCCCTAAGCGGTTTAGTCAAAAGTTCTATCTTTTCTTTATAACTACGCTCATTTTGTTTTAATACACTATTAGCCTCAGTGCACAGTTGCAAATCTTTTACTAAGTTATCATTATGATCTAATAACCTAGCAAATTTTTCATCTATGCTATTCCTAAAAGTATCACAATCAGAACAAACATGATTATCAAACATTTGGTCAGTAGTACTTACCTGAGTTGATTTAGAAGAGTTAGCCATCAACGCAGCATCAGATGTCTCTGGTTCTGGTGATTCTGTCTTTTCTGCCTCTGACGTGGTAGTCTCCTCTTTAGGCTTGTAACTGACCTTGGTTGCAGTTGCTTCTTCACTATGTGACATCGCTATCTCAACTGCTAGATCTCCTTCACTAGCGGAATCATTGTCAATATCTTCTACACTTGCAATGTTTGATTCCCCTCGTGAGACAAACCTAAAGCTCCAATCCTGTCCTTCATCATCATGAGCAGTCAAGGCTTTTGGATCCTTGCTTGATGAAGTAGAACTGGTAGCTTTCTTGTCTTGATGAGTGAAGGACGAGAACGGGTTCCCGTTACCCGTCTTCTTAGGCTTGACACATTCTCTTTTGAAGTGCCCCTTCTCTCCACAGTTGAAGCAGGTCACTTGCTCTTGTCAAAGCCAAATGTGGTATCCTTTGTAGCTACCAAGTTCTGTCCGGTTTGTTTTACAAACTTTTTTGCCCTCCGGACAGCACTAGCTAAGGCCCACATTATGTCCATCCTCTCAAGCTCCATTTCATCCACCTACTCGTAGTCCTCGTCTTCCAGATGGCAGTTTCCAATCTTCCCAGCAACAAGTTCATCATAAGAATGAACCACTGCAGCCAAAAGATCCATGTGTTCTCGAGCTACTTCCACAGTCACATTACCGAGATTCTTGGTCTTCAGTTTAGCAGCACTTGCTTCGGACCCAATATAGTGGGTACAAGAAGGTCCTGACGTGTCTGATCCTAAAGGAGACGCATGTGAAGGACCCGATGAGCTAGACACAAATGCAGTCTGGAGAGGTGCTCCAGATGTCTTAGCTTGAGGCGTGGCGTTGTACAAAGCTGGATTTTGATTGTACGAAGACTTCTGAGCTCTGCACTTCATCCTAAGTGCCTCTTCTCGCAACTTAAGAATGAAGTCATTAATATCCAGTTTTGCCAGCATTCCATTCTGTCTCAGGTTAGACACGAATGAAGCCCACTTTTCAGGCAATCCGTCTGCAAAGTTAGTAACTTTCTCTTCCATGGTAGTAGCCACCCCATGTGTATGCAGTTCACTCATCAAATGGTAGAATCTACCTATAACATCGTCTAAACTCTCGTTTCCCATCGATGAGAAGTTATCGAATTCCTTTTTTAACTCCTTAGCCTTGATTGCCTTCAACGAAGCATTCCCATCATACCTCTTTTCTAGCTCATCCCAAAGTTTCTTGGACTGCTTATTCTCTGAGAACTGGTGGAATATGTCTTTAGGAATAGACTGTGTAATCAATGCATAAACTCTTTTCTCTGCATTGTATTTAACTTTCTGCACGTCCGTCATCCCTCCTAACGTTAGCTTAACTCCATCAGCTCCCACCGGTGTACTATATCCAATCTCGATGGCTTCCCACAGATTCGGATCCACTCCATTGAGGTAGATCTCAAAACGTTTTTTCGAGTGGGGAAACTCATCTAAGGTCAAGAGCTTTGGTGGTTTATTATGATTACCCACCTCACTCTCAAGCAACAGCAGATTCTGTATCCTAAAGTCCTTCCCAGCAGTAAAGGCTGACATTTGATCTTCCATGGCGAATAACTTTAAGTCTAATAAAAAAAACTGTCACTGGTGCGACTGAAGGATGCTAATGGTCTAGTCGTGCGTATGAACTCTGTGACTGGTTCAATCGTGCGGCTGAACTAAGTGATTGGCTCAGTTGTGCGAATGAATCTGATGCGTATGAGCAATGTGAACGAACGGTTCAATCGTACAAATGGAGATGCGACTAGGTCCAATCGTGCGTCTAGACTATGCGAATGAAGTCCAGTCGTGCGAATGGAATCTCTTGCGACTGAAGCTGCTGTTTTGCGAAATTTTCTAGGTTAAACGTGTTTCAGCCGTAAAAATTCGAATTTGCGCAAGGTCTAATCACCTAAGTCCGTAGAAACCAAACTTTGATGAGCAGGGAACGTCCAAGATTACTTCTGACACCAAAAATTGCGTTTTAATACAAAAACACAAATTTTTTATCAATCTTGATTGAATCACACGTAATCAAGAGCCAAAGCTCTGATACCACTTGTTAGGACCTGGTATTTGAACGAAATACCTAGTGATTAGCATGTAAACCAGATCAAATAGTGCGGAGTCCTATTTGATTGGCGATCCAATCAGTGAGAACGCACGCAAAATCAATCAAGAATTGAATCTAATGTTAGAAGTCGATTGGGAATGATCTAATATGTTCTGTGAACTTGGAGAAACGAATTGGGAGGCTTCTGGACGGCTAGGGTACGTCTGGAATCGTAATTAACGAATGCTCTAGTTTTTCCACGAATTGGGTTGTATTTATAGGTTAGTATTGTTCATTCGTGCGACTGAACCATTGTATGGTTCAGTTGTGCGATTGAACCATGCGGTTGATTCATCCGCATGACTGAGTGTTCAGTCGTGCGACTGAACCAATCTTATGTTACAATCATATGACTGATCTAGTCTTCTGGTTCAGTCGTGTGACTGAGTCATTCGTATGAAGTTATTAATGTGTATGGTCCATTCGCATGGGCCATTCGCATGAGAACTTCATTTTGTTAAGTTTGAATGTATTAATTAATATAACATTATGTGTAACAATTCAAACAACCACAAACCTAATTAACCAATTCAACGTCGACTCATTAATGAAATATTAAACATTATAAATAACAAACAAACAATATCATTTCATTAATCATTCCAAGCATTACCTCAGAATCAGACAAACAAGATCTATTACATTCATATCATGATCTAGGGACATACATGTATCAACAAAATTGCATATGTGAGTTCCACATCCGGTATCCAATACCCATGTGTTTGAAGAAATAACATTTCAACCAATGTGAATTATGAAGGTTGTACCTGAGGTTTGCCCACCATCCCTCTTGTTTCTCAACTCTTTGAGATAGGTTGGACAATTCCTTTTCCAATGTCCTATCTCTCCACACTCAAAGCATGGATCTTTCTCCGTTACCTTAGGCTTCTTAAGCTTAGGCTTTGGAGGTTCCGCTTTAGCCTTTTCTTTCCCCTTTCCTTTGATGTGCCCCTTTCCTTTAGCAACATTTGCCTTGGGATCAGGGAATGGCCTTATTCTTAATTCCTCCCTCATTGATCGAGAGAACAAGTAGAACCTTTCTACCCATCCCTGCCTTGGCTGTTTTGAGCATTGCCTGAAGCTCACTAATACTCTTGTCCCACCCGTTCATATTGTAATTCATTATGAACGTCTCAAACCTTTTGGTTAAGCCATCAAGGATCAAATCCGTGGCTACCTCTTTTGAGACGAGACAATTAAGCCGCTCGAGGCGATCAACGTGGCTTTTCATCTTAAGAACATAAGATGATACCGATTGGGTTTCTTCCACATGACATGCATGAAGCGCTTGAACCGTTTCAAAGCGCTCTACCCTAGCTTGTTGAAGGAACATTTCCTTCAACTTGGTAATTATGTCATATGCCCCAAGATGCTCCAAGTCCTTTTGGAGTTCAGGAATCATAGTTCCCAACATGAGGCAGGAAACCTGCATGGAATCCTCATTGTATTGAAGCCAATCGTTATAGGCCTCAACATCCTCGGGGTCGGGTTGGTCAGGAATAGGATCGTCAAGGACATAGGCCCTTTTCTCTTGCTTGAAAACAATTCTCAAGTTTTGATACTAGTCCATAAAGTTATTATGGTTAAGATGATCCCTTTCTAAGATTGTTCTCAGTGATAGGGTAGGGACGGTCGGGGTGGTAGCACTATTGTTTGCGGCCATTTCTACAAAATTACAAAGTTCATTTTAGTATTTCTGAAAAATTGCATTTTAATTATTAATACCCTTTACACTTCTCATAGACAATTAATAATTAAAATCTAGAATCCAACGTTATATTTAAATGATGGTTAGGTGACCTATTATCCCATTATTTAAATTAACAAGGTAGTCAACAATTGACAATTGCAACCTATTGCAACTTCTAGCTTTATGGGATCGGTTAAACATCTTATGTTTAGTCGGCATGTAAAATCCCATCAACACCATTGTACTCCATGCTTCGGTGACCCTATGCACATGGTTTCCAATTCAAGTCGTCCTACTTACACACACGTGTGAGTTTACACATACAAGTGGTTAGGTGACCTTTATCCCACAAGTATGTTAAGCCCACCTCAAACACACAAGTTCTCTAAAAGTGGTTAGGTGACCTTTATCCCACAAGTAGTTCTCAAATGATTCGAGTGTCGTGTAAAAGGATGGTGTTTAACTTGTTTCCAAAGGGATTTAAGTTTCCATTAATACTAGTTATGAAAACTCTATGTACCTTGTATTCGCATGCTTTCAAATACATGGTACCCTATGGTTCTCTTTTAATAAAACCACTTTTATTTTGAAATCATTAATCCTTTTAATAACCTTTTATTAGTCACTTAATGATTAGGAACCAAAAAAATTCAGCTTGTTGTGATAATTTATTTAGATTGTTAAGCATATCCATATATCAAACAATAAACATAAAATGAATAATCAAACAAGCATATATCAAACAACCACATGTGCATAACCATAGCCACTATGTTGATAAAACTTGTTTGCCATAACAAGTGTTGTCATTTAGTCTTTCCTAAGGGTTGAACACAACACAAAGATGAGATCTCCAAAGACCCCCACTTGAACTTGCATCCAAATGCTTCAAGTCCTTCTCTTGTGTCTTCCCTTTTTGTGCTTCCATCTTGTGCATCTTCTTTTACAAAATTTATATCCTAATACAAATTTTCTAATAAAGAAAAACACACTTAATCTATCTATTACATCACAAATGAATGAATAAATAAATTACATCCAAATACAAGCACAAAGGAATAATTATTACAACCCATAAGAATGAAATCAACCAAAACAAACATCCATATAAAACCAAATCAACACAAGGTCAAGGATAGGTTATGCACCAATATGAATCATCATATACAACATTCAAGAACCAAATAAACCCCCGTATGACTCTAAATTTTCAGCCAACATAAACCAATAATTTAGGATCTTTTGTCCAAACAAAAAACATAATCAACCACTTGATATCTTTCTTTCAAGGTTTAATCATAAGCATGTTAGATATAACCTTGAAAGGTTGGGGATTTATATCATCACCACAAAACAGCCCCTATAAGGTTGTTAAAGCCCCATAAAACCAATTTTACAAGAACAAAAGAAACTAGTCATCCACATATCCGTCTCTAGATGCCAATGTTGGGTTTGTTGGACCGTATCAAAGTAGTTTAACCATTATAAACTATGAAAAACACAGCGGATAAAACCTTAATATGTTCATTTTTAATCAGAAAAATAAGGTTCATTTCATAACAACAACAAACCCAAGAACATAAGGATCATTTATATGTGTTTGAACTAGCTATCAACAAGAGGTTGTTGATGATGATCAAGAGGTTGATCAATACACATAAAACGTTTGCAGATCTAGTAGAGTTAGCATTCCATCTGAAAGATATGGATTTTTCATGAATGGATGCTACATGGTTGACTCCGATGATCAAACTACATACCATGAAGCAATTTCCAATTTGGATTGTGATAAATGGCTGGATGCCCTGAACGTTGAGATGCAATCCATGTATGACAATCAAGTTTAGGAATTAGTTGACCCTCCACTTAACTCCAAACCAGTTGGATGCAAGTGGATTTCAAGAAGAAAATGGATATACATGAAAACTTGGATACTTACAAAGCAAGACTTGTAGCAAAAGGTTTCACTCAAAATCAAGGGGTTGATTATGATGAGATTTTCTCGCCTGTGGCAATGCTAAAGTCAATTAGGATATTATTTGCCATAGCTGCATATTATGACTATGAGGTTTGGCAAATGGATGTCAAAACCACTTTTCTTAATGGACATCTTGATGAGACTGTCCATATGGTTCAGCTTGATGGTTTTGTTGGTCCACAACATCCTAAAAGTATGCAAGTTAAAGAGATCAAGAAATTTGGTTTCATCTTGAACGCTGATGAGGCTTGTGTATATGAGAAGGCTAGTGGGAACATGATAACATTCTTAGTATTGTATGTTGATGACATACTACCTTTTGGAAATGATATTCCAACTATAGAAGGTGTCAAAACCCGGCTTGGAAGTTGTTCTTCCATAGAATCTCGGTGAAGCCGCTTATATTTTGGGAATATAGATCTATAGGGATAGATCGAGGCGGTTGATAGGTTTAAACCAAAGCGCATATATTGATACAATCTTGAAAAGGTTCAAGATGGAAAAACTCTAAGAAAGGTATGGTACCTATTCAAAGAGAGACAATATTGAGTACATCTCAATGTCCAAGCTCAAAGGATGAGCAAGATCGAATGAAGGACATCCCATATGCATCAGCTATAGGATCCATGATGTGATGATATGCACTAGATCAGACGTGTCATGCGCGTTAATCATGACGAGCAGATATCAGCAGAATCCAGGTAATAGCCATTGGATGGTTATTAAAAGTATATTGAAATACCTTAGGAGGACTAAGGAAATGTTTCTAATATATGGATCTGATTAAGAGGAACTTGTTGTAAAGGGTTAAATGAATTCAAGTTTTAAACCGTTCGAGATGATTCTCGATCACAGTCGGGGTATGTCTTCATTATGAATGGAGTAGCATTGTCCACTACAAAATACAAATACATAGCCGCATCATTAGCAGCTCAGGAAGCTGCATGGATAATGAAATTTATCGCCTACCTGGGCTGGTCTCTACAATTCAAGACCCCTAGAAATCCTTTTGTGATCACGAGGGTACGATTGCATAAATCAAGGTACCCTGTCGTCTTCAAAAGGCTAGGCACATTGAGCAGAAATTCAACTACATATGGGATGAAGTTGAAAAGGGAAAAATATGTATTCTTAAAGTTCACACCGATCAATACATTGCGGATACACTCACGAAGCTCCTTGAAAGGGCAAAGCATGAAAGTCATACTTGTGCCTTAGGATTTCGATATTCTAGTGACTGGAATTGATTTGTTTAGTATTAAAATTTTGAAACAATGTAATATTTAACTCTTTATATACTTGTGATATTTTGAGTTATATTCATTTTAGCATGTATACATCCATGAATATGTTTATTATTCTAAATGTCCATAGTCGGTCATGTTTGTGGGAACAAATATGAACGTAAGACTGTTATGAACATGGATTGGTGCATATTTATAAGGAATGAATATAGAGCAATTGCTTGCTACCAAGGTTCATAGATATTTGTGGGATACAGATATTGGACTGACCCACATCTCAATTTTACTATATGGAATCTTCTAGACTGATCATAAGTAAATTTGAGTAAAGGTGAATATCAGTTGGTATCCTTCGACCTGAGATACATATGGGTTTTGATGTTCACCAAATGTTATACTTTGAGCTAGTTCTTCACTGCTCTGAAATAATAGGCAGTACATAAGGCTGTGTTCAGGTGTGACATGAGGTGATTGCGAAAAACGTATGTAGTCAAGATGGAGTTTGTTCCTCTTATTCGTTGAGAGCAAGATGTCTAAGGCCTGATTAAGTTAATCAACAAGGAATGATCATTCTATTTCCTTGGATTTAACATGACATCTATAACAAAAGGATAAATGATTGATTCGCCTAAATCGTTTCAAGTTGGATACTTGAAGGGGATGATGTTATTGAATGGCTTTTAGTCATGCATATTAAGGGTAGTAAACCGTTGTTAGGCGGTATTTACTGCTTGCATCAATCTTCTATGTATCTTGTGCGAGTGGGAGATTGTTGGATTCTTTATGCCTAAGACACATAGAACATTGATGTAGTTAGTACGTTATGATCCAAGTCGGGTCATACCCAATAACAAGCTTAGCAAACACCAACTAATATTTAATTGAGGATATGATCATGCAATTAAATAATTACACCAATTTAGAAAATAGGTTTTCTAAATAAGTTGCATATGAAATTGAACAACTTATAAGGATATTTTGTTCATGGATATTATTTGTAATGTTGTTTAATATAGTTAAAAACATCAAATAATAAATAGTGTGTGTATAAGTTATATATTTAAAAGCTTAATTAGATAACTTATAATTGATACTAGTTAATCAATTTGAAAATAGACTTTTTAGGGGGAAAACCCAAATGTCTTTGGGATTTCGGCCGCCCCTTTAGAGGGGTCATTGGCCTTTTGTTTTGTGAACTCAACTTCTTGAAAACACACACTTCCTCTCTTCTCTCTCATAGATGCAAAGGTTAGAATCTCTTGAGAATAATTCCTGGTATTGGATATTGGTTGTATCACTCTTGGATTACAGTTCATATTACAACTCAAGGATTAGAATGTATTAGGCATATGGTGAGGCTTTAAACTTCAATAAACTGCATGAGGAACATGAATCAATGTTGAACACACTTCCACTTTGTTGAAATAACTTGATAAATGACATTCTTCTCATAATGAGTACTCCGTTGATTAAAGTCCGGCTAATTATCAGCTCAGTAGCCAGACACGGGTGCAAAATATCATCAGAAAAAATGTGAGCACAAGTACTTCAAAAAGGGCAACTGATAGTTGTATAGAAGAATGTCATTTATCCATGTTCACAATGGATGTGCCTGTTGGTTGCAATCATCCATGGATGTGCCCGTTGGTTACAATCATCCATGTTCATGTTTTTCTATTCTTTTTGAAGTCCTGTTCATCAACTGTTCATAAGCATTTCTTGCAACGCATCCGCATTTCTTTGCCAATCCGCATTTGTTTGCAAAGCATCAGCATTTGATTTCAATGCATCCGCATTTAACTTCAAAGCATCCGCATTTGTGATTAGAGTACCCGCATTTGGTGTCAAGGCATCCGCATTTGGTGACAAGTCATCCGCATTTGTGACAAGTCATCCGCATTTGTGACAAGTCATCCGCATTTGTGACAAGTCATCCGCATTTGTTGCCAAGTCATCCGCATTTGGTTACAACTCATTCGCATATGTGTATAACACATCCGCATTTGATGAAGCTTGATCCGCATTTGTTTTTGTTCATCCGCATTTGTTTTCAAACTTGAACAAAAATGATTTCACACTTCAGTGCAGGTCGGGAAATCAGCAGTAGCTTCCATTTCTTCATCTTTTCTTTGTTTTTAATGATGATCATGTTCAATTGCATCGAATTTTGAAGGAATAATCCAGTGAATGATTATATTTCTTCAAATCGTAGCATATTAGAACAGATCTATGATTTTTCTTCTTGATTTTTGAGATGAACAAATGTGTTTTCTTCTTTTTCGATGTTAATCTTATTCAATTGCATCGAAATTTGAATGAATAATCATGATCATGTTCAAGGTTCTTCAAATCGTACCATAGTTGAACAGATTTGTTGTTTTTTCTTCTGATTTTGGGTATGAACAGGTGGTTTTGATGAACAGAGACTTTTTTTTCATTTTTCTTCTTTTCTTCATTGTTCTTGACATCATTAAAGATGAAATCAGATCTGAAAACTACATAAATCCAGCAACCAACAGCTCTGATACCATTTTGCTAATCAAAATTTAAAATTCATTGAGTTTGGATCTTGGGATTCATCATGTCCATATCTAGAAATCAAAATTAAGATGGGTGGACGTGTGTGAATCATAGAACAAAGAGATGGATAATAATAATGTTATGATTTCATTGATGTTGATAAACAAGTTACAATGAGAATCATAAATGGCTGGTAAAATCAAACCCACCCAAAGGAGAGGATTTCTCCTTGGGTGGTGATTTACACCATGAGAAACACACACACATAAGCCACACCTGCATAAATGAACTAGTGGGTCAATTTATATTAATATTACAACATGACCTAATTTTGACTTTCTAATTGTCTTGATGTTGACATTGTCATCTTGAATTGTCTTGATTTGTTGTAATCAACTTGGTCACTGAACTTGTACAATGAGATCTTCAGTTGGATGTAATTATGATTTGGTAAGCTTCAGGTTATTCCATTGTTGAATCCAACAAATATCATTATTATCTTCATTGATCGTTCATTAATTTTCGTTCATTCATCATACGTCATTATCATTCTCATTTCTTCATACTTCTTACATTCATTCGTACGTTCATTTCTTTTGATGACATGTAGATTACCCCGAACATTATGCACGAAGCTGGTAACTGGGCCTGAGATCTTTCATAGACCTCGAACATTAGGCACGGAGCTGACTCCAGTACCTAGGGCAAGTACATTCACCACTTATCTTTTTTCTTTCATTCTGGATCAATGCCATATGCTATACCCCAAACATTGTGCACAAAGCGGGTAACTAGGCCTGAGGTCTTTCATAGACCTCGAACATTGTGCACGAAGCTGACTCTAGCACCAAGGGCAGGCGGCAAGGATCCCATACATATGGTCAATCACAAAGATTAGACCCAAGTGTGCATCCTTTCGGGGTTGCTAACCCGCACACCGTTGAGCTAACACCCTTCATTGGGTGTGCACCTCTATACATTTGCTTGCAAGCCTTTCTTACATTCATTCATTCTTAATGCATGCATTCATTCATCATGTTCCTCTTTTTATTATATTCCACTTTAGTTACATAATACTTTCATTTCATTCATTAACATTCAACGTAAAGCCAAGGGAAAATAATCATACATAATAAGGAACATCATCATACACAGTCATCATCAACATAGAGGGCATCATACATACATAGCATACATCATGCAAAAACATACAACATCATACATCATCAATATGCCTAACATAATGTCTATGACCTCAAAAGTCAACTTACATGAACTCCCGGGAACATCTCAAGTCAAAGCCTACATTCATCTTTCCCCAGAAAGTCAGAAAACAGTGTAAGTGTTCAACCGCATTTGCTATAGTTCATCCGCATTTGTCTTACTTCATCCGCATTTGTTCATGTTCATCCGCATTTGTTCATGTTCATCCGCATTTGTCTTACTTCATCCGCATTTCCTATACTTAGTCAATATTCATCCGCATTTCCCATTACTCAGCCGTATTTCCCATTACTCATCCGTATTTCCTATAGGTAGTCAATGTTCATCGGCATTTTTCATTACTCATCCGCATTGGCTTACTTAGAGGTTAAATGCTCATCCGCATTAACTGTCATCTGCACTGACTTTTCATACTCATCCGCATTGACTTTCCTTACTCATCGGCATTGACTTTCCTTACTCATCCGCATTGACTTTCAACACTTATGCAGATTCTAAAACTTAACATATGAGCTTTAAACATCATATTTCAATTCCAAATCACCATCCCTCATGTTCTAAGCTTACATCATACATTTTAAGCCTTAGAAACAGCATCATACATCATCAAGCATGAACATAATCATACATCACATCATACATTCAACATACACAAAACCAAACATACGGGTCCAAAACCCAGTTTAATGAAAACATACATTCATGCATTTCTAGCCTCAAAATCAGTTAAAACAGGTAAAAGAGGGGTCCTAGAACTCACCTTTGCGGCTCTTGAGTATGGCTTCTTCCAAAATTGTTTGCAATTGAGTTCAACCACCTAGAAACCCACTAAAAACATACCTGAACACATACAAACACACATAAGCATAAACCCGAGGAAATAACTATCAAGAACACCATAGAAACATGAATTCTTACCTTGAATTCACACTTCTCTTCTTCTTTCTCTTCAAAACTAAGATTTCTTGCTCCCAGCTACTCTTTCTCTCAAGATCAGTGATGTATGTGACATATGGGCAGCCATACCACCTTTATCACCAACTTTTAAACTCTTTTGTCCTTTAGACATTTTAACCCCTAGACTTGGGTTTTATTTCTTTTCCTTATTTTTAATTCACTTTATTCATTCTTTCTTTGCCTTTAAAATAACTGGGCGTTACATGTTTTGTAAGTATATATCTGATATATGCATGAGTTAGTTGTGTGGTTCTTAATTGACAACTATTTAACTCAGGTATTGGAACCGACGGACAGGTATTGATAGTACTATTGGGCTGACACCCCTACCCTTGATTGTTAGTATACTAGTTGGGACTGACAGTAGCCAGGTACGGGCCCTAGGGTGAATATGTTCCGACAAGTTCTGTGTGTACGTTGTAGGTTTAGTTGTGATGCTCATGTTTACATGTGATATTACTTGCTTATAACTGTATGCACTCATATCCTACCATCAAATTTTGTTTACTATTTAAACCTGCAAAGTTACCAACAAAATGTTGACCTTTTTGAGCATATCTTCTCAGGTATCTATCAATGAGGATAGTTAGGGATGTTGCCTTAGCGACAACCTTAGGATTGCATTATTTAAACTCTTTGGATGTCTTTGACAAATTTAATTGACTTTTATTTATTACTTACTTTATGTTCATTTGTTCCCGGGTTATGGGATTTATACATATTGGTTTGTATGATTGTGTTTGTCATGGAATTGACTAACTAAGTGGATTCCTTTGACTTTTCCTTATCCAAGTGAATGCTTTCTTAGTCGACTCCTCTGTACAACTTCGGTTACTTAACCTTGGGTTAGTGACCATATCCTTGATTCTCCAATCATGGATAACACTCTATACTTGACAAGATGTGTTAACTCCGACAGGAGGAACTAGGAGTGACCATGCAAAGCAAAATACCATTATGGGTGCACACATAATTGCAATTTGCAGTGCATGGGAAACCTAGCAAACCCTTTCGTTAGATAACACCATTCTTGGTATGAATATTCCATTCTTTACATGAGGCATTGGAGTCCCTGTTCTTGTTATAATCAGTGGTGTGGAAACACGTATCTCCTTTATCTTAACATAAGTACAAATCAATTGGAGCCTTCACGGAAATCATACTTTGACATTTTAGCTTAGCATCTATGAGACGTTGCTCCCACTTTGTTTCCATGATACAAAGATGTTATGTATTATGATGTATGCATGGTCATTATACGAAGGATAAACTTTATATTTTCTTATTTATCTTAAACTTGAACTCACTCAGCAAAGTTGACTTTTATGCATAATAGTTGGGAGGTAAATTGCTGATATTGAGGATGGCACTTCGGAGCTTCATGGAAAGCTATGGATGGCATTCCAATTTATGAAATCTTTTATTGTAATTCAAAAAATAGTACTAGGTTTTATTTACAAATGTATGATTACAATATCAACTGCAAGTTTTAAGTGAATGTTTATTTAATTCCGCTACTTTGTTTTGTTATTAAAATGAATTTATGCTATGATTAACCAACTGTGAGGTTTCTCGGGAACGGGGCCTTACAGGTTATAGTTGTGTATTCGAAACCGAAAGCTCGGATTAAAGCTTTAACTCGTTCATAATGAAAGCAATCAAATAATTGCTAATTAATAGAGGGCTAATACACTTATTGGTCTTCTCAACCTTTCTGTATCACAAATTTCATCTAAGACACACACACACATTGAATTTGATCATCACCTCCATTGATGATCTGTAACTTAGTCGAGATCCATGCTCGAAACTTTACTAAATAAAATTAGGTGAGGGTTAATACACCTCATCACCTTCACAAGCTTCTCAAACCCTTTAATTGAAGAAAACCATTTGATTTCAACCCCATTCAATAGGAACCTGATCGCAACTGTCTTACTCCTTGTTCTAATCAATATGGCTCCTATACGGGAAATTAAACACATAAATACCTTCGTATTTACAGCATGAACAAAGCCCTAAGTTTAATTTTGTTAAAAACATCGATTGAATGTTCAATTTGATGGCAATCGATTCTAGGGTTTATCTGGATTTGGGGGATTTTTGCAATTAATGTATTTAATCATTTTGGAGGAACTATTAACATATTTGGGCTTTAGCCCAACTGTTACCACTCTACACCTTTAAACCGAAGATCTGGGGTTCGAACCTAGCCTCCGACATTTAATTTTTTAGCTAACTTTATGTATTATTAACTTCAAAAATTATACTAACATTTTATTAAATCAAAGTAAAAATTATTTTGTTGACTAAAACATTTGAGAAATTATTAAGTTAATTTTTAAAGATTTTAAAACTTATTATTCTTAAATTTAATTTTTAAAGAATAAAATGGTTATAAAATATTATTACGTCATTTATATGTTATAAATATATTATAGCTCAAACTTAGATTATCTCAAAACACTACAAACTTAGATATGATAAATTCTTTAACTAATTAATTATACAAATGATTATTTAAATAATTATTTAATAATTAATTATTCATCTATTCATTCAACCATGTTATATATAATTAGTAATAAATTTATCCATTAAACTTTTTATTTATATTCTTAAAATTTATAAAACAATAAAAATAACTATTATTCTTTATTCTTATTTTTTAGGTTTTGATATCATAAGGCCTTTATAAAGATCATTTAAAAACTTTTGAAAATGGTTTTAAATAATTTAAATTATTTTGCAAGACATTTAAATAAGTATTAAATTAATTAATTATTAAATTAATAAATTAGATTATTGAATCATTCATTATCATTCTAAACTTTTATTGGTTTGTTCCATCTTTATTGAACCAAATGAATTGCATTATTTTATTTTATTTGACGTAATTATTAAAACCCCCAAATTCTAATTGAAAGTCAAATTCATATTTGGTCGTTAATCTTATTCATATTCTAATCCTAAGACCCAAATCTTAGGTTGAGTAGTGAAGAAATCACTAGAACCATCTAATTTTCTTTTTATTATCTAAAGTGCATTCAACATCTTGTGATTTTTCCATGTGAGTTCTTTATGCCACCTTTTTACTTTATTTCACATCTTTAGGGTGAAACATGTTAACCTTATCAACTCACACTTGTAAACTTTTTATACTTGTAACGCACATGCAATTCATCTTTACTTTTTGTTATGGTTATATGATTATTATGAGTGTTATATCAGATACATTATATATGACAATCATTAACTATTGTTAGCCTAGCGATATCATAGATTGATAGGATCAATTGGAGCTCTATGATGATGTATGAACACAATTCAAAGAAATACAAACAATGTAATCAAATCAAGAAAGATATCAACAAAATTCATAGTTTCATTAATATCAAGCAAAGACAATTACAAAGTAAGTAAGCAGTTGTTCGTCTCTCTCATACTAGTCCACTTTCACGACTACTTCTAACTGCTAAAAGTCTAAGCTATTTATAATGAAACACAAGGAACTAAAAAATTACAAAACTAGTCCCTATACTATTACAAATAGCAAAAAGACACATAAAGACAACATGTTAATCTTTCTAGAGAACTAACAATACTCTTCCTAAGATTTACATGGTCTTCGGTCTTTCAAAATCTTTAATCTTGACTTCTTTTTATCTTTCCTTCAACTTCATCTTTCATCTTCAGCTTTCATCTTCTATCTTCATCTTCAGCTTTCAAAGAAATCTTCAGGTTCTTCCTTGATCTTGAACATTGGCTTCTTTTTATACATCTCATGTTCTTTCAAAGCATTAGCAATAGCAGACTTAAATTTGCTAGCAAGAATGCCTTGTTCTGGTTTTGCTTCATTCGTCTTTATCTCCATTTTACTCATTCATTCCAATGTATCTTTTGATAGACATGTGATATCAATATTAGCATATAACTCAATAGGATTTTGACTTTCCTTTGAGTATATTTCTAATACTCCTTTTCTTGAAATTCTTATGAACTCAATGTCTTTTATATCCTTCTTAACAATGTTTGCATATGCAACAGCTTTCCTTAATGATATTCTTTCCATTGCAGCATTCATCACATTGACGATGGAAAGAAAATACTTCTTATCTTGATCTGCATTCTCTGGAGATACTTTTTTCAAACTTTTGCACAGATAAAAATGATATATAACTTGGATGCAATAGTTTCAGTTCAAAAGCACCAAATAGTGTAATCATGTCCTCATCCCGTTGTTCGAGATTTCGAACCAGTTTAAGCTCAAAAGTCTCAGAGTTATAGAAACATCTGAGAATTGGTTTTGACTTCTGATTACCATCAATCACCTTTAAACCAGGAGTTGTGACTTTTTCAAAATACTTATCTTAGAATTCTATCATGAAATGTTCTTCTTCAGATTGTAATCCTTTCAGCTTTTTGTTCTTCTTTAAAGTAGCAAAGTACTCCTTGTCTTCTTGATCACAAATTGTTTGAAGAAAATTACTTGATCTATCCATTCATTTTCTCAATAATTCTACCATCATCTTACCACGTTTAGAATCAGATGGATTAATCAGAGGTAATCTATTTAACTCTTTCAAGTCTTGCACTGGAAGTTTAATGATGCTTGAGTAAAAATGATATACATCACAAACTGCATTTACTCTATTTATCAAAAATGCATCAAATATCTCACCATACTTCCACGCTATTATCTTTACTTGGTTAGTGATATCAGGAGCAATCATAGCATTTAACAACTCAGCAACTCATTGTCCTTTTTGTAATACATTTCTCACCAAGTCTCCAGTAGATCTGGCATTATTAAAAATTTGCCTTTGTTCCGAAGAGGCTTTATATGCTTGCCTTTCTGTACGAGAAAACATTTTGATCAGATCTTTTATGCTATCATGAGCATTTGTTTTTCTTGCCATCTGTTTAATCTCTTGAGGCTTCAACACTCTTGTTTAGTTGGTAATCTCAAGGTATTGAGGATTATCAGTATCAAGAATGATCATCTTGTTTGATTGTTTTTCAGTTTCTTAAAAACTTCTAACAAGATTCCTCAAAGATATAGATTGTAATCTTTTCAGTTTCCTCCATGGGTAATTTCTAGCATGCAACCAAGACCTTAATGCTGGAATACTCATATGATCAGGGTCAGGATGGTGCAGTTCAGAGCTTGATACTTCATCTAAATTAATACTTTCTTTAGCTCTATTCCATTCACCATGTTCCATTACAATCTCATTTGGATCAATAGGAGCAACTGACTCTGTAGCAATGCATTTCTCATATTCATCATTTATTTAAGAAACAGTCAGTCCATCCAAAAGACTTTATTGTATTTCATCTTCACAAGGTAGTTGTATCTATCTTTAAAGTCTTGTGGAATTTCATCTTGATCTTGAGTTGGTTCTTGTGAAGTGAAATTTGATACAAATTAACCTTCATCTATGTCTTCTTCATCTAAGACTTCGTCATACCAGTCATCATTGAACAATTCTTCAATGTTTTCTAAAGCTTCAATTTGTTCTTGAATGCTTTGCCCTGCAAAAATTTCTTCTATTCTTTGTATTTTTTAAGATGACTCTGTTAAAATTGTATCTACTACATCATCAAGTTTCCTTTTTCCTTTGATCACCTCAGGATTCTCTTCAACAATCATCTCAGAACTTATCACTTGATCTGGTGAGGTAAGCTTTTGAGATTCTTTTACCTTTATTAATTCATCTTTCAATTTTTCATTTTCATCAGATAATTTCTTGAATTTTTCTTCAAGAATGTCATAATCCTTTATCATAACTTCAAAATTTTTTATAACATCTTCTTTGTCTTTTGCATAGCTCATAATCTTTTCATCTTTCAGTAAATTTTCTTATTTCAACTTAGAATTTTCATCCTTTAACTTTTGAATTTCTTTTTCAAGAGATATATTCATCTCTTTCAATTTTTCATTCTCAAATTTTAATTCTTCAATTTATTTCTCTTTAATCACATTTTCTTCTTTCAAAATCTCCATCTCATCTATATCAACTATCTCCTCTGTTTATCCTGACACATTGTGTGTTGTACTTATAGGAATTTCTTCAACATCTTCATTCACTTCAGCTTGAAACACTGGTTCAAATAACATATCATTCATGAAATCAAAATCAAAAGTTTGATTTTTGAATCTTCTTCATGTACAACAATATCTGGTTCATCTCCTTGAACTTCATGTACAGAATCATGATAAATATCAGCATCAGTAGTTTCTTCAGCTAAGTTCTGAGTTTCATTTACATTATCATTATCATTCCTTTCATCAATAGCTTCTTGATGTGCTTCAGTTGCATCATCATTACCATAATCATCATTATTATCCTCATCATCACCTGATAAGCTTTCCATAGCTTCATCATCACTTTCTTCATCATCATCATCAATCACATCATGTACAATATCCTCAATAAGATCATTTGTATTTATTGGTTCATCTTCAGATAAATGATAGTGTTGTTGATTGATGTCTACTTCATCCATAGCCACATTCCTTATATAATCAAATAATGGAATGTTTTGAGCACCAGTAATCATAGCAAGTCTCTTATACATGGCTTCAAACATGTGCTCTAATTGCAATTTATCTCCTTCAACTCCTTCAACATATAATATGGATTCTCTTCATTAATGAGCAGTTGGAGAAATCTTGGATACATCAAGTATTTATTTCTCTTTCCTCTTTCAAGATTGAATATGAATCCATTCATTATCCATTTTGCCATGTTAAACCTTCTGTTTATGGCTAGAGCAATGATATGAGATGCAATGTCCACTGGGAATGAATCCCAACCAACACTTCTTTTGGACATGCAATGTTGAAATATATAACACAACAATTTCCAGTGTTTATATACTCTTGCTTTAAAAAATTGTTTCTTAGGAAAGTAATCAGGATGACCCATTTGTAGAATACATCTCTACATTCATTGAAAGTATATTCAGATAAGTCTTCTGGATCATTTTCTCCAAGTTTAAGAGCGGTTCTGATTGCTTGTTCAGAAAATTCAAGCATTCTATTAGATGTAATGAAAGCTCTTAAAATTTTATGCCCTTCTTCATCTCTTTCTATTTCTACTGTTCTCCAGAATCTTTTGATGAGTCTTGCATTAATCATAGGTTTTGCACATATTGCATAGACATATTTTGATCTTAGCAGAAATCTTATAATCTTTTCATAACCAACAGATTCTCTGTTTTCCTCATCTAAGAATGCAACAACATTATGTTTAGGCTCAAACTTCAAAGCTGCCATATGGAAAAATATAGAGAAGAATATTAGAACATTAAAATTTTGATTAATGAATTTCATTTTTACATATGAGTTTGCAATTTTGGAATATTGAATTCAATTTTGACTTATGATTTTGACTTTTGACTTATGAATTTAATTTGTGAAATCTTAAAATTTATTCATTTTGAATCTATCATTTTAATCAAACAATTATTTGAATTCTGATTTATCTACTTTTTGTTTTAACTTTTTTTATTCAAAAATAGAATTTGTCTGCTCATGTTCTTCTTCTTCCTTTGAAAAACCCTACTGTTCAAACTATGATCAACATCATTCACAATTTCAGTCGATGAGCAATATATCAAAATTCTCAAAATTTGATACATATCAACAATCCAAAATCAATTTAGATATGATTAAGATTTGATTAGTTAAACTTTGAATGTTATAGTGTTCGAATGCCCGAATAGCAGTCAAACGACTATGCCAATCAACATGTTTTAACCAAAATCTATTGATTTGAATCACAAACTTATGTTTATAAACTCAAATAATATCTAACAATCAACAAAGATTTTCTTCAATCACTAAAAATCTGAGATTTTGATGAAGACCGAAAGTCGATAGTTCAGCGAGTTGTGTTTTCAAAGCGTTTTGAGTGTGAATGAGAAACAAGTGTAAGTGTTGAATATATATTAAGTGAAATTTTAGACGCATAAGCACTGTTTGTGCGTATGAAACCCTAAAATTCACAAAATATTGAGACGTATGAGCATTGTTTGTGCGTATTGACTCAGACGCATGAGAACTTTTTAGTCGCATGAGCACTGTACAGACGCATAAGCACTGTTTAGGTGCTTGTGCACTGTTCAGCCGCATTTGTACTGTTCAGCCATCTAAAGTTCCTGAAACGTCTAACACTTGGAACACTTGAAACATTTCAACACTGTGTAGACGCATGAGACATTTAAACGTCCAACACTTGATTAAAATCAGACTTATTATCACTTTTTAGGCGTATGGGTTTGTATAAAACACCCAAACACTTAGATAAACTCATGGACTTATTGCAATTGTTTAGGCGCATGGGAATATGAAAAACGCCCAAACACTTGATTAATTTCCTCAAAGTTCACCATGCTCCTATTTAGATGTATGAACACTATTTAGGCGCATGAGTTGACTTTGAGTTGACTTTCATGAGTCTTACACTTGTGTTTTTCAAATTCATCACATGCACACTGTTTAAACATATTAGTAATATTTTATACTAATATTTAAACATTTTAAGCATATTTTTGAATTTCCTAAAATTTACCTTTTAGTCCCTGAAATTTGAACTTTTTACATTTTGCACACTCAAATTTAATTTTTTTTAACAATTTTATTCTTCACTTGTTGTTTAACTTTTTAAAATTTATCTTTCCCTTCATTTTAGTCTCAAAACATAATCAAATATCTATTTTTCAACTTTTGAAAGAAGCATGTCCACATGCAAATTTATACTGACAGGATCAGTGATCACAAGTTTGATGTATTAGAATACAAAGCAGCGGAATACAAACTAGAATTAGACAAATTGTAGCAAGCAATCGATACTTGTAAGCATTAAGAGCGCATACGGTTATAGGGAGAGAATATATATTTCTGATTTGAAGGAATGTTTATAGAGGTAGAATATTTCTAATCAAATCATTCATTCATTCCATTCATTCATTCATAGTTACAATAAGTTGTCACTCCTTATATAGAGTGCAACAATCACTGCTGTTATCACGGAAAGTGACAACTGGCAGATCTAATACAAAAATAACTAATTCTTAACAAGCTACTGAAATGTTCACAACTACTGAGAACATATCAGCATGTTAAGTACAAAATATAAAACTACTGAAACTACAACGACTGAATAACAAGCTCTTCAGTCGTTTTACAAAACTACTGAACATAAAAATATAAAACTACTGATATCACAACTACTGAAGAAGTACTCTTCAGCAGTTGTGACAAACTACTGAGGCTTCAGTACTTGATCTTCAGACTTTGACCTTCAGGTGTTTCATCAGCTGATGACTTCAGTAGATATCATCAGCTGATGTCTTCAGTCTTTGTCTTCAGACCTTGTACATCAGTTGTTGATCTTCAGCACTTGTAAACTCTTCAGCTGTTGTACTTCAGTACTTTGGTCTTTCAGCTTCAGCACTTGTGTTCTTCAGCTGTTGTACTTCAGCACTTTGGTTCTTCAGCTGTTGAGGTCTTCAGCACTTGATCTTCAGCTGTTGAAGTCTTCAGCACTTGTCAAACTACTGATGAGGCTTTCAGCAGTTATTGTGATACCATGTGGGACTTAGAGGTTTTCTGATCTTGGCTCATTGGTTCTTTTGGTCCAACAAACTCCCCCTGAACCAATGCAGCCAAAACCTCTAACTTATTTATTCTCCCACTTATTGATGGCAAAATGTTGGTCTTTTTCCTTCTTGATCGGTAGAGAAGATGACCCATGTAAGCTCCGGCCTGGGAAGAAACCTCAAATATTTGTTTGGCAGAGTATGAATGGGAACTCTGTTTTGGGGAACAGGACACAGAGTTGTTATCCCATTCATGAGATTCACTTCCCCATAATGAGTCTGTACGACTCTCTTGTGTAGGCCTCAAGGAAGGTGATTTGTTCCTCCATGGTTAGCTCTTCAGCACCTCCTTCAAACAATGATTCCGGCCCATAATACTCAGACAAGTATTTGGCCTGTTTCCCATTCTTTAGCTCCACAGTTGTTATTATTCTGTAAGCAAACTCATCCGGGTGATTACCCTCTAGGAACAACTGGAGCTCATTTTTCCTGACTTCCTCAAGCCTCTTGTAAACTAACCCCTTTTTCACTATTTTGTTTTCCAGCATCTTCTGAGGGGTTAGATTAGCTTTGTAGGCCTTCTTGAAGTCTTCTAGGATTTCCCAGGGTGAAACTACAAAGACCAGAGAGATCACTTCATCTACGATCTTTTTCACCAGGCCAATGTATCTCCGAGGTATATTGTTCTTATGAATTCGGTGAGAGACCCTGGGATCAGGCCAAATCCTCACTCTTTCCTTTTGATATTGAAAGGTATGCCTGAGAGTGTAAAGTCTGAGGGCTTGCTCCTTCATATTGATGATAGAAGATGTGGCTGCATAAGCTTTGTCAACTCTCTTCAGCAATTCCTCATCATGCTGTTTATGAAGCTCTTCTTCTTCTAGCTTCACTTTAACCATTTGTCTCTGGACTTCAGGAGTAATTGCTGAGGAGTGACTTGTGGCCTTAGGCAACTGAATCACAGCTGAGAGCGGCAGCCTGTCTTCATCATCTTCTTCATCTTCTTCTAGCCTCAATATCCTTCTCTTCTTCTTCAAGGGTATATCATCGGCTATGGGTTTTGAGGGTAAGGGAGTTGGTTTGGTGGGTTGTGTTTTGGGTGGTTTTGGTGTGGGAATGTTGACAGGCTGTGCTAGCATCCTTGAGGTGAGTGTGGCTTTTGATTGCTTGGCTAGCTCAGTCCTGCTCCCAGCACCCGCTTCAATAACAACCCCTTAGTGTATGCTTCAGACGAACAGATCTTGGTGGTAATTGCCAAGATACTGTCCCTGGACCAAGCTTTGATTTCAATCATTGATCTTCTAAGATATTTTGCAATAAATCTTATCATGCTTTCAAGCCTTTCTCTTTCTAACACTTCATAACTTGCCCATCTATTCTGGATTTCTTCAATCTCTAGTCGTCGAATCTCAGAGTCAAGTTTATTGGTGTCATGGCCTTGCCTAAACAGCTGATCAATGATGTTGTCCATTGATCTGCTGTGTTCAGCATCAGCCTCTTTTATCAGTAGCTCCAAGGCTTTATCTTCAGCAATGTGCTCATCAGCACCTTTCTTTCGCTTGTAGGTGAGCATTGGTTGCTGTTCTTTCTCCTCCTTTTGGGCTTGCTTCACTTCCTTCTTTTCCTCGGATCTTTTCCTCTTCTTTTCTTTCACTGCAGTACTCTCCCCCTTTTTGGTTGCATTGGAGGAAGGGTTTGTACCGCAGAAAGAGTCTTTTGGACAGCAGCATCAACCAAGGGCTGTAAGTTGAGGAAAGCCTCTCATCAATGGCTTTGATCACTATATCAGTGATTATGGTGTGATGAGAGGGAGGAATTTTGGAGGACAGCACCTATTTGCTCAGGAGGGTTCTGTTCCTGAGAAGTAGGGCCTGAAGCAGAGGCAGGTGGTTGATTTTGGAGCGGCTCGGTGTTTGGGAAACCTTCAAGTGAAGGTGCCATCTATGGTGGATAGAGGCAGATGGTCTTTCTCCTTGTGAGGGTTGGTCAAGTAGGTTTTGCAGCCTACTGACTTTCTCTTCAAGGAGTGTGTTCTGGGCAAGAACATCATAGAAAAAGCCCAGGTCATCATCAGTCGAAGCTGAATCAGCTGACCTCCTGCTTAGAGCAGGATTTACATGCACTGGGTGTAGACCAGTTGGTGCATGTGCCCCTTGTGCTTGGTACTGGGGACTTCCAGCCTCAGGACAATGTCCATCATCAGCTGTTGCCTCTAGTGAGGTCTTAGCAATGTTACCAGCCTCACTCTGGTCATGTGCTGAGTCAGAGGAGGTGGCAGCCTCACTAGATATTCTAAGCTCCTTGTCTACACCAGGAGATAGAAGTGGGAAACCCCTGTGCTGTGGGTTCTCAAGTGCACTGTGTGCCTCCCCCTCAATTGTAGAGGTATTCCCAGTAGTAAGTGGTCTCTGGGGAGGGGGTGAGGAGTGCAATTGAGTCAGCACTTGTGCAACTATTAAAGTTGGGCTGTGGGGGGCGGTTGTTTGGGGTGAAGGGATAGAAGCAGTGTGCACCTGGGGAGGTTGGTGCTCTTTAATGGCAATCTCCTCAAGTGAGGAAGATCCCAGATATGTAGGTGCCCCTTGGGTGGTTGCTGCAGGCTCCTGTTGAGAGGAAGCCTGAGCGGCTATGGCTGGAGGAGTCATTGTATCCACTAGGGGGTTTGGACTAGTGGATATATCCTGCGTTTGTGTTGCAGAGGCATCCTCAGGGGACTCATTTCCCTGAGTAGCCGTTTTGGGTTTCTTTTTGGTGGGTTTGGTGGGGACTTTGGATTTGGAGGTGGTGGCTGTGGGTTCCAGCTGCGTGGGTTTTCGCAGCTTGGCAGCCATTTTGAGTGTCCGGTCAGAGTTGTGCCGGGAGTATACTTCCGCAGAACAGCCGTAGCAGGGACTCCCAAGCCAACAAGTCCCTCAGCATTAAGCTGGTCTGTAATAATGGCCATTATGAATCGTGGATAAAGTATCCAACGGTTGGCAGTTAGTTTTTGAGCCATATCTTTGAGCTCTGAAAATATTAATTCTGAAAAGTTTAGTGGTTGTTGCTCAAGGATAGAATACATTACCTGCTGCCATTTGGTGGACATTTGATCCCAAGACGACGTCTTAGGGGCCAAATATACATTTACCATGTGAAAAATCAGGCGCTCAGCGTCATTAAAGTGTTTCTTCATGATGGTGGAGGCACTGAGATCGCCTTGATATCCATGTTGAGCAAAGGATAGATCTATGGTGCCCTTCGGATATCCAGCAGGAGAAGTAGCATTATTCAGTTGAAGAATTTGGCGGATTATTGCAGGAGTATGACTACTTCTTTGTTGTTGACGACCGACCGGAGGGATGGTGTGTTGTTCTCCCCAGTGGTAACAGTAACGTTCATCCAAAATTGGTGCAAGGATTCGGCATGTAAGATGGGGTTCAGAAGAAATGCCTTGTTGTATTGGGACTGAACCATAAGATCGATAGCAGTATCGAACTTAGTCCAGATCGGCGATTTAGTGAGGTAGGCAACACAGTTGTGTCGCGGTTTAATTTGCATAGACGCCATTGAGAAGAGGGAAGTTTTGGAGAGGAACGTTAGGTTTGAAGAAGATGAAGCATTGAGAGCTAAGGTTAGGGGTATATATAGGGTACGGGTAAGGAAACGACTGAAGGATGTGGTGTTAGTCATCAGTAGTTTTAAACGACCGTTGACATGGTATTATCCTTTCAGACGTTGAAACAGCTGAAGTCGTGGTGTTAGGCATCAGTAGTTTAGAAAACTACTGAAGACCGTGGTTTTGACTTCAGATGATTGAAATAACTGAGGACTTGGTGTTTGTCATCAGTAGTTATGAAACTACTGAAGACAGTGGTTTTGCCATCAGCTGTTGTAAACAACTGAAGACTAGGGATTAGTCATCAGTAGTTATAAAAACTACTGAAGACGTGGTTTTGCTTCAGTTGTTTAAAATGAAACAGCAGTTGTACAAACGACTGAAGAGAAAGTTCTCTTCAGCTGTTTTCGTCAATTCTTAGCTTTTCAGCTGTTTCAATCTGTCCTCAACACATTCATCAGTCTTTTTGGCTGATTTCAGTTGTTTCATAGGACATCAGTACTTATCTGTTTTTACTGATTGCAGTAGTTGTAACTGCATCAGTAGTTGTGACTACATCAGTAGTTTAGAACAGATGAAGTACTTCAGTACTTGTGAGACATTTAGCCTTCAGTAGTTATAAAAACTACTGAGGGTAAAAGAGCTCATCAGTACTTATATGTGACATAGGTACTTATGATCATCAGTATGAATTACTAAGATCATCAGTAGTTGTCACTTATTCTAGTTGCAGCATACCAAGCCTTAACACCAGGTTTTGGAAAGTTGAACTATCCAAAGGCTTAGTAAAAATGTCTGCAAGCTCATCAGCACTAGGCACAAACTTAGGATCAATCAGCCTTTTTCAAAACAATCCCTTATAAAATGATGTCTGATCTCTATATGTTTGGTCCTAGAGTGCTGGACTGGATTTTTGACAATACAAAGAGCTGAAGCACTATCCATTAACAATGGAGTCTTAGTCTCTGTAATGCCATAATCCAAAAGTTGGTTTTGAAGCCAGAGTACCTGAGATGTACAACTTGCAGCATCAATGTACTCTGCTTCAGCAGTGGATGTAGCAACTGAGGTTTGTTTCTTGCTCTGCCAAGAAATCAAGCAGTTGCCTAGGAATTGACATCCACCAGAAGTTGATTTCTGGTCAACTTACACCCTGCATAGTCACTGTCAGAAAAAGCAATTAATTTACCAGAATGTCCGGTAGAATACCATAAACCTAGAGATGGAGTGCCTTGCAGATATCTAAAGATCCTCTTGACTGCAATCAGATGAGACTCTTTAGGTGCAGCCTGAAATCTAGCACAAACACATGTAGCAAACATAATATCTGGTCTAGAAGCTGTTAAATACATCAAGGACCCAATCATACATCTGTAAAGTGTTTCATCAACCACTTTACCTTTCTGATCTGAGTCCAGTTGTGTGGTGCTGCTCATGGGAGTAGAACAAGGCTTACAGTTTTGTAAATCAAACTTTTGCAAAAGATCTTTTGTATATTTGGACTGATGAATAAAAATTCCATCAGCCTTTTGTTTGATTTGCAACCCCAGAAAGAACTGTAATTCTCCCATGGCACTCATTTCAAACTTCTGTTGCGTCAACTTTGTAAAGGCATCACACAACTTTGGATCAGAGGATGCAAAAATGATATCATCTACATAAATTTGAACAAGTAGATTATGCTGCCCAGCTTTCTTAATGAATAAAGTCTTGTCTATGGAGCCTCTAGTGAAATTGTTTTCCAGAAGAAAGTTTGATAATGTCTCATACCAGGCTCTGGGAGCTTGTTTTAACCCATAAAGAGCTTATCAAGCTTATACACCCAATTAGGATGTTTATTGACTCAAAGCCTGGAGGTTGACATACATAAACCTCTTCTTTAATTTTTCCATACAAAAATGCACTTTTGACATCGATTTGAAAAACTTTAAGGTTTTGATAAGCAGCATAAGCTAAAAACAATCGAATTGCTTCCAGTCTGGCTACAGGGGCAAAGGTTTCATCATAATCAATACCTTCTTCTTGTGCAAACCCCTGAACAACCAGTCCGGCCTTGTTCTTAACAATAAGCCCATTTTCATCAGTTTTGTTCCTAAACACCCATTTAGTGCCTATTGCACACTTACCTGGAGGTAGAGGAACCAGTTCCCACACTTGCTGTTTCTTGAACTGAAGAAGCTCAAGCTGCATGGCATCAACCCATCCATTGTCCTTTAAAGCAATGTGATAATTCTTTTGCCTTGCTGACTGATGAAGAGAGCATAGAAGCAGAAATTGACAATTGACTTCTTGTTGATATCCAGCAGTGATATCACCAATGATTTGAGACATAGGGTGATTCTTCAGATCTTGATACACAATGAGATCTGTGCAAGTGTTTGTAGCCGGTTCAGCAGCAACAGATGGTGATGTGTATCATTCCTTGAAACCAATCAGTGGATGGTAATTCAAAGGAAGTTGAATTCGAAGAAATCTCATCAGCATTTGTTGTGGATGATGCTACTAGAGCTACAGGAACATCAGGTCTAGCTGAGTCAGGCAGCTGATCACTAAACCTGAAGAGGTGAGTACTGCAATCATCATCATCATCGGCAGTACCACCAGGTGGTGAACTGTTGACAGGAGCAACAGCAGGAGTTTGATAAGGAACATATTGCAGTATGTCCAAATCAAATAACTCACAGGACTTTGTGGAATCTTGTCCTTTGGAGATTCATTAAACTTAACATGTATAGTTTCTTCAACCATCTTTGTTCTGCAGTTGAAGACTCTGTATGCCTTGCAAGTAGATGAATAACCAACAAAGTACCCTGCATCCACCTTAGGATCAAATTTATGGAGTTGATCCTTTGTGTTGAGAATGAAACAGGGACACCAAATGCTTTGAAAAATGAAATCAGAGGAGCCAAATGATGGAGACTTCATATGGAGTCTTCATCAACCTCTGATTTACTAAAAAACTATATTTGCACATAACAAGCTGTGTTGACAGCTTCAGCCCAAAAGGTCAATGGCAAACCTGAGTCAGCCAGCATGGACCTTGTAGCTTCAATGAGGTCCTGTTCTTTCTCTCCACTACTCCATTTTGTTCTGGAGTCCTTGGAATGCTGAACTGCCTTTTGATTCCCTTTGAAAGATAGAAGTCATCAAGTGTATGATTTCTGAACTCAGTTCCATTATCACTCCTAATACACTTGACTGGAAGGGAATACTGCTTCTCAATGTACAGCACAAAGTGAATAATCTTCTGAGCAGCCTCATCCTTTGAATGTAGAAAGAAAGTCCATACAAATCTGGAGTAATCATCCACAATTACCGGACAGTATTTTTTCTTTGCCATGCTCATTACTCTCACAGGACCAAATAGATCCATATGCAGTAATTGCAAGCAGGCAGTGGACTTGGACACTTCAATAGGAGGGAATGAGACTTTGTGCTGTTTTCTTTTAAACAAGCAGTGCAGGTTTCATCACAGTGGAACTCCTTTATTGGTAAGCCTCTGACTAAACTATTGTGGCTAAGCTGATTCATGTTTTGAGATTAACATGACCAAGCCTCCTGTGCCACAGTTAGATTCTGAGAAGAGGCTTTGGAAAATAGGCAAGGATTGCCTTTGAGATCTATCTTCTTAGAGAGATCTAAGGCATACACTCTTCCTGTCCTGTTGGCTTTCAGGAGAGTGTGATCATCCAAACACCTGTCAATCAAGTGCAAAACTTTGGATGACAGAATCCTACAGTTTTGACTTGTGAAAAGGGCAACATGGCCTTTATCACATTTGACTGACACTCAAGAGGTTGTACTTGAGATTTTCCACATGATTAACATCATCAAATTGATTTCTCCATTGGAGACAAAGCCCTTACGATGATGTAACCCTAGCATCATTGCCAAAAGAGACAAATCCTTCTTTCCTTGAGAGTAGTCATGAAGAAGAGAGATGTTCCAGTCATGTGCATAGATCCCCCACTGTCTACATACCAGATGCTACTTTGGCATGTTGAAGAACCCTGCAATAATAAACAATCAGTTAGTTTTAAAGACCCAAACCTTTTTGGTTTTGGGCTGGTCTCATCAATAGATGGTAAACTAACATGTTATTTGAACAACAGCCTGAGAGGAAGAAGATGGTGTAGAAGAGGAGTCCCTTGGCTTGGACCTCCTTTCTGTGGTTTCAACATAGGAGAATCTAGTTGGTTAACTCTACCCAACATATGTGTACCATCATCACTAGCTGTGTCTGATTTTGTGATAAAGCTTTCAGCTCATCAGACACATTGCTAGTAGAGTTAGATAAGGTCCTATGTTGCACCTTCTTCTTTTGAGCACCCTCAGCTGTCACCTGTTTAACTCCTTCCTTTTTGGTTTCTTTAAGGACTTAAGGGTTACAGGATTTGATGTTGCTGATACAAATGTGGTCTCAAACTCAGTTTTCATTTTACCATTTTCTCATTAATTTCTCTCTTTTGTTTGAGTTTGGAACCTCTTTTGTACAAACAATCATCTGTAAGATGATTGAACAAACCACATACTTCACATGGTTTCTTCTTCATCATAGGTTGATCATCAACTAAAGATGGTGAAGCAACAGAAGACTTGTTCTTCAATGCTTTGGAAGCATTGGTTGCTTTCTTGACTACCTCTTTAGTAGTCTTCAAACTCTTTCTACTGCCAGTTTCTTTGTTCAGTACTGACAGCAGTTGAAGTTTGAACTTCAGGTGTTAAATCCTGCTCTCCAGTCCTTTCAGGACCTTCAGGATTAACTCCTGAGTTGATCAACCTATTGATCATGTGAATGTCAGCATTTGAACCATCAACATCAGCTGATAGGTTCAAAGAGGGCTTGATGCTGACTGCTACTTCTGATTGTGCTGTATCAGAAGGTAGATCATATGAGTGATGGATTGGTTATCTCTCTCACCATCAGATTCTACCTCTGCTCTTGGGGTAAAATCTGTAGGTGGAGCAGTGTGATTGTAACCAATTCCAAACTTCACATTTGAAGCAGATTGCTTACTAAGAAGCATTTCAAAACCTTTGCATGATTGTACCCATCTATCACACTCGACCTGGGTAACTGCAAGGGTTTCTTGAGATCTTTGTACTTTTCTAGAAGTACTTCTTCTCTAGCCTTATCATCAATTATTTGGCAATTCAGTTTATAAACTCATCATTCTTATCTTTGAGCACAAACTCAAACTCAGCTTTGTTTTTAGAAATTATTGTTCTAGCTCAATGTTCTTATTAATTAGAGCTACATTTGCTTCCTAATGGAAGCAAATGCTGCTATGCATTGTTCAGAACATAATTTGGCTTTTGCCTCAGAGGATACCTGTGATACCTGAGGTGTAGAGGCATTGGAAGAAGAAGCATCAGCAGACTCCAAAGCCATAAGAGCTAGATTCCCAAAGGGACTGTCACCACCATGTTGACCAGCACCTGAGAACAGTTGATCATGACCAGACAAGTCATCTGGTAAACTGCTCCAGTCAACAACTCCTGGGGTGAAGAAGCTGTGTTGTTGAGATTGAGGTTGTTGATGAGATAGGGAAGGCTGAGGTTCTGGTAGTGCATGAGGTTATGGTGTCATAGGAACTTGAACTTGATTTGACTGTGGCATGTAATAACAAGGGTACTCATATGGCTTTACCCTGAGGAACAAAATATGCCGGAGATTGTTGTTGAGGATGATGACTAGAGGTGACAGGATGTTGCCCTCTGTGTTGTTGACTATTGCCAGGAAAAGTCACAAAGGGTGCAGTAGAGTTAGATCCAGTTGATCTACACTCTCTTGCAAAGTGTCCAAGCCTTTGGCATTTGTGACACCTCAACTTGCTCTTGTCAAAACAACTTTGGTTTTGCCAGAGAGTCCTGGGAATTTTCTTCTAGTTCTTCTATAGAACTTCTGAGATCTGATTTATCAAGGCCATTTGGCTCAAAATATCCATCTCTTCTAAGTCATCATCAGCAATCCCCTGAGATCATCCATAATGAAACATAGATTGTCATTATTACACCAGTAAACTGACCGTCAACACTTACAAATGCAGAAAGAAGTGCTTGAAGAGAAATTAATATGCTCATCATACTGGCATTCAGATGAAGCATATTCTGACTCATGACCCACCAAGGCAGTGTTGCCTTGTATAAAGTCTTCAGTGAGCTTTCCAGATGAAGACAGCTTTCTCTTCTGTTCTATCTCTCTCTCAAAAGTGAGCAGTTTCCCATGGAGTTGGGTGAGAGATAGTTTGTCCAAACTTGCACTGGAGCGTAGGACAATAGTATGTGTCCCATCTCTCAGGCAGTGATCTGAGAAATCTGTTATTCATCTGAATATTGATGTATTCAAGTTTGACCATTTTTAGTTCAGAGATCAAACAAGAAAGAACCGCTCATATTTTGAGTCAGTGTTCACTTTCTATGAGAGAATGTCTCATATTGTTGGGCAAGAATTTCTCTATTATTTGCCAAGACCTCATCTGTTCCTCCAATTGTTCTTTCAAGGCAATCCAGAGGTCATGGGCAGTTTCATGATGCATTAGCCCAGAATAGATTTCATTGGGCAATGCCATGGCCAGAATTCCATGGGCTTTTGCATCAATTTCAAGCAACTTATCCTCATCTGAGTATTGCTCCCTCCTCTTCGGAACCATTGATTGGTTTCCGGGTTATTCACCATCGCTTGTGTGGACCATGTACCACTGATGTCCAACACCCTGAGCTGTTAACAGACAGGTGATGGAATACGTCTTTGCCATATGTTATACTCATTCCTAACCAGCATAGGTGGCTTGGTTGAGGAACCAGTATTGTGAGGATCATTGGAAGGAGTGGTCATTTTCAGTTCAAAAACAATTTAGTTCAAGTTTTAAAAAGTTTTAGATAACCACAACAAACTCAATGAGAACCAAGAAAAGATCTGAGGATGAATGAGCAGAAATACAGAAAATTCAATCTCTATAACGTTTCTTGCAAAAACAAAAGCTAATTCAATCAAACTTAGATCTTGAATAGCAGTTTCAATGATCAATTGTTAGATCGATCAATGATGAACTTGGCTCTGATACCATTTGACAGGATCAGTGATCACAAGTTTGATGTATAGAATACAAAGCAGCGGAATACAAACTAGAATTAGACAATTGTAGCAAGCAATCGATACTTGTAAGCATAAGAGCGCATACGGTTATAGGGAGAGAATATATATTTCTGATTTGAAGGAATGTTTATAGAGGTAGAATATTTCTAATCAAATCATTCATTCATTCCATTCATTCATTCATAGTTACAATAAGTTGTCACTCCTTATATAGAGTGCAACAATCACTGCTGTTATCACGGAAAGTGACAACTGGCAGATAATACAAAAATAACTAATTCTTAACAAACTACTGAAATGTTCACAACTACTGAGAACATATCAGCATGTTAAGTACAAAATTAAAACTACTGAAACTACAACGACTGAATAACAAGCTCTTCAGTCGTTTTACAAAACTACTGAAACATAAAAATATAAAACTACTGAAACTACAACGACTGAATAACAGCTCTTCAGTCGTTTTACAAAACTACTGAAACATAAAAATATATAAAACTACTGATATCACAACTACGAAGAAGTACTCTTCAGCAGTTGTGACAAACTACTGAGGCTTCAGTACTTGATCTTCAGACTTTGACCTTCAGGTGTTTCATCAGCTGATGACTTCAGTAGATATCATCAGCTGATGTCTTCAGTCTTTGTCTCAGACCTTGTACATCAGTTGTTGATCTTCAGCACTTGTAAACTCTTCAGCTGTTGTACTTCAGTACTTTGGTCTTTTAGCTTCAGCACTTGTGTTCTTCAGCTGTTGTACTTCAGCACTTTGGTTCTTCAACTGTTGAGGTCTTCAGCACTTGATCTTCAGCTGTTGAAGTCTTCAGCACTTGTCAAACTACTGATGAGGCTTTCAGCAGTTGTTGTGATACCATGTGGGACTTAGAGGTTTTCTGATCTTGGCTCATTGGTTCTTTTGGTCCAACATATACATATTCATTTATCATTTTCAAAAGTTACATTATCAAACTCACATACACTTTGAACATATAGCATCATCCTTTCAATTTAAATTTTTGACTTTGATTTTGATTTTCTACTTTAATGATAAATTCTTTTAGTAAATCAGCAGTTTCAGATTTAGCATACAGAAAGAAAACCCATGAAAATCTTGTATAGTCATCAATGATAACTAAACAATATGATTTTCATCCAATACTCTTGACATTTGTTGGTCCAAAAAGGTCCATATGTAACATTTGAAGAGGTTTGGAAGTTGAGTTTATGAGCTTGGTCTTATAAGACGCTCTGTGTTGCTTTCCGTTCAATCATGCAGAGCAGTGATCAGTCATTGCAAACTTCTTAGATGGAAGTCTAATGACATGATATCCTGATACAAGCTTGTTCATATACTTGTACACTCAAATTTAATTTTTTTATTCTTTGACTTAGAAGAACTTGGTTTACTTTCAGATTGAACATCGTCAGAAGAAGATTCCTTTTCAGATTGAACTTGTTTTAGATTAATAGTGTTCGAATCTTCTGATGTTCCTACCTGTTGCTTATCTTTATCTTTGCTTTGAACTTTCACTTCTTCTAATACAGAATGAACTTGATCAGAAGTGTTTTGTTTTGTTTATTTAGGTTCATAAGATTTTATCTTGATTGGATGACCATTTTTAATCTTTTCTTGATCATTTTCAACAAACACTTGTACATTTCCTTTTCTTCTTCAGAATTCTTTTTTTTGACCTGAAAAGCTTTAAGTTTAGCTTTATTCTCAGGAGAATGATCATGTGTATTAAAGTTCTCTGGTAAAGTGTTTGTAATAGATTCAGGCATAGGTTCATGAGTGAAACCTAACCTTGCTTTCTGTTTATATTTTCTCTCACTTACCAGTTTTTTACAATCATTTTTGAACTTTTTACTTTAGCAAGATCCATTTGAGTAGCAGCATGTGCTATCTTCTCATGTTCAAGATTTTTGGTCATCTCTTCCAATTGTTTAGAAACAATTTCTAATTCTTTTAGTGTTTTGTTTCATGAAGTTTGAAGATAAATAATCTTTTGATTTGTTGTTTTATGATTAGATTTTAGTTTATTATGCATTAACTCTTCTTGTTTTAGTTTCTCACAGATTTTATATGAGTAGTTTCTATAGTATTCAACATGTTCATATCATGATTTTGTGTAGAGTTTTTCTCTAACTTCAGAGGGGATTTCAGGAAATTTTGGAGATAAGGTTTCAGATTTTGAAGATGAAGTGTCAACCTAAGGTTGATCAGACTGTGCCATTAGAGCTACTTCATCTGTATCCTCCTTAGGATCAGATTTGTCACTCCAATCATAGTCATCTTCTTCATTCTCACCTTCCACCTTTGGATCATTACTTTCTGACCAATCTTCACCCTGGATTTCTACAACAAGAGATAAACTTGATGTTAAATCATTAGTAAACTGTTCAGCATATGCACTCCAATCATAACCATCTTTAATGCTGACTACTAAAGCTTTCTTGGTTTCATTAGATAATTTTGTTTCATCTTTAAGCTCAAGCATAGGAAGACTTTAATAAGGCTTTTGAAAAGTCTTCTGAGCTGGTTGAAACCTTTGATTGCTTGAACTTGATTTATCATTTCCTCCATTACTCCTTGGAGCTTTGCATTCTGTAGAGAAATGTCCATAACTGTTACAATTAAAACACCTTGATTTTGTCTTATCAAACCCAACAGTCTTGTTAGCACTTGGCTTGTACTTCCTGTTGACATATGAGTGTTTTTGTGTCATGTAAGCAATCATCACCATCTGCCTGTTTAAGTCCATCTCTTCAACATCTTCAGGATTCATTTCAAACAAATCCTGCAAAACAAGGTGTAATTGAGTTAAATGGCTACCTTGATATGCTTAAAAACTAGCCATAAATGCAGTGAATGCAGTTTTAGACTCTTCATCCTCTAATAGGATGTTTATCACATCTTTAACTTTGCTAGATTTAGCAGAGTTAGATGAAGAAGTCTCTGTTTAATCATTAGATGTTTAGGACTAAGATTAGGAGGAGATTGAGAATGAGACTATGTTGTATAAGCTAGAGCACTAGTAAATGATGAATTAGTGAAACATCCTGCTCCAACAAATAAATCTCCCTCTTCTTCTGTAATTTTCTCACTTTTTGCAATGAATGCATTTTCAATAGTGTTTGCAGGAGAAGCAACAAACTGATACTGAGACATTGATGCTGCTCTATCATTATTCCTTGAGCTTTCATCAATCTCTACTGACTCTATCGTGGAAATGAGTAGATCTAGATCCATAAGGAACTTCTTAGTATGCTTTAGTAAGGTTACTATTTGTTTCCATGATGAGGGTAAAGCATTAAGTAGTCTAAGATTTAGATCTTCAAGATCTGGCTTAATACCAACTGTTGACATCTCAGTTGTAAGTTGAACAAATCTATTCATCATCTGATATTTGTTTCTCCAGACAAATGTTGAAACAATTCTAATTGCTTTTTCAACTTTTGTTTCTTGAGATTTTGAATCTCCTTGCCTCCTTCACAATTGGTCTTTAAGGCTTTATACATGGTGTTTCCAGTTTGATATCCATCAAGCCTTGCAAGAACTTCCAGAGGTAGTCCTTTACACATCAAGGAATATGCTTTGATATCATTCTTTACTCTTCTCAAATCACCTCCTTGAAGACCATCTTTAGGATAGGGTTCTTGAGAATCTTTAGTATTAACAAACCCTCTGTCAGGCCCATCAGTGACTATAGAGATGTATGGTCCTTTCTCTATAGATTTCCAAAGATCAGTGTTAATAGAATTTAAATGATGTTTTAACCTAAGAGACCAATTTTTGAAATCAGCTCTATTTTAAAGTTTTGGAACTCTATTTTCAGAATCTTCTGATTTCACCATTCTTATATTTTTATGTTTTTCTTAGATTTTGAATTAAGAAAAGAAATGAAAAAGTTTTTGAAAAAATTTCTTAAAAAAATTCTAAGTATCATGGGTGGTGCGCCTAAATGGTAATCAAACACCCAAACAGTTAATGCGCCTAAGTTGAGAGACGTCTAAGGGAATGCCTTAGAAAAATTTTCCAAAACGCCTAAGTTGATGCGTCTAAACAGTTCTAATACGCCTCAACAGTGATGATATGTCTGGACTTTTACTCTTCAATAGTAGTCAAACATCTGAACTGAAAACGCCTAAAGAGTGTTAATGCGACTAAACAGTAGTCAAACGCCTAACACTTAGATAAGTTTTCAGCAAACCTCAACCCTAATGCGCCACATTCATCATGTTCATATGAATGTAACTAACTCAAATCTTCTCAAATTCTTCAAAAGTTGATGAATTGGATTGAAACTTTCCGATTAGACGTGTTTTATACCGATAATCATTCTTCTAACATCAATTTCTTTCAATATCAACAACAAATCAATCAATTTTGTGATTTTTAGTTCGAAAAATAGTGAACTTTTCAAACGCAAATTCAACAAATTATCTCGAATTTGATGAAATTAACTGCTGATTGTGGTTTAAAACATGTTTCTGATGATGAAACACATCTGAAATCCACAAATTTTCAATTGAATTGTCTATCAACAAAGATTCAGTGAAATTTTGAGTTTGAAAGTTCGACAAACCTCAAAAATAACACAACCAACATCTCTGATACCAATTGATAGGATCAATTGGAGCGGGTGTATGAACACAATTCAAAGAAATACAAACAAAAGTAATCAAATCAAGCAACATATCAACAAAATTCATTGTATCATTAATATCAAGCAAATACAATTACAAAGTAAGTGAGCAGTTGTTCGTCTCTCTCACACTAGTCCACTTTTACGACTACTTCTAACTGCTACAGGTCTAAGCTATTTATAATGAAACACAAGGAACTAACAAATTACAAAACTAGTCCCTATATTATTACAAATAGCAAAAAGACACATAAAGACAACATGTTAATCTTTCTAGAGAACTAACATAGATCTATGGGCCAGACAAGTCTATTTGGTGCTAAAGCCGATGTCTTGCTGGCTCCTGATGACGTATGACTTGTTCATCATGAGAACCAAGTACACTTAGCTAATCATTATAAACTTGTAATATTAATCTTGGTCAAAGTTTGATTTTAGCCATATGTGTTCTTAAACTTGCATAATTCGTAACCATTGACATGAATTGCTACTTGTAAATCTTATATATATATATATATATATATATATACATGTATGTATGTATGTATGTATGTTTAACCCATGGAAACTCACCAACTTTAAAAGTTGACCCTTTATTTTTAATATGTTTCAGGATTGATACTTGAGGTTTTCTTCTTACTCGCATAGGACTTGGATTTAGTTTAGTTAAATATCTTATGTTGTTGTTTAAATCTTTGTTGTATTGTAATGAATTATTTGTCTAGTTTTATTCAATGAAAAATGACATTTAATATTATTTTAACTTATTAAATTCCATGAGCTATGAACAATCGTTTCACATTAGTCTGCCCCGATGATTCTGTCATCGGTCGGGGTGTGACAGATTAGTATCAGAGCTATGGTTATAAGGAATTAGGTTATTAGAAATAGAATGACCTAGACTATAACTAAATACCCTTAAACATGAGTCCTCTCATGTATTTATCATGCTTAGATATGATTTTATGTGTCGTATATGCTTATACTTAAGGATCAATTGCATATATACCCTTGTAAACATCCATAAAATGCATATATACTCAAACAAAAACTTTAATTGCATGTATACCCAAATTATTGTTGTGACAATATTACCCTTCCAAAGAATTAATAAGAACTTACACATGGATAATATATATATGCCACTAAAGAATTTTAGAGGGGGGAATATGCTTTTAATTTATTTGTTGTTCACAAGGTTGGTTACGGGAAATTTGCCAATTATGAAGTTTTAATAAAATTAAGGGCAAATTAGTCATTATATAAATCACTTTTAATGAAAATGAATAAATTTTCCAATTATGAGGTTTTGTAAGGGGATATATCCCTTAAAATTTTTTGCTTGGGTATATATGCAATTAAAGAGTTTTAAAAGGGGAAATATGCTTTTAACCCTATATTTAATTATGTGAATACATGCCTAACATGATAAATCCTTGTACCTTGATTCTTATCAATGCATACATGATTCTCAAGTCATATTCTAAGGCGTTGTGCCTAAATCAAATGGTTTTCATATTGAGTTTTGAATGGTTTATATGGTTTTCAAGGCTCATCAAAGTTTTTGTCCTATAACTAGATACATGTAATGATGGAAGAGCATGATGCCTGTATCTCGAGGAGTTCTGCCTACGCAAGGTATTCATATAAATCCAAATAAACCGATGGATCCGCTTACCTTACCTAGGAACCCTAGGGGTGAGTGTCCGCTTATAGGTACACATGTATTCTTTAAGGTTGTGGTTAACCTAAGACTTTGATAAGTCAACGTATTTGACTTGGGTTGTAATCCAAACTTTAAGCTTGAAACATCTTGTTGTTATTTTGAATCATATTACAGTTGATTTCGTCTTCTTGGATTTTAATTTAACATCATAACCCATCAGATAAAATAAAGTTGATCTCCCAACTCTAGTACACTTAAAAGCTAAAATAGTTGCAAAGAGCCTCAGACTTTAAGTTCATAGCGCACCGTTGGCCACCACCGCATTCGGATGGCCATGGGTCAACACATAATAGTTGACCTCTAATAAACATTCTGATTAAAACAAACCCATTTTGTTTGGTGATGATTGTACTTGCTCACCTCAAGAATATAAAAACAATGGGTTTGCACATTTAGGTTTTAAAGCAAGTATGGTTTTGTTTTTAAACAATGGTTTATTACCCACTGTTTGTAGTTGTTTTAAAAGCAATGTCTTTTCATAACCCAAACAGAATGTGTTTGTTTTAAAAGTTTGTATGGAATGATAACTTATTAATTTATTATATGGGTCAGCAACGTCTTTTCATGGGTTTTTCTTATTATATGGGTAATAAACCCAAACGAAGAACTAGTTGTGCATGACATCTTTGTTATAGAAATTCAAAAAGATGCTGGGTAATGAAAAGGCATTGTATGGGTCAGGAAGATTGCAAACCAATTGTTTTCATACCAAAGACGTTTTATACATGTTATTTTTCAAAAACAAACTTGTACTATTTCATGACCCATGTATGGAATGATAACTTGCTGACTAATACATCTGAGGTCAGGAAGAATGTAAAAACTTGCTCACTTAAACAATTTTGTTTTACAAGCCTAATAGTACTTGCTGACTAATACATCTAAGGTCAGCACATTCTAAGCAAGAATGTGTTTGGACAATGGAATGTAATGATTCACATAACCCATGGGTCAGCAAATTTGTTTTTCATCTGAGGTCAGCAAGAAGGCGGTGGTGATGATTGTTTTACCCATGGGTTATGAAGTCAGCAAGAAGGGTGGTGGTGATTGACGTGGGTCATGATCAACTAATTTAACCCATTCTGTTGAAACAAGCGGAAATCTCGGCCGATAAAAAATGAAGAACATAGTACTAGAGTTAAGCCTAAATAGTTCCAAAGCGCTTGGGACTTTAAGTTCTCTAAAAAACGTCCAAACAGTGCTGAAACATCCAAACAATGTCAAAACGACCACTCTGAAATGCCAAAAAAGTGTTAAAGTGTCTTAACAGTGTTCATGCTCCTAAACACAGGTGATTTTCAGATGATTTCAACACCTCAAACGCCTAATTCTTAATAATTTTGAGATTAATCCTGATCTTCTTTGTAAGAACCTGATCTTAATAATTTTTTTCAAAACTTGATAAAATGACCTGAAACTCTTCAATCAAGTGACTAATACATCGATAATCAATCCTGTAGCATCATTTCTTTCAATTAACAATAGATTAATCCTCAATTTAACAAAACTAGTGTTCGACTTTAGAAGATCAGCTCTAACTCAAATCTGCCAAAAAATCTTATTTGAAGATGTAAAATCCCTCAATTGTGATTCAAATCATGTTTCTAGTGTTGAAACACAACTAAATCAATAATTAATTGAACAATTATGATCAAAACACAAATTCAAGTGATTCAAAAGTGCTCAAAAGTCTATTTTGAACTTCAAACACTGAACCGAAGGCTCTGATACCATTTGATAGGTTCAAATGGATCGATGTGTGATTGTTATCAAGCAATTGACAATTAAAAAAACAATGTAATCAACACACAAATATCAGAAATATTCATAGAGTTTCTATTGATATTAGTAGGATTACAAAGTGCAATTGAGAGAAAATGAACAGAGAACTATTTCAAAAGTCTAACCTGCACAAATACAAATAATCCTATATACTAATAACAAGAAACAAAAGGAACATATATTTACATAATAAATCCCTATACTATGACAAAAACTCATCTAAAGAATAAAATGATAATCTTTCTAGGATTCCAACATGAGAGTACTCATACAAAATCCATCTCAACCACCCAATCTCAAAACTCAGCACACATTGGTGAGACTAAGTTAGTATCACAAGCAAGTACCATTCACTCACAATCACCAACTCACAAACCACTGTCATGTCTAACCAAACTGATCCAACAACTCCAGTCATTGATCCTCAGCAACAACAAAAGTGTAGAGATTATATGAAGAGGCTGAAGCAACCAAACACCCTAAGTCTTTCTGCATGCTGCACACAAGTACTGAAGAAGAATGCTTTGGAAGTTTCACACAAGCCACAAAAATATATGAAGTGTGAAATCTTCCAAAGCCAAGACCAATATCTTCCGAAGCAAAGATGAACTCTTCCGAAGCTTCAGAGACAAAGTCTTCCCAAGCCAACACTTGAAAACAGATTTCTTCTGAAGACTTTTAACAACATGCTTTATCTGATGTACTTTTTGATAATGTTGGACCCTTTTCTGTTGCAACTCTGCAAAGTCACCAACTTACAAGAGTTGGTGAAAAGGTCCATGCTATTGGTAACTGTACATTGAGGTCTTGAGTTTGTAAACTTCTACTTCATGTACTTCATCCATTTTGTAATAGATAAGGATGTGAACTATGGCATGTCATAGTCACTAGTCAAAAGGCAATTTGCCTTTTGACTCTACAATTGATTTTGTTTTATGTCTAGTCAATTGTATCCAGCTAGCCTTCAAAGTATGGCCAGCTGTAGGATGTAGTATAAGTATCTCATATTCTTGTAACTTTCCTTTATGCTTTGTAACACTTGTAATAGAACATTGAGAAAACAATATACTGCAATCTTGAAAACCATCTCCTTGTGTATCTTTGTAAGGCCCCATTCCCGGACACTGACAACTGGCCAATCATTGCTCACAAAACATACAATTACATTTAACTTTCATAAAAACATCATAGCGGAACATTAAAATAACTTTTCATTTCATAATAAATGCTTTTGCAATTAATACAATCATTCATTATACATTTTCATTTGTTCGCATTACAATGCAAAATCATTAACAAAAGAATGTCATCCAAAACGCCAAGTAGCTACCCCGCACTATCCTCAGCAATGCTCACCTGTCAACTGGAAAATGCATAAAAAGTTAGTATTGTTGAGTGAGTTCTAGTTTTATTAAAACTTTGCATTACCATCCATACGTTAAAACCTTTTCATTACTATCGCACGTGATTACACATTGCACATACATCAAGGTAATCATTATTATCTTCATCATCGTTCGTTTCGTACATTTCGCACGTTTCACACATTCCGTACTTATCGCACTTTTTGTATTTTATTATCTTTTCACTTATATCTAGGTCATGTCATGTACTTAACCCCCCCCCCAAAGCATAAAGCAATTCATCTAGGGTTAAGCGACAAGGACCCCATATCGCACATATCGCACGTATCGCACATATCGCACGTGTGGAGTGGTCACTAGGACAAACCACGCTGTATAATACAAAGTAATTAACAAATCACACGTATTGGAGCAGTCACCAAGACTGAACTCCTACTGTGTGTTTGGACCCTTATGAGTTAGCCAAAATCGCACGCTGTAAATACACAGAGTTGAGCTAACAACTCTCAATGAGTTGTGAACTCCTTTTTGTTGCTTGCAAGGCTTTTCATCACTTTCTCTTTCATTCATTAATGCATGCATTCATTATTTCGTTCCACTTTCATTATCTTCCACTTTACGTTGCATAATACTTAATCTTTTCTCTCATCAACATTCAACGCAAAGCCACGGGAAGACAAACATACATAAACTGGAATATCAGCAAGATCATGCAAATCTTCATACATATCAGCATGCATACATAACATACATCACAGATAACATCATGCATAACATCATCAATTGCACATCATCAATCACACATCATCATACATGCATAATATACATCATACATACCATCATGCATAAGCATTAATCAATCATCATATCATCACCATATAATGCCCATCACATCTGTTGGAGCATATATAGTCATATACAGTGTGTCCATCGCTTGTCAAATAGTGTAGGCTTCATGTTTTACACCTGATATGTTGTAAACACATGAAACTGGGTCATTCGCAGGAGCATATGCGAATGAGACTCAGTCGTACGACTGAGCCATGCTAATGGACCAGCCGTGCGACTGAGAGATGCGATTGGGACATTCGTAAGACTTAACCATAAGTATGGTCCAGTCGTACGATTGAACCATACGCATGGTCCAGTCGTACGATTGAACCATACGTATGGTCCAATCGCATGAATGGGCCCAGTCGCATCTAATATGCGCCCCAACAGTGGTCATGTGTCCGAATGGCCATGCGACTGAGTGTCCATGTGCCAAAATAGTTCATACGCCAGAACAACTTCATGCGTCTGACTCAGTCGCATGATTGAACGCTCAGTTGTACGAATGGATCAACCGCATGGCTCAATCGCACGAATGAACCATGCTAATGGTTCAGTCGCACGAATGAGCAATCCTAACCTATAAATACCACCTATTTCGTGGGTAAACGTAAGCATTGAATCCACTTCGACTCCAGACGTACCCTAGCCGTCCAGAAGCCTCTAAGTTCGTACTCCAAGTTCATAGAACGTTGTAGATCGATTCCTAATCGATTCTTGACGTTAGATTCAACACGTTATTGTTTCTACGTGCGTTCTCACTGATTGGATCACCAATCAAATAGGATTCCGCACTATTTGGTTTGGTTTAACACGTTAATCAGTTGGTGTTTGGTCAAATACAAGATCCTAACAACATCATCTATGACCTCAAAAAGTCAACTTACATAGCCCCCGGGAACATCCCAAGTCAAAGCCTAAATTTCACATCATCATCATCATCATCTTATATCATTCATGCCCATTACATCATCTTTGACCTTAAACAGTCAACCTACATAGCCCCCGGGAACATTCCAAGTCAAAGCCTAAATTTCACTTTTTCCCCAAAAAGTCAGAAAATATTTTAAGTGTTCATCTGCATTTGCCTTTTTGTTCATCCGCATTTCTTTTTACTCATCCACATTTGTTCATCCGCATTGTCTTTACTCATCCGCATTTGTCAATGCTCATCCGCATTTCCTTATCCGTATTTGCTCACACTTAGACATTCGCATCCGCATTAACTTTACTCATCCACATTTGTCAATGCTCATCCGCATTAACTTTGTTCATCCGCATTTCCTCCTCCGCAATTGTTCACACATAGACTTTCTCATCCGCATTGACTTTACCCATCCGCATTTGTCAATGCTCATCCGCATTTCCTCATCCGCATTAACTTTGTTCATCCGCATTTCCTCAGTCGCATGAACTACTTATCCGCTTTTCCTCAGTCGCATGACTTAGTCGTCCGCATTTCCTTAGTCGCATGACTTAGTCATCCACATTTCCTTAATCGCATGAGTTTCTCATCCACATTTCCTTTGTCGCATGAGTTACTCGTCCGCATTAATTGTTCATCCGCATTGACTTTCCATCCATATTGACTCCATGTGCATTTGTTCATTGTTCATCTGCATTTCTCAAAACCTAGCGGTTTTTCTAAACATAGGCGTACGAACTACTGTTTGGGCGTATGAGCAGCCTAGGGCACACTATTCATCAGATTTAATCCCCAAATCTCATCTTTCATGTTCTAAGCTTAATTCTTACATTCTAAGCCTTAGATACACAATTATAACATCGTCAAGCATGAACATAGCCGACTATCACACCATATCCGTAACTTACACACATCCAAACATAGAGGTATAAAACCCAAATTTATAAAAACATAAGTTCATGCATTTCCAGCCCCAAAAATCAGTTAGAACATGTAAAAAGAGGGGTTCTAGAACTCATCTTAACAGCTCTTGAGTATGGCTTCGTCCAAACTCGTCTGCAATTGAGTTAAACCGCCTAGAAACCTACTAAAACACACGCCCGAACACATACAAGCATACATAAGCATACAACAAAGGATAAAACCAATGAAGAACACTCAAAAACCACGAATTCTTACCTTGAATTCAAACTTCTTCCTGTTATTCAAGGACCGAAACTTTCTGCTCTTTTCTTTCTTCTCTATCTCAAAAAACGCAGATCTGGATGTTGTAAGAGTAGAGTGGGCTGCCATGCCCACTTTATACCCACTTTCAAACCTTTTTGTCTTTTGGCACTTTTTACCCCTTAACTTGGGTAAAATATCTTTTCTTTTTTTTTCTTCATTTTATTCTTCTTTCTTTGACTATAAAAAATAACCGGGTGTTACAATCTTGCTCTTTTGTTCTATCTCTTAATTACTTGTGTTCTTAGTGTCTTTACTTGTGGTTAATCCAGTTAACTGTTTGATTAAGTTAAGTTACTCTCCTCTTTGTGTTGTTGTGTTGTACATGACTTCCCTTAACCGGTCCTGCATTTGGTTTCAGAGCATTTCAGGCTCTTGATATAAGATCTCACCATCTTAAGATCCCTCACACACACAAATACTCAACTTATCAAATGGCAGCCATTTCCAAAACTAATATGGAAACTGGAACCATGAACAAGTCCCCACTGATCACTTTTGATGACTTTGACACCTAGTGCCTAAGAATGGAAGATTTCATTCGGTCCTTAGACTCAAGAATGTGGGAGTTTGTTGAGAATAGACCTTACATACAAAGCACCTCTTCTGCTACTGGTGGTGGTATGATCCCCAAGGTTGTGGCAAACTACTCGGACGAAGACAGGAAGAGAGTAGAGATTGATAGAAAAGCCATGACAGCCTCTCAGACTACTCTTCCAAACTCTTTATACAGTGGTTTCAAGAAATGCAAAACAGCTAAACAGCCGGGTGATGCATTGAAACTGATGTATTAGGGTTCCTCTGAAGCTAAGGAGAACAAGAAGGATCTCCTAAAGCAGCAGTCTGAAAACTTCACCTTCAAAGCAGGTGAAACCATGACTCAGCAATACTTCAGGTATGTTGAGATTGTGGATACCCTTGTGGATGAAGGAGTTGCTCTGGAAAATAGAGACATTGTAAAGAAGTTCATGTCCTCACTTCCTAGGCAATGAACACACTACTGTGTGGTTATCAAGAGAACTGAGAACCTAAAAACACTTACTTTGACAGTTGTATGGGATTCTCAATAGCTACCAGATGGAGATGAACATGCAAGGTTCATCTAGCAACTCCAACAATCAAATGGGTTCAGCCCTTCATGTGGTTGAAAAGGATAGCATAGAACCCTAACGTCATCTCATATGCTACCCTGACAACTCACCAAAGGGTCCTTTCATCACCTTCGCAGAGACACCAAAAGAGAACTACACTCAAGGAACCCCATTCCAAGAGACAAGCTCTTCTCAAGCTTTAGTGTCTTCTGATGAAAGCTGTGGCAGCTTTCTTTTCACCCTTGAAGACCTGGACTGTATCCATCTAGATGATCTAGAGTACCTGGAGATAGTCCACCAGATGGCTCTTCTCACTCACAGAGCCAAGAAGTTCAACAAGCGGACTGGAAGGAAGTTCCCCAGCAATACAACCAGTGGAAAGTTTGGGCAGGACAAAGGCAAAGTCAAGTGTTACAACTGTAACTTGATGGGCCACTATGCTAGGGAGTGTAAGGCACCAAGAACAAATGGTGGCCAAACACAGTCCAAACCAAACAAGACTAATAAAGCCACCTAGAATGATAAGCAAATCAGTAAGTTGTTGTTGCTGTTGAAGAAGGAGGCTTTGACTGGAGCTTTCAAGTGGAAGATGCTTCTCTAAACCAAGCAATTATGGTAGATCATGATGAAGCCAAGGTATTGGAACATCTCTGTACCCCTGAATGCATTGCTAACGTAAACAGATACAGGTCCTACAACTTAGAAATGAGATCTAATCTTAAGTCCTTAAACATCCTAAAAGCTAATTTTAAAAAGTCTAAAAATGGTTATAAACTAAAGATACAAGACTTAAAGAAAACTATTTCAGTTCTAAAACATGAGCATACAAACATTAGGACTCAGATCAAGGATCTCATAACTAAGCTGACTGAGTACCAGGCTGAGCTTGTGATGAGCAAAGGCAGGGTAGAAAAGTGTGTTCTTGAAGAAGAGACCTTCAAGAACATGATATCCTCATCCCTTCACAATAAAGTGTGCTATCAAAACAAGCAGGGATTGGGATCAAATGAGATAGCTCCTCCACAAATAATCTTGTCTGTAAGATCACCTAGGTGTGTAACTTGTGAAGATGAGCTTCCTCTCATAGATCCTTTGAGTGAAGAGGATGATGAAGTGATAGTGAAGAATTCCTATGAGAAGAGTGAAGAGGGGGATTTAAGAAGGGCCACTATCCTTCTAGGGAGAAGAAGAAGACTGTGATGACCAAGTCAATGAGAAAGAACTTGATCCGAAAGAGCAAAAGAAAAGCGAGGAAGGCTCAAGAGATCAAGGCTACTTTTGACTCCAAGCAGAAACAAGTTTTTATCTCTGTAGGGTTTGAAGTCGTAACGCTGAAGACATCAACCTCAACTCTTCTACTAAGAGTTCTGGTTCATGTTCAAATCATCCTAGTACCAAGAAGAAGACTGATCTATTGTGTACCACTACTACACAACCTAGACCATCCAACTCCAAGAATAATTCTCAGCCCAAAAGGACTGTGTCAACATCTGCAAAGATGAGGGTGGAGAAGGGATGTGAAAAAAGTTAGTCTTGTTCCCAGAAGAAGGCTCTTGGGAAGAAGAAAATAGAGTGTGTTATGTGTGAAAGTACTGCTCATCTTGCTAAGGATTGTCCATACAATCCTAAAGTTACTCTTCACATGACCAAAACAAAGACTTCCAAGAGTTCAAAGAAGATTCAAGCTTCGGAAGGAAAATTTGTTTCCTTCAGATGCTCCAAAAATAAGAAGGCAAGTGGAAAATTGCCTTCAGAAGAAAAGTTGTTCTTAGAAGTAAGGAATAGGTCCAAAGCACTGAAGTCGGTTGTAGTGTTTGCAGAATCTTCCGAAGGTTCAGTCATCAAAACTTCTGAAGTCTTAAAAGCTTCCAAAGTATTGAAGGTCAAGTCCAGGCTTCCAAAGGTGGTGTGGAAGTATAAAAAAGACCAAGTGACTGAAAATTCTCCATCAACAACAACTCAAGATCCTCAAAGCACAACAATAGGATATATTACTGTTGTATTACCTTTTCTTTCTCTTAGTCAGCCCAAGACAAGTAAGGCTTGGGTTTCCAAATGTAACTAATCATTTTCTTTGTGCAGGGACATCTCAAGACAAACAAGAATGTCTGGATCATTGACAGTGGCTGTTCTAAGCACATGACAGGCAATAGGTCACTACTCCATAACTTTGAAAGGATTGATGGAGGGCCAGGTGCTTTTGGAGGAGATGAAGGTGGTTACATTTCTAGAAGGGGCAAAGTCATAAATGGTAAGCTCAGCATTGAAATGGTAAACTTTGTCAGGTAGCTTGGGTACAATCTTCTGAGTGTATCCCAATTTTGTGATCAGAGTCATAATATGTTTTTTACAGAGCATGAGTGTATTGTTCTCAAGCCCGGGGTGGGCATTCCTCATGAGCATATCCTGTTTAGCGCCCCCAGGAAAGGGAACATGTACAAGATGGATTTGCAAGAAACATCTCCCTCTGGAGAAGTGTCATGCTTTTTGTCTAAAGCCAATAGTGATGAGTCTTTCCTATGGCATAAAATAATATGCCATGTAAACTTTAAGAACATAAATAAACTAATTAAGAATGATTGGTAACTGGAATGCCGAAGAAAGAGTTTACAAGTGATGACCATTATGTTGCAGGCCTGAAAGGGAAGCAACATAAGGTATCTCACAAGCCTAAGGAAAGAAACTCCATCACTACTTCCCTACACCAGTGCAATGAGTCTAGGAAGGAGCTCTTTGGCCCCACCAGTGCAATGAGTCTAGGAAGGACCTCTTATTGTTTAGTGATCACAGTTGACTTTACAATATTCACTTGGGTTTTCTTCCTTAGAACTAAGGATGAGACTCCTGAGATTCTGAAGAATTTCATTCTAAAGATTGAGAATCAATCTGATCACAAGGTCAAAATCATAAGATATGATCAAGGAACTGAATTCAAGAACCAAATCCTTGATACATTTTGTGATGAAAAAGGTATTACAAGACAATACAGTGCTCCGAGGATTCCTCAGCAAAATGGTGTTGCTGAGAGGAGGAACATGACACTGATTAAAGCTGCAAGAACCATGTTGTCTGACTCTAAGATGTCCATCACCTTCTGAGCCAAGGTAGTCAACACTACCTGTTATGTGCAAAATAGAGTTTTAGTGGTTAAGACTCATGGCAAGTCTCCTTATGAACTTTAGCACAATATGAAACCTTTCATTGGTTTTCTCAGGTCATTGGTTGTCCTTGCACCATCTTAAATACCAAAGATCAAATTGCCAAATTTGTTGAGAAATCAGATGATGGACACTTTATTGGATACTCTTCTCAAGCTAAGGCTAATAGAGTATACAATCTCAAAACTAGAATTGTTGAGGAGTCGGCCAATATGACTTTCAATGAACACACACCTTGTGTGGCTGGTTATGGTCCTGATTGGCTCTTTGATCTTGATTTAGTTACCAACGGTTTTAACAAATCTTGTGAGATTGTTTCAGGATCTGCAGAAAACTTAAATACAGGTGATCCTGATCCAAAATTTGAGCTAAGAAGACCTTCATGTAACACATCATCAGCTCGAGTTGGGACTACTTCTGCAAATGAGGTTTCTATCAGCACCATAATGACAAACTTAGCTAATACATCTAGGATGCCATCAAATTCCAGCTCAAAGGCTTTACAACCAGATAAAGAGGCTTCAAATGTAGAAGAAAACTGTTAGGACCTGGTATTTGAACGAAATACCTAGTGATTAGCGTGTAAAACAGATCAAATAGTGCGGAATCCTATTTGATTGGCGATCCAATCAGTGAGAACACACGAAGAATCAATCAAGAATTGAAACTAACGTTAGAAATCGATTGGGAATCGATCTAATGTGTTCTCTGAACTTGGAGAACGAATTTGGGAGGTTTCTAGACGGCTAGGGTACGTCTGGAATCGTAATAATCGAGAGTCCTTATTTTTCACGAATTGAGTTGTATTTATAGGTTGGTATTATTCAATCGTGCGACTGAACCATTAGTATGTTTCAGTCGTGCGATTGAACCATGCGGTTGATTCATTCGCACGACTGAGTGTTCAGTCGTGTGACTGAGCCAATCTTATGTGTCAATCATACGACTAATCCAGTCACCCAGTTCAGTCATGCGACTGAGTCATTCGTATGAAGTTGTTCATGCTAATGGTCCATTCGCATGGGCCATTCGCATGAGAAATTCATTATGTTAAGTTTGAATGTATTGATTAATAAACCTTATATGTAAACATTCAGACAATAACTAACCTAATTAACCAATTTTATATCAACTTATTACTGAAATATTAATCATTACAAATCGCAGTCTACTAATATCATTTCATTCATCATATCAACGTACACCAGAATTAGACAAACAAGATTTAATACAATCATATCATGATCTAGGGACATACATGTATCAACAAACTCCCCCTTGGACCTAGATCTCTCTAATCTCTTGTTTTCTGCATAACCTCTTTGTATTTCTCGTACTTCTCCTCTTTTGTGACTCTTGTGTGAATCTTAAATGCGAAGCAGAGTCGTATAACTTTCTGGAACTGAAGAGCTTGTACAATATCTTGCGTATCATGGAATAGTGGCCACTTGTATAGCGTATAGACATCACTTTCCGACAAGTTTGTAAGCCACATCGGGTCGAATACCCTGATAGTATCCATTTGTCCCTCTTTACTTAAGACTATGACCGCTTCAGCTGTTCTCCAATCATAATACCACCACTTAAAATGTGGAGTGAAATCCTGTGGCATTTCCCTGAGTGGGATTCTCGACATTGTGCGAGGAGGATTCCATTTCAACACTATCTTAGGCTAGCCAGTAATGACATCAACCTTAGACCTTCTGATATACCTAGTAGGCTGTTGAGTTTTGAAGTTAACCCATCTAGTATGGTACTCCTTCTTTAGGGCAGTCTCAAACCAGCCTGACATCTTCCTCGGGTCAGCATACAAAAGCCTTAGTTTGGCCAGCTGGTTGAGCTCAAAACCTAGTAGGGTCTTCAGATCATGTGGGAATCTGAAGTACTCTATGCCTTGTTCTCTCTTAACTGCATAGACGTTAAGGTCATCAAAATATGCCCATGCTATAATCCTACCTGACACCTTATGATGTTTCTTGACTCTGTAAAGTTTGGTGTAGGAATCCTTCTTTGGTGTAGTACGTTGGGCTCTAACTTCTTCAAAGCATGCAGCCCACTCAGCCTTTCGAATGTCAACATCATTATTTGAGGATTGGGCTGTGTCTTCTGCTTTCTCTGATTCTTGCTCCATATTGTTCAACACCTCAATAGTATCGCTGACAAGGGATTCACCCAGATTGGGGACCACATTACCCTCATTGTCAGCGTACCGAGGGTACTCCTCGGCAGTGACATCTTCGATCTCTACCTCATCAACATCGTTGAACTCTTCGTCACTAGTCGAATCGCATGTCGGAGCATCTTTTACTATTTCATCTGTATTTAGCTCGAAAAGCTCTACGAGTTGCTCATTTGATAAGTCATGAATTATTTCCCCTTCTTCAGGGGTATAATTCACTGAACTCCTGACTATCCCTTGCAGGTCAAGTATCATCGTTAGCTGAGACTTAACCTGCTGAAGGGGAGCAACATCAAACTCATCTCTTTGGTAAGATTGATCTGTTTGGTTTAAACATTTCACACATAATCATTAGTAGTTGATCAACCAAAAAAGCATTAAAGGAATATAAACATTAATACATTGTGTTCATTACATGATTCAAATACAAAGAAGATAAATACATAAACATCTAATCGTTACTTTTATCTTGGATCATGGTTTCATCACTTTGAGGAGCAGAGGTAGAGGTTGATTGATCTTGTCTGTTATTAGTCCTGTTCTCTTGACCTCTAGCAGTGGCCGATGCAGGTGCATCCCTTACTTCTCCTTCTCCATCATCCTCAATGTCCTCTCATCTCCTCATCCACATCATCATCATCACTATCATCACCATCTCCCTCTTTAATCTTCAGAGGCTCATCTTTAGATCCTTTAAGTTTGCAGGATGGTCTCTTCTTAGCATTCTCCAACTCTTCAATTTTCTTAGCAGAAGTGATTCTATGCTCTTGGAGTTCGGCGATCTCGAGGCTCTGAGCAGCCATTTGCTGGGCCTGCTCCTTGATTAGCCGATCTTGCTCCGCGATCTGATGTGACTGCACAGCAGTGAGATCGGCAAGCTGTCGGATCTGTGCAGTCTTTTCTTCATCAGCAGCTAACAGTCGCATCACCATACGGTTTAGCGCTGACAGCTGGTCCTCTACCCCAAATTGAGGTAGATGAGATCCATATATATGTGCGGATCAGATCAGGGTCCTGATTGGTGGCTATTGTGGTGGTGGTTGTGGTAAAGATAGGGTTGGGTCTGTGAGATTTGGAGGTGATGTAGGAGTGAAAGATATGGTGGTGGTTGGTATATTTACAGTGGTGGGAGGTGTGGTAGTGGTAGTGGTAGCTGTGGTGGCTGTGGTGCTGTGGTGGCTGTGGTGGCTATGGTGGCTGTGGTGGTGGATGGTGTGGCTGTAGAAGTGGTAGGGATGGTGGTAGATGTAGTGGTAGCTATGGTGGCTGTGGTGTGTATGAAGGTGAGTCTTCTTCTCTTCTTCTTCTGGCTGTGGGGCTGAGCCATCCGTTTCTTCCTCGATCCAGTCGAGGTGGATGCTCCCCCTAGAACACGGCTAGTAGACTCAGGAGCATAGCTGGGATCTATAGTCGTCTCTCCCGAATCCCTGGGGCATTCACCAACCGCCCGGAGTCCATACTCGGTGGGAACAACCTTCTTCCCACGGTCCTCGTCAAGGGCTCCTCATCTGACTCTTCTTCCTCCTCACCAGGTATGAAGTCCTGGTGGAAGCCTGCAGACTCAGCTATGTCACCTGTTGGGCAGACACTGGGGGTATAACATCTGAAGCTGTGCCCCTCGTTGGAGCAGGCATATCATCCCCAACATCCCCACTATCATCATCGTCTGAATCATGCTCTGGGAGCAACAACCTCTCATCATCTGAATCGCTGTCATCATGACGCGATTTGCGTCTACCTGGTGCCACATATCGTTCATTTGCCAGATGGCCGATCAACCTTTTTACCTGGGGCTTTACCTGCTTGCCCCGATACACTCTCATGCGACCCAAAGTCGTGTCATCCATAACCTCTAGGGCAACCGCATCATGTTTCTCCTTGGAAGTAATGGCAGCTTCTCGTTAAAGATCAGCTGCAAAATCTGGGATACATACAAAAACCCTCCTTCCCCTTGGCCTCCAGATTCTCCACCAGATACGAGAAGATCATGCTCGAGAAGCTGAAGGGGTGGTTCAGCACCAGTGCCACATAGGCATTCTGAATCTGGTCTGACAGGTCATCAAACCCACCCCTTCGAGAAGCAATACACTTCAGGATCACGTGCGCCAAGTATTTATCTGGGGACACAGGTTGCTCTTGTTGAGCACACCTGAGTTGATGTCCCCAACATATTTAATCTGAGGAAGCAACCTCTGACTGTAAGTGGATGTAGTCTGGTGGGTTGATCAGTATCATCCCCCAAATCAAGTACTCTCTGGATGTCAGCTGCTGTAATTTCAATGTCATGACCATGAATGGAGCTCCGTATGTTGTAAGGCTCATGTGAACGATCTACGGAGGCATTTTCCGAAAGCCTGATGTAACGACCTGTAAGGAGTACACTGTGTGGATATGGCTTTGTGTATCCGAGAGCGTCGAAGGAATGCAATAATATCTGTAAACTCCTCCATTCGAGTCGTATGGTCCAAATGAGCACATATATTGTGCTTTGGATTTATGGACCATCTATCTCCCATTGACCTGAAACACAAGACACAGAACCATTTGTAAGTCATACATTCAAAATTCAGTTCAAGGTGTATAGTTTAATTCAATCCGATACATTCGTGCGAATGAATCATGCGAACTGGAGTCAGTCGTTTGTTCTTTCGTGCGACTGAGCTCGTTCGGGTGAATGAGACATGCGACTGAGTTCAATTTGCTGACTGAGTCTGCGATTGGCTCAGTCGGTCGACTGAGCTCATTCGCATGGTTCATTCTGCCGATTGATCCAATCGCAAGATTCAGTCATGCGATTGAAGTTCATCCGAATGACCAATCGCATGACCCCCTGTTCAATTGACTGAGGTTCGAATCTTGACCTAATTCAAGTAATTTAACATGGCTTAATGGTCCATTAGACTCGCCATCTTGTCACTAATGACCTATTAAACTTAATTTTAACATTTTGCTTAGTTTATGTAGGTTATTAGGGCATTTTTCAATTGGTTAATTTTCATTCGAATAACACAAATTTGACTCAAGATCTTCTGATTTCTATAAGATTTAACTAACTGCAATCCGTATACTTGTCAATCGAATGTCAGAAGATCAATAGCAATGTGAAAACACGATCTCTAGAAATTTTTGGCAGAGTAACAGGAAAGAAAGCGATTGGGTGCGATTGGGAGTGATGAGTGAAATGCGATCGACTGAGGCCCTTTAAATACTGACCCTAATTTCAATCGGCCGACTCGCCTCATTTGCTCATTCATTCGGCGCGACTGAGGTTCAGTCGTGCGATTGAGTTGGCCGACTGAGTCTCAGTCGGTCGACTGACTCATTCGTGCCCTTTCATTGCTTTCTCAATTACCGACTGAGTCTCAGTCGGTTGACTGACTCATTCGCACCCTGTCATTCGGTCGAAAGGATCATTCTTAAAGCCATTCGGGTGAATGACTAAATTTCATGTCCAGTCGTGCGAATGGGATCCATTCGCATGGTTGGTCCATATTCATGGTCCAATCGTGCGAATAGGTCACACTTAGTAGATTTTCTGCCATTTTGAACATTTTAAACCTTTTGAAATAGACATTATAGTTTTGATCATCTCAGACATGATCATTTTTAACCAATTTAGTCACCTCAGACGTGACTGCTTTAAACTTGAAAATTTATGTCGTCATCTCAGACATGACCCATTCAGTGAGTTGATCCCTTATCGATTTTCATGATGTAGTCCGGCAAACAAATTAACTAAAACGACTCGCTAAAATTAGAAACTTAAACTAAAGACTAAAAATTAAGACTTTGTTTTGACTTTTGTGAGAGATAGAACCTAAGGTGGAAATCTACTGGATTTGGTTCCGGAATAGAAAGCTTCAACTTAGATTGACCACACCTGGACCAATTCAATTTTGGAATCATACAGGCACATCAAATCATTTGGGACTTGTTATCAAAATCTTTTGATGCTCAATTCTTGGTGTTCATCTAGAGTCATTAGCAACTTTAGGAAATCATACTGGAACTCTTAGATTACCACATTGATTTGAACTTTCAAGAATTGCAGCCACAATGATTGTCAATATGTTTGTCCACTTAAATCCATACACAGACTCTTGACTCAAACTGGTGATTGTTTTTGGTTAATTATTTCAACGAACATTTGTGGATCCCACACTTATATGGTAATCACCATTCCTCAGGAGCTTTTGAGCGGTCTACGGGTATTGTTACAAGAAGAGACTATTCTTAGAGCTTTCATAGAGAAACTAGTCCTCAGGTCAGTGCCATCGCACAACAAAGAGGCGGCAAACAACAATGAATTCTAGAATATCTAGGTTATGCTTATCCTCAGGTCAGTGCCATCGCACATCAGAGAGGCACACAACCTATCTCCTTGTTAGAGCAGCTTAATTTTATTTTGCACCAAATGCACCAACAACATAGGTCATTAGCTTGATAGCATTTTTCTTTCATTTTTTCTGCTTTGCTCTATTTATGGTCATCCGCACACATTTGTGGCGTTTACATGCTCATTACCCCTTATTGGAATATGTTGATTGTGTTTACCAGTGATAAGATGGAAGCCCACAGTTAGTTGAACAACTTAGTTGATCTTGAGATCACAGTTAGGTCTAATCATATTATGTTGAATCTACCGACATATCAATATGGTCTAGCAACCTCTAGGTCTACTCTCATTGTTTACCTTAGGAGTTACCAGTTTTCTATCATCTTCCCTTTCATATTGCTTAGACTACACAAACTTATACTTTGAATTTTTGCACCTTTTCTAAATTAGGATTTTAAAGTCCCTCTTGACTTTTTCCTGTATACTATCATATTTCAAAGGGTTTGAATCGGTATCACAGATACGATCTACCTTATATCAGCTTTCCACTTTCTCCCTCTCTTTTTTTTTAAAATTGCTTGCTGACTTATTCTCCCCCTAAAATACTAAAATCTTAACAGGTATTATTATTTTAGGATTTTAATAAACAGCAGAATAACATAAGTTTAATGTTAACCAAACTAATTTAACCAAATAAGCTCAAACAAAATGAAGAATTAGCTAAGCTACATCAGACTACACATGATCATAATCAGGAATAACCTCACTTCTCTTTTTAACGCCGTTGTCCTCTAGCAAATATTGAAAACGTGGTTTATCAAAGGCTTTAGTATAGAGGTCAGCGCGTTGAAAATCAGTATTAATTTTACCACATCAATTAAGTTCTTTTCAAAACAATCTCTTATGAAATGATATTTAATACCGATATGTTTGGTCTTAGGATGTTGGACCGGATTTTTAGTTACTGCAATTGCAGCAGAGTTATCTACAAAAATAGGAGTAGAATAGAACGTTAAACCATAATCCCGCATTTGCTGTTGAATCCAGATGATTTGTGAACAGCAACTTGCAGCAGCAACATATTCGGCTTCACAGGTTGACAATGCAACCGATGTCTGCTTCTTACACTGCCAGGTAATTAATCTTCTCCCAAAGAATTGACACCCTGCTGATGTAGACTTGTAGTTCATCTTGCAGCCTCCGTAATCCGAGTCACTATACGTCGTGAGCTCAAAATCCTCATCATGAGGATACCACAACCCAAGTGTGGGTGTACCCTTTAGATAGTGAAAAATCCTTTTGACCCCGATCAGATGATTGACCTTAGGTTTAGCCTGATATCTAGAACATAAACATGTCGCATACATGATATCAGGTCTAGAGGTAGTGAGATACATAAGGGATCCAATCATTCCTCGGTACATCGTGGCATCCACAAGATCTCCGTTTTCATCAGGTGCTATGTCGTGATTCGTAGCCAGTGGAGTACCGGCAGCAGATGCATTCTCCATGTCAAAGCGATTGAGAATGTCTCTTACGTACTTGGTCTGATGTAGAAAGATCCCATTTGGTGTTTGATCCACCTGTAGCCCAAGAAAGAACTTCATCTCCCCCATAGCACTCATCTCAAACACTTTCTTCATAACTGCTTCAAACTCTTTGCATAACTCTTCGTTCTTTGAACCGAAAATTATGTCATCAACATAGATTTGTACGAGCAGTAGGTCGCCATCTTTTTCTTTAATGAACAGCGTGCAGTCAATAACTCCCCTGCGAAAGCCGTGTTTCACAAGATGAGTCGAGAGTTTCTTATACCAAGCTCTTGGAGCTTGATGAAGCCCGTATAAAGCTTGTCGAGCTTGTAGACTCTATCCCGATGATAAGGATCTTCAAATCCCTCAGGTTGACTGACATAGACTGTTTCTCTAATTTCCCCATGAAGAAAAGCACTCTTCACATCTAATTGATAGACTGTAATCTTCACGTACGATGCATAGGCAAGGAAGATACGAATGGCTTCCATCCTTGCCACGGGTGCAAACACCTCATTGTAATCAATTCCCTCGACTTGGCGAAAACCCTGAACCCAGTCGAGCTTTATTCCTGATAATGACCCCTTGGTCATCTTTCTTGCATTTTAAAACCCATTTGGTGCCAATGACCTTAGCACCTTTAGGTCTATCACCAGAGACCATACACCTACCTAACTTCTTGAACTGAAGAAGTTCTTCTTGCATTGCACTCACCCATGCCTCATCATTTAGTGCTTCACTGACATATTTTGGCTCAACCTGTGAGACAAAACATCGATAGGCACCATCATGAATATATCCGTTTTCCATAACAGAGGCATAATCAGCTGAGTACAGCTGATTTCGGGTTTGTACTCCTGATCGGACATCTCCAATGACATTGTCTAAGGGATGATAAACGTTTAGACGTGATCCTAGAGTAGTAGAACAACTACCTCAGAGCCAAGATGATGAACATTTGGTTCTTCATCTGAGGTAGTTGGAGTTTGAGGCTCTGACGTCGAAGGTGCACACACTGTAGATGCATGTGGACTTGCAGGAACTGGAACCTGTTCCTCCTGACTATTCTGGTTATCTTCTTCAGCTTCATATTCAGAGGAGGTGTCACTGTCGTCGATTACTCCCCCTGACTGAGTAGATGATTCTCCCTGTGAGCTAGATGTTGGTGGATTCAAGCTATCATACATCATTCGTGTAGCTAATTCATCATCCGAGGGAGAGAGAGGAATGTTGAATGACTTGAAGAATCCATCATAGTCAAAGAAATAGGCGGGTCCTTTGCCAGTAGGTGGTGTGTGAATCGCTGAACATCAACATTACACCAAACTTCTACTAGACCTGTTGAGTTGTTGTAAACTCGCTTGTTAGGTATGTTGTATCCTAGAAAGATGCCTTCATCTGCCTTCTCGCTGAATTTACCCTCTTGTGTCTTCTTCAGAAGTGTGCACGGCGCCCCAAATGGTTCGAGATACTCCAAGTTCGGTTTGCGTCTTTGTAGTAGCTCGTAACATGTTTTTCCATGGCGCTTGACTATCAGGACTCGATTCAGTGTATGACATGCATTTGCCATTGCCTCATTCCAGAATTGGATAGGCAGTTTCGAGTCTGCCAGCATAGTCCGTGCTGTCTCCATCAAGCTCCTGTTCTTTCTCTCAGCGACGCCATTCATCTGAGGTGTGTAAGCAGAAGTGAATTGATGCACAATCCCCTTTTCCTTGCAGTATTCCTCCATCCACTGGTTCTTGAATTCCGTTCCGTTGTCTGAGCGTACTTGTCTAACTTTCAGCTTGTAGAGAGATTCCAGTGTGGTTACCAACTCCTTGAATGATTCAAATGTTTCTGATTTGGATTTCAGAAACATTACCCAAGTGAACCTTGAGTAGTCATCGGTGACCACAAAACAGTACAAGTCGCCTGCATTGCTCTTTGTACTGACTGGACCGAACAGATCCATGTGAAGAAGTTCAAGAGGAAGTTCTATTGAATTAACTTTCTTTTCCATATGAGACTTCTTTTGTCTGTTTACCTTTCTTGCAAGCTATACAGAAATCAGGAAGCTGAAAGTTCTTGACATTAACACCTCTCACCAGATCCTTCTGAATCAAGTGATTCATCTTCCTTTGACTGATGTGTCCCATTCTCCTATGCCAGGAGATGGAGTCTTTTTCAGTAGCTTTGGATAGAAAACACTGAACCTCATGATCCATTGTAGAAGCTGTTGACAGATCCAAGACATAAGATCTTTATATCTTGAAGCAGTCATCAAAACTTGGTCCTCTGGGATCATGTAGTCTTTCTTTAGTACGTAACACTTCTTGTTGTCGAAGATGACTTTAAATTCCTTATCACATATTTGAGAAACAGAGAGTAAGTTGTTTTGAAGTTACTAGCATAGTTCACCCTATCAACTTAACTTTCAGATTTCCAACTTCTCCCTGAGCTGTGATATAGCCTCCCTTGTTTCCAGCACACGAAACATGCCCTCCTTTTATTTGTTTGACATTTGATAAAAGAGCTCTGTTTCTTGTCATGTGCCTGGATGCTTCGCTGTCTACTATCCACGTGTTAGTTCCAGCACTGTATTGAACAACCTGCACATTCAAGGTAAAGGATTAGTTTAGGTTAGGAACCCAAGCCTTTACTGGCTTGGGTTTCTAGAGGCATCACACATCAGAAATTCAACCCATTGACCCTTAGAAGGTGAGGGTAGCTCAGGTTCCTTCTTGTCATCATTATTCGACATAGAGATTGACTTCTCTTTCCATAAGCCAGATTTGTGCAATGCCTGTTTGTGATAAACAGTCACTGGCTAACAGGTTGAACCTTCTGTTCACTAGTTTTTCTAGGTGGAGTTAAAGAGCTCCATTTAGAAGACTTAGGTTTTGAGTCCTGAAGTTCAATCTTCTTCCTAGGTGTCTGATAATATGAACAGTAGGAAGCAATGTGTCCACATTCTCCACAGTTGTAGCACGCCCTGCTATCAACTTTATGATTAAACTTTCTTTGTGGAGACGTGTGTGACACTCTAGTAACATCACTGACTTTAGGTGATGACTCTGGTTCTTTTGATGTGTTTACTGGTTTAACAAAATTAACTGATTTAACCTGTTTGACATCCTTCTCTTTTTGGTTAATTGGTCTTTGACTTGAAGTATGTGAAAGATTATCCTTAAAAGCCCTTTTAGGTTCTGATTTGACTTTGTTTGAACCTGACTTTAAGTTAACTTTTTCAAATTCCTTTTCCAGATTAACACAAGGCAATTTACCCTTTGCCTTTGAAGTGGTCTCCTTTTGTTTGTTTCCAGTGTCAATAGATGAGCATAAGGAATCTGGATCACTAACAAGAGGAGTAGACACTACATGATCCTTGATGGAATACTATTTATAGGTCTAGTCTTAGTGTTCATCAAAGTCTCAGGTGGTGACGGAACCACTTTATAACCCAGTCCCTCCCCGTTGTTCCTTTCTTTCACTAGGTGTTGGACTATGTGCGAAGAACTAGTCCAACTATGCAGTTTCTGTTTTAGTGAATTTACTTCTACTTCTAGAAATGCCTTTTGCTTCTTAGTGTCTTCTAGGGAGTTTAGATAATACCTAATGTCATTAGCTTGATTAAAGGCAACTACTTCGGTTTCCCTAAGCTTTTTAGTCAAGAGGTCCATCTTTTCTTTATAACTGTGCTCATTTTGTTTTAATACCCTATTAGCCTCAGTGCATAGATGCAAATTTTTATCAAGTTATCATTATGATCTAATAACCTAGCAAATTTAGCATCTATGCTATTCTAAAGGCATCACAATCAGAACAAGCATGATTATTAAACATTGTGTCAGTAGTACTTACCTGAGTTGTTTTAGAAGCATTTGCCATCAATGCAGTATCAGATGATTCTGATTCTGTTGCTTCTGTCTTTTCTGTCTCTAACATGGTAGTCTCTGCTTTTGGCTTGTAACTGACCTCGGTTGCAGTTGCTTCTTCACTATGTGACATTTCTATCTCAACTGCTAGATCTCCTTCACTAGCGGAATCACTGTCAAATCTTCTACACTTGTAATGTTTGATTCCCCTGGTGAGACAAACCTAAAGCTCCAATCCTGTCCTTCATCGTCATGAGCAGTCAAGGCTTTGGAGTCATTGTTTGAGGAAGTAGAACTGGTAGTTTGCTTGTCTAGACGAGTGAAAGATGAGAACGGGTTCCCGTTCCCAGTCTTCTTTGGCTTCACACATTCTCTCTTGAAGTGCCCATTTTCACCACAGTTAAAGCAGGTCACTTTACTCTTGTCGAAGCCAAAGGTGGTATCCTTAGTAGCAACCAAGTTCTGTCCAGTCTTTTTCACAAACTTCTTCGCCCTCCAGACAGCACTAGCTAAGGCCCACACTATATCCATTCTCTCAAGCTCCATTTCGTCCACCTGCTCGTAGTCCTCGTCTGCCAGATGGCAGGTTCCAATCATTCCAGCAACAAGTTCATCATAAGAATGGACCATTGCTGCCAATAGATCCATGTGCTCTCGAGCTACTTCCACAGTCACATTACCGAGGTTCTCGGTCTTCAGTCTAGTAGCATTCGCTTCAGATCCAATGTATTAGGTACAAGAAGACCCTGACGTTTTTGAACCTGAAGGAGGTGCATGTGTAGGACTCGATGAGCTAGACACAAATGCAGTCTGGAGGGTGCTCCAGATGTCTTAGCTTGAGGCGTGGCATTGTATAAAGCTGGATTTTGATTGTACGTAGACTTCTGAGCTCTGTACTTCATTCTAAGTGATTCTTCTTGCAACTTAAGAATGAAGTCATTAATATCCAGTTTTGACAGCATTCCATTCTGTCTAAGATTAGACACGAATGAAACCCATTTTTCAGGCAATCCGTCTGCAAAATTATTCACTTTCTCTTCCATGGTAGTAGCCACTCCTGTGTATGAAGTTCACTCATCAGATGGTAGAATCTATCTATAACATCGTCCAAACTCTCGTTTCCCATCGATGAGAAGTTGTCGAATTCCATCTTGAACTCCTTAGCCTTGATTGCCTTCAACAAGGCATTCCCGTCGTACCTCTTCTCTAGCTCATCCCATAGTTTTTTGGACTGCTTATTCTCTGAGTACTAGTAGAATATCTCTTTAGGGATAGACTATGTAATCAATGCATAGACCCTCTTCTCTGCATTATATTTGACTTTTGGCGTGTCTGTCATCCCTCCTAAGGTTAACTTTACTCCATCGGCTCCCACCGTCGTACTATATCCAATCTCGATGGCCTCCCACAGATTCGGATCCACTCCATTGAGGTAGATCTCAGAATGTTGTTTCCAGTGGGGAAACTCATCTAACGTTAAAAGCTTTGGTGGTTTATTATGATTACCCACCTCACTCTCAAGTAACAGCAGGTTCTGGATCCTAGAGTCCTTCCCAGCAGTAAAGGCTGACATTTGATCTTCCATTGTGAATAACTTTAAGTCTAATAAGCAATTGTCACTGGGGCGACTGAAGGGTGCGAATGGACTAGTCGTGCGTATGAACTCTACGACTGGTTCAATCGTGCGGCTGAACTAAGTGATTAGCTCAGTCGTGCGAATGAATCTGATGCGTATGAACAATGCGACAGAACGGTTCAATCGTACAAATGGAGATACGACTATGTCCAATCGTGCGTCTGAGCAATGCGAATGAGGTCCAGTCGTGCGAATGGCTCACTCGTGCGACTGAAGCTGCTGTTATGCAAAAATCTCTAGGTTAAACGTGTTTTAGCCGTAAAAATTTGAGCTTTCGCAAGGTTGAATTGCCTAAGTCCGTACAAACCAAACTTTGATGAGCAGGGAACGTCCAAGATCACTTTTGACACAAAAGATTGTGTTTTTAGTGCAAAAACACAAACTTTTTATCAATCTTGATTGAATCACACGTAATCAAGAGCCAAAGCTCTGATACCACTTGTTAGGACCTGGTATTTGAACGAAATACCTAGTGATTAGCGTGTAAACCAGATCAAATAGTGCGGAATCCTATTTGATTGGCGATCCAGTCAGTGAGAACACACGAAGAATCAATCAAGAATTGAAACTAACGTTAGAAATCGATTGGGAATCAATCTAATGTGTTCTATGAACTTGGAGAATGAATTTGGGAGGTTTCTGGACGGCTAGGGTACGTCTGGAATCATAATTAATCGAGAGTCCTTATTTTTCACGAATTGAGTTATATTTATAGGTTGGTATTATTCAATCGTGCGACTGAACCATTAGTATGTTTCAGTCGTGCGATTGAACCATGCGGTTGATTCATTCGCACGACTGAGTGTTCAGTCGTGCGACTGAGCCAATCTTATGTGTCAATCATACGACTAATCCAGTCATCTAGTTCAGTCGTGCGACTGAGTCATTCGTATGAAGTTGTTCATGCTAATGGTCCATTCGCATGGGCCATTCGCATGAGAAATTCATTGTGTTAAGTTTGAATGTATTGATTAATAAACCTTATATGTAAACATTCAACAATAACTAACCTAATTAACCAATTTTATATCAACTTATTACTGAAATATTAATCATTACAAATCACAGTCTACTAATATCATTTCATTCATCATATCAACGTACACCAGAATCAGATAAACAAGATCTAATACAATCATATCATGATCTAGGGACATACATGTATCAACAAAAACAATGGAGATGTTGTCACAGGGGTAAGAACAAGAGGACAAACCCATGAAGAAAATGTTTGTGTTCACTCTTGTTTCTTATCCCTGATAAAGCCAAAGAAAGTTGATGACGCTCTAAAGGATGGAAATTGGGTTGAAGCTATGAAAGAGGAGCTGCTTCAATTCAAATGACAGAAAGTTTGGAACCTTTGTCCTCTTCCTCAAGGGAAGACTACTATTGGAACCAAATAGGTGTTTAGGAAGAAAAGATCATAGAGGCATTATCATTCAAGAACAAAGCTAGACTACTTGTTCAAGGATACACACAAGAAGAAGGGATTGACACACTGATGTCTTTGCTCTTGCAGCAAGACTGGAAGCTGTAAGGATATTTTTGGCATTTGCTGCATCCAAGAACTTCAAGGTCTATCAACTTGATGTAATGTGTGCTTTTCTGTATAGAGTGATTGATGAAGAGGTGTATGTCAAACAACCACCTGGTCTTGTAGATCCTGTTCATCCTGATTATGTCTGCAAACATGAAAAAGCTCTTTATGGGATGTATCTTGCACCCAAGAAATGGTATGAGACTCAATCTCAGTATCTCTGCTAGCATGGATACAAAAGAGGTACTATATATGGAACTCTCTTCATCAAGGATAGGGAAATGACATATTGCTAGTTCAAGTGTATGTGGATGACATCATCTTTGGATCAACTACACCAAAGCTCTGCAAAGACTTTGAGAAGCTTATGAAGGACAGATTTGAAATGAGTGCCATGGGGGAACTCAATTTCTTTCTGGGAATTCAAGTGAAGAAAGTTGAAGATGACATCTTCATTAGTCAGTCAAAGTATGTTCAAGACATACTCAAAAGATCCAACATGACTGATTGTAAGATTGCTAAGACACCCATAGCTAGAAACCACTCTCTTGGACCTGATCTTGAGGGGGAGTGTGTAGATGAACACTTATACAGGGCTATGATTGGGTCTCTTATGTATCTTACAGCGAGCAGGCCTAATATTATGTTTGCCACTTGCATCTGTGCAAGATATTAAGCCAACCCTAAGATGTCTCACCTTATCACTATCAAAAGGATTCTAAGATACCTTAAAGGTACTTCAACACTTGGTCTATGGTATCCTAAGAATTCGGACTTTAATTTGTGTGTATATACAGATAGTGATTATGGTGGTTGCAACATGATTGTAATGTCGACATCTGGGGGATGTCAATTTCTTGGTGGAAGGGTTGTCTCATGGCAATGTAAGAAACAATCATGTGTCTCGGCATCTATTGCTGTAGCTAAATACATTATTGTTGCAGGTTGTTGTGCTCAAGTGCTTTAGATTCAGAATCAGATGCCAGACTATGGGTTAAACTTCAAAGAGACTCCTATTCACATAGACAACAATAGTGCTATCTCTATCATAGAGAATCCTGTGCAGCACTCAAGGACTAAACACATCAACATCAGGTATCATTTAATAAGAGATAACTATGAAAAGGGATTAATTAAACTAGTCAAAGTTCACACAGATGAGCAATATGTTGATCTTTTTACAAAGGCTTTTGATAAACAGAGATTTAAATATCTATTATAAGCTATTGGGATCATGAACTCTGCGTAGGTCTTTCTTAAAACTAATTCTTATTATTTCTTAAATATGTGTGTCCTAAGTTGTCTAGTTCATCACTTTCATAAGCTCTTATTTTCTTTGGATAAAACTTTTTTAAGACTTTCCTTAAAATTCTAATAATTTTGATCCTTTGGAAGTTATGTTTTTAACTTCGGAAGAAACTTATGCCTTTAAAACATCTAACTGCCCAAGTATTTTACCTTTGGAAGAAATTTCTGAAATATCTTCTTAAGCTTAAAAATCTTCCTTGGCACTTATATGTTTTCAAGGACAATCTTCTTCCAAAGCAAATTAACTCTCGAAAGTTTTGTCCTTTTGAACAAAACTCTCAAGTCTTGATTTTCTTTTGAAGTTAAAATTCTCAGAATCCTTAGGAAAATCTTTCGAAGTCATTTTAGCTTCGGAAGCTTTTTCATTAAAACTTTCGAAGATAATTTACCTTTGGATGCTTTTTGACTTCAAAGAAAACTACTTTTTGAGCAAAAGTAAACTACTTTTTTAGAGGTGGGACCGACATTCGGATTTCAAAGTTTATCCTCTTTTATTAAACTTTCTCTAAATCCTTTTTCACATATAACCCAATGGTTTGCCCCTCTTTCTATCATCTGCTTCTTTCCTCCAAACCTAAAACCCCAAAATTTTCTCTGAAATCACTTTCTTTCATCTTTCTTTATCCTTAAGCTCTCTCCAAATGGTTAACGCTCATCACATAAATGACCCAAACTTTACCACGCAGTTACACAAGCAACATAACCACGTTGCTCTATTAAGCTCTGAGAAAGATCCACATTTGTTAAAGGTTTGCCATTTCTTAACTCTATCTAGCTACTTCACCTCCCTAACCATTGATCCTCCTCTTTATGAGGATCAACTGCTTGAATTCTGGAAGACATGCCAAGAGATCGTAATGGATGGGGAGAAGGCACTGTCTGCCACATTGCAGTGGAGAACAATCTTTATCACTCCGACCATGATCAACATGCATCTTCAGCTCGATGATGAAGAAGGTGAGGTGTTCTTTCCTAAAGGAGTTGTTAACCAGTCCTTTGGCAGATGGGCTATGAGGGAGATTACTCTGTTAAGACCTTCAGGAAAGGGAAAGTCTCATCCTAATGGAAATTCCTGCTCCATGTGGTTATCTATAGCTTATCAAACAAGCATGGTGGATGGGACCAGATTCCTGAGGATCTCTCCTTCATTGTCCATGGATGGTTCAGAAGGTCAAGTTCAGGTACTCTCAGTTTATCTATACTAATCTACTTGCAAACTTTGACTCCTTAGAGTATTACATGTTTCCTAGATATGTTCAATACATTCTTAACTGTGAAATGGGCTCACAGTTAAGGGAAAAGGTAATATTCTTAAACAGGGACAGATGAAGCCCAGCATCTTTAAATTTTTGAGAAAACCCACTGTTGGCTTCTCTAGGGTAGAAATAGCCCTTGTCCCAAAAATGTTAGAGCTCATTGCTCAAGGTGAAAACCTAGCAGCACCAGCTAGTGTTGAACCCACACCTTCTACTTCCTAACCACCTCAACAGCCACAAATCACCCTCACCTACCAAAGAAAATACAAACAAACCCCTACTCAGGCTATTCAGTCTGTTTAGGCCCCTATACCCTTACCCGCAAAGGAAGAAGTGGACACTGGAGATCCCACTTCTCCTAAGGAGCAGAGCACTCCCATTACTTCAATGATCAGTGTAGAGGTTCTCATGCTCAGCTTGATGAGCTCATAATCCCAAATGCCTTAAGCTATGACAGGATCAGCGATCACAAGTTTGATGTATCAGAATACAAAGCAGCGGAATACAAACTAGAATTAGACAAATTGTAGCAAGCAATCGATACTTGTAAGCATTAAGAGCGCATACAGTTATAGGGAGAGAAATATATTTCTGATTTCAAGGAATGTTTATAGATGTAGAATATTTCTAATCAAATCAATCATTCATTCCATTCATTCACTCATTCATCTAAATTACAATACGTTGTCACTCCTTATATAGAGTGCAACAATCACTGCTGTTATCACGGAAAGTGACAACTGGCAGATCTAATACAAAAATAACTGATTCTTAACAAACTACTGAAATGTTCACAACTACTGAGAACATATCAGCATGTTAAGTACAAAATATAAAACTACTGAAACTACAACGACTGAATAACAAGCTCTTCAGTCGTTTTACAAAACTACTGAAACATAAAAATATAAAACTACTGATATCACAACTACTGAAGAAGTACTCTTCAGCAGTTGTGACAAACTACTGAGGCTTCAGTACTTGATCTTCAGACTTTGACCTTCAGGTGTTTCATCAGCTGATGACTTCAGTAGATACCATCAGCTGATGTCTTCAGTCTTTGTCTTCAGACCTTGTACATCAGTTGTTAATCTTTAGCACTTGTAAACTCTTCAGCTGTTGTACTTCAGTACTTTGGTCTTTCAGCTTCAGCACTTGTGTTCTTCAGCTGTTGTACTTCAGCACTTTGGTTCTTCAGCTGTTGAGGTCTTCAGCACTTGATCTTCAGCTGTTGAAGTCTTCAGCACTTGTCAAACTACTGATGAGGCTTTCAGCAGTTGTTGTGATACCATGTGGGACCTAGAGGTTTTCTGATCTTGGCTCATTGGTTCTTTTGGTCCAACAAACTCCCCCTGAACCAATGCAGCCAAAACCTCTAACTTATTTATTCTCCCACTTATTGATGGCAAAATGTTGGTCTTTTTCCTTCTTGATCAGTAGAGAAGATGACCCATGTAAGCTCCGGCCTGGGAAGAAATCTTAAATATTTGTTTGGCAGAGTATGAATGGGAACTCTGTTTTGGAGAACTGGACACAGAGTTGTTATCCCATTCATGAGATTTACTTCCCCATAATGAGTCTGTAAGACTCACGAACATAGGCCTCAAGGAGAACAACTTGTTCCTCCTGAGAGAGTTCTTCTGCTCCTCCTTCGAAGAAGAACTCTGGACCATAGTACTCTGATAAGTACTTCATGGTCCTGCCATTTTTCAGCTCCACCGTACTTACCTCCCTATATACAAATTCATCAGGATGGTTGCCTTCAAGGAGTAACTGGAGCTTATTCTTCTGGATGTCTTCAAGCTTTTTATATAACAACCCCTTCTTAATCATCTTGTTTTCTAGTAAGGCTTGAGGGGTCTTCTTTGCTTGGTGAGCTTTCTTGAATTCATCAATAATTTCCCAAGGTGAGACTACAACGGCCAACATGATGGTAGACTCTATTGTTTTTCGTACCTGGCCGTTGTATCTGTGTGGAATAGTTCTTTTATGGATTCTAGAACTCACCCTGGGGTCTGGCCATACTCTCACTCTCTCCTTCTGATACTGAAAGGTATGCCTGAGAGTGTACAGCCTTTGAGCATGCCCTTTCATGGCTTGAATAGATGATGACTGAGGAAATTCTTGTCAACCATCTTCAACAGTTGCTCATCGTGCTGTTCTGCTGTTGTTCTCTTCTTCTATCTCGACTCTGACCATTTCCCTTTGAGAGTCAGGTGTGATCATGGGTTGACTTCGGGGTTTTGGTAGCTTCAGAACAGCAGAGAGTGGCAGACTATCATCTTCATCCTCTTCTTCTTCTTCTTCTTCCATCTCAGCACCCTTCTCCTCCTTCTGGGTACATCACTGGATGATGGTTGGGTTGGTGAAGGAATTGGTTTTGAAGAATGAGGATGTTTGGATTTTGGCTTAGAGGTTGGTTGGGAGATTTGAGGGATAGATCTGTTTGAGTGGGTGGAAGGGAAGGTTGATCTAGCATCCTTGTAGTTAGTTCGCCTTTGTGAGTTTAGCCATCTCTAACCTTTTACCAGCCCCAGCCTCATCAAGGGCTTCCACAATAATCCCTTTGTTGAATGCTCAGACAGACAGATCTGGTGGCTATAGCCAGAATGCTGTCCCTGGTCCATGCGCGGATCTCCATTAATGATCCCAAGTATTTTGCAATAAAGCGGATCATTATTTCCAGTCTCTTTCTCAAGAGCATCATACCCTGCCCATCGGGTTTGTATCTCTTGTACTTTAACCTTCTGATCTCACTATCCAGTGTGGCAGTGTCAAACCCCTGCCTGAAGAGTTGTTCAATTATTTTATCCATGGATCGGCTGTGTGTGGTGTCAGCTTCTTTGACCAGCTCCTCCAAGGATTGTCTTCAGCAGTGTGATCATCAGCACTCTTTTTCGCTTGTAAGTGAGCAGAGGTTGCTTTTCTTTTCCTCCTCTTGGGCTTGCTTCTCTTCCTTCTTCTCCTTTGTTCTTTCCTCTTCTTTCTTTCACTGCAGTACTCTCCCCCTTTTTGGTTGCATTGGAGGAAGGGGTTTGTACCGCAGAAAGAGTCTTTTGGACAGCAGCATCAACCAAGGGTGTAATGTTGAGGAAAGCCTCTCATCAATGGCTTTGATCACTATATCAGTGATTATGGGTGTGATGAGAGGGAGGGAATTTTGAGTACAGCACCTATTTGCTCAGGAGGGTTCTGTTCCTGAGAAGTAGGGCCTGAAGCAGAGGCAGGGGTGTTGATTTTGGAGTGGCTCGGTGTTTGGGAAACCTTCAAGGAAGGTGCCATCTGTGGGTGGATAGAGGCAGATGGTCTTTCTCCTTGTGAGAGTTGGTCAAGTAGGTTTTGCAGCCTACTGACTTTCTCTTCAAGGATTGTGTTCTGGGCAAGAACATCATAGAAGAAGCCCAGGTCATCATCAGCCGAAGCTGAATCAGCTGACCCCTGCTTAGAGCAGGATTTACATGCACTGGGTGTAGACCAGTTGGTGCATGTGCCCCTGTGCTTGGTACTGGGGACTTCCAGCCTCAGGACAATGTCCATCATCAGCTGTTGCCTCTAGGGAGGTCTTAGCAATGTTACCAGCCTCACTCTGGTCATGTGCTGAGTCAGAGGAGGTGGCAGCCTCACTAGATATTCTAAGCTCCTTGTCTACACCAGGAGATAGAATTGGGAAACCCCTGTGCTGTGGGTTCTCAAGTGCACTGTGTTCCTCCCCCTCAATTGTAGAGGTATTCCCAGTAGTAAGTGGTTTCTGGGGAGGGGGTGAGGAGTGCAATTGAGTCAGCACTTGTGCAACTATTAAAGTTGGGCTGTGAGGGGCGGGGTTGTTTGGGGTGAGGGGATAGAAGCAGTGTGCACCTGGGGAGGTTGGTGCTCTTCAATGGCAATCTCCTCAAGTGAGGAAGATCCCAGATAAGTAGGTACCCCTGTGTGGTTGCTGCAGGCTCCTGTTGAGAGGAAGCCTGAGCGGCTGTGGCTGGAGGAGTCATTGTATCCACTAGGGGGTTTGGACTAGTGGATATATCCTGCGTTTGTGTTGCAGGGGCATCCTCAGGGGACTCAATTCCCTGAGTAGCCGTTTTGGGTTTCTTTTTGGTGGGTTTGGTGGGGACTTGGATTTGGAGGTGGTGGCTGTGGGTTCCAGCTGCGTGGGTTTTCGCAGCTTGGCAGCCATTTTTAGTGTCCGGTCAGAGTTGTGCCGGGAGTATACTTCGGCAGAACAGCCGTAGCAGGGACTCCCAAGCCAACAAGTCCCTCAGCATTAAGCTGGTCTGTAATAATGGCCATTATGAACCGTGGATAAAGTATCCAACGGTTGGCAGTTAGTTTTTGAGCCATATCTTGAGCTCTGAAAATATTAATTCTGAAAAGTTTAGTGGTTGTTGCTCAAGGATAGAATACATTACCTGCTGCCATTTGGTGGACATTTGATCCCAAGACGACGTCTTAGGGGCCAAACATACATTACCATGTGAAAAATCAGGCGCTCAGCGTCATTAAAGTGTTTCTTCATGATGGTGGTGGCACTGAGATCGCCTTGATATCCATGTTGAGCAAAGGATAGATCTATGGTGCCCTTCGGATATCCAGCAGGAGAAGTAGCATCATTCAGTTGAAGAATTTGGCGGATTATTGCAGGAGTAATGACTACTTCTTTGTTGTTGACGACGACCGGAGGGATGGTGTGTTGCTCTCCTCAGTGGTAACAGTAACGTTCATCCAAAATTGGTTCAAGGATTCGGCATGTAAGATGGGGTTCAGAGAAGAATGCCTTGTTGTATTGGGACTGAACCATAAGATCGATAGCAGTATCGAACTTAGTCCAGATCGGCGATTTAGTGAGGTAGGCAACACAGTTGTGTCGCGGTTTAATTTGCATAGACGCCATTGAGAAGAGGGAAGTTTTGGAGAGGAACGTTAGGTTGAAGAAGATGAAGCATGAGAGCTAAGGTTAGGGGTATATATAGGGTACGGGTAAGGAAACGACTGAAGGATGTGGTGTTAGTCATCAGTAGTTTTAAACGACCGTTGACATGGTATTATCTTTTCAGACGTTGAAACAGCTGAAGTCGTGGTGTTAGGCATCAGTAGTTTAGAAAACTACTGAAGACCGTGGTTTTGACTTCAGATGATTGAAACAACTGAGGACGTGGTGGTGTCATCAGTAGTTATGAAACTACTGAAGACAGTGGTTTTGTCATCAGCTGTTGTAAACAACTGAAGACTAGGATTAGTCATCAGTAGTTATAAAACTACTGAAGACGTGGTTTTGCTTCAGTTGTTTAAAATGAAACAGCAGTTGTACAAACGACTGAAGAGAAAATTCTTTTCAGCTGTTTTCGTCAATTCTTAGCTTTTCAGCTGTTTCAATCTGTCCTCAACACATTCATCAGTCTTTTTGGCTGATTTCAGTTGTTTCATAGGACATCAGTACTATCTGTTTACTGATTGCAGTAGTTGTAACTGCATCAGTAGTTGTGACTACATCAGTAGTTTAGAACAGATGAAGTACTTCAGTACTTGTGAGACATTTAGCCTTCAGTAGTTATAAAAACTACTGAGGATAAAAGAACTCATCAGTACTTATATGTGACATAGGTACTTATGATCATCAGTATGAATTACTAAGATCATCAGTAGTTGTCACTTATTCTAGTTGCAGCATACCAAGCCTTAACACCAGGTTTTGGAAAGTTGAACTATCCAAAGGCTTAGTAAAAATGTCTGCAAGCTCATCAGCACTAGGCAAACTTAGGATCAATCAGACCTTTTTCAAAACAATCCCTTATAAAATGATGTCTGATCTATATGTTTGGTCCTAGAGTGCTGGACTGGATTTTTGACAATACAAAGAGCGGAAGCACTATCCATTAACAATGGAGTCTTAGTCTCTGTAATGCCATAATCCAAAAGTTGGTTTTGAAGCCAGAGTACCTGAGATGTACAACTTGCAGCAGCAATGTACTCTGCTTCAGCAGTAGATGTAGCAACTGAGGTCTGTTTCTTGCTCTGCCAAGAAATCAAGCAGTTGCCTAGGAATTGACATCCACCAGAAGTTGATTTCCTGGTCAACTTACACCCTGCATAGTCACTGTCAGAAAAAGCAACTAATTTACCAGAATGTCCGGTAGAATACCATAAACCTAGAGATGGAGTGCCTTGCAGATATCTAAGATCCTCTTGACTGCAATCAGATGAGACTCTTTAGGTGCAGCCTGAAATCTAGCACAAACACATGTAGCAAACATAATATCTGGTCTAGAAGCTGTTAAATACATCAAGGACCCAATCATACATCTGTAAAGTGTTTCATCAACCACTTTACCTTTCTGATCTGAGTCCAGTTGTGTGGTGCTGCTCATGGGAGTAGAACAGGGCTTACAGTTTTGTAAATCAAACTTTTGCAAAAGATCTTTTGTATATTTGGACTGATGAATAAAAATTCCATCAGCCTTTTGTTTGATTTGCAACCCAGAAAGAACTGTAATTCTCCCATGGCACTCATTTCAAACTTCTGTTGCATCAACTTTGTAAAGGCATCACACAACTTTGGATCAGAGGATGCAAAAATGATATCATCTACATAAATTGAACAAGTAGATTATGCTGCCCAGCTTTCTTAATGAATAAAGTCTTGTCTATGGAGCCTCTAGTGAAATTGTTTTCCAGAAGAAAGTTTGATAATGTCTCATACCAGGCTCTGGGAGCTTGTTTTACCCATAAAGAGCTTTATCAAGCTTATACACCCAATTAGGATGTTTATTGTCCTCAAAGCCTGGAGGTTGACATACATAAACCTCTTCTTTAACTTTCCATACAAAAATGCACTTTTGACATCCATTTGAAAAACTTTAAGGTTTTGATAAGCAGCATAAGCTAAAAACAATCGAATTGCTTCCAGTCTGGCTACAGGGGCAAAGGTTTCATCATAATCAATACCTTCTTCTTGTGCAAACCCCTGAACAACCAGTCTGGCCTTGTTCTTAACAATAAGCCCATTTTCATCAGTTTTGTTCCTAAACACCATTTAGTGCCTATTGCACACTTACCTGGAGGTAGAGGAACCAGTTCCCACACTTGCTGTTTCTTGAACTGAAGAAGCTCAAGCTGCATGGCATCAACCCATCCATTGTCCTTTAAAGCAATGTGATAATTCTTTGGCTCTTGCTGACTGATGAAGAGAGCATAGAAGCAGAAATAAATTGACAATTGACTTCTTGTTGATACTCCAGCAGTGATATCACCAATGATTTGAGACATAGGGTGATTCTTCAGATCTTGATACACAATGAGATCTGTGCAAGTGTTTGTAGCCGGTCAGCAGCAACAGATGGTGATGGTGTATCATTTCCTTGAAACCAATCAGTGGATGGTAATTCAAAGGAAGTTGAATTCGAAGAAATCTCAGCAGCATTTGTTGTGGATGGTGCTACTGGCGCTACAGGAACATCAGGTCTAGCTGAGTCAGGCAGCTGATCACTAAACCTGAAGAGGTGAGTACTGCAATCATCATCATCATCAGCAGTACCACCAGGTGGTGAACTGTTGACAGGAGCAACAGCAGGAGTTTGATAAGGACATATTGCAGTATGTCCAAATCAAATAACTCCACAGGACTTTGTGGAATCTGTCCTTTGGAGATTCATTAAACTTAACATGTATAGTTTCTTCAACCATCTTTGTTCTGCAGTTGAAGACTCTGTATGCCTTGCAAGTAGATGAATAACCAACAAATACCCTGCATCCACCTTAGGATCAATTTATGGAGTTGATCCTTTGTGTTGAGAATGAAACAGGGACACCCAAATGCTTTGAAAAATGAAATCAGAGGAGCCAAATGATGGAGAACTTCATATGGAGTCTTCATCAACCTCTGATTTACTAAAACTCTATTTTGCACATAACAAGCTGTGTTGACAGCTTCGGCCCAAAGGTCAATGGCAAACCTGAGTCAGCCAGCATGGACCTTGCAGCTTCAATGAGGGTCCTGTTCTTTCTCTCCACTACTCCATTTTGCTCTGGAGTCCTTGGAATGCTAAACTGCCTTTTGATTCCCTTTGAAAGATAGAAGTCATCAAGTGTATGATTTCTGAACTCAGTTCCATTATCACTCCTAATACACTTGACTGGAAGGGAATACTGCTTCTCAATGTACAGCACAAAGTGGATAATCTTCTGAGTAGCCTCATCCTTGAATGTAGAAAGAAAGTCCATACAAATCTGGAGTAATCATCCACAATTACCAGACAATATTTCTTCTTTGCCATGCTCATTACTCTCACAGGACCAAATAGATCCATATGCAGTAATTGCAAGCAGGCAGTGGACTTGGACTTCAATAGGAGGGAATGAGACTTTGTGCTGTTTTCCTTTTAAACAAGCAGTGCAGGTTTCATCACAGTGGAACTCCTTTATTGGTAAGCCTCTGACTAAACTATTGTGGCTAAGCTGATTCATGTTTTTGAGATTAACATGACCAAGCCTCCTGTGCCACAGTTTAGATTCTTGAGAAGAGGCTTTGGAAAATAGGCAAGGATTGCCTTTGAGATCTATCTTCTTAGAGAGATCTAAGGCATACACTCTTCCTGTCCTGTTGGCTTTCAGGAGAGTGTGATCATCCAACACCTTGTCAATCAAGTGCAAAACTTTGGATGACAGAATCCTACAGTTTTGACTTGTGAAAAGGGCAACATGGCCTTTATCACACATTTGACTGACACTCAAGAGGTTGTACTTGAGATTTTCCACATGATTAACATCATCAAATTTGATTTCTCCATTGGAGACAAAGCCCTTACCGATGATGTAACCCCTAGCATCATTGCCAAAAGAGACAAATCCCTTCTTTCCTTGAGAGTAGTCATGAAGAAGAGAGATGTTCCCAGTCATGTGCATAGATCCCCCACTGTCTACATACCAGATGCTACTTTGGCATGTTGAAGAACCCTGCAATAATAAACAATCAGTTAGTTTTAGAGACCCAAACCTTTTTGGTTTTGGGCCTGGTCTCATCAATAGATGGTAAACTAACATGTTTATTTGTAACAACAGCCTGAGAGGAAGAAGATGGTGTAGAAGAGGAGTCCTTTGGCTTGGACCTCCTTTTCTGTGGTTTCAACATAGGAGAATCTAGTTGGTTAACTCTACCCAACAGATGTTGTACCATCATCACCAGCTGTGTCTGATTTTGTGATAAAGCTTTCAGCTCATCAGACACATTGCTAGTGGAGTTAGATAGGTCCTATGTTGCACCTTCTTCTTTTGAGCACCCTCAGCTGTCACCTGTTTAACTCCTTCCTTTTTGGATTTCTTTAAGGACTTAAGGGTTACAGGATTTGATGTTGCTGATACAAATGTGGTCTCAAACTCAGTTTTCATTTTTACCATTTTTCATTAATTTCTTCTTTTTGTTTGAGTTTGGAACCTCTTTTGTACAAACAATCATCTGTAAGATGATTGAACAAACCACATACTTCACATGGTTTCTTCTTCATCTTAGGTTGATCATCAACTAAAGATGGTGAAGCACAGAAGACTTGTTCTTCAATGCTTTGGAAGCATTGGTTGCTTTCTTGACTACCTCTTTAGTAGTCTTCAAACTCTTTCTACTGCCAGTTTTCTTCTGTCAGTACTGACAGCAGTTGAAGTTTGAACTTCAGGTGTTAAATCCTGCTCTCCAGTCCTTTCAGGACCTTCAGGATTAACTCCTGAGTTGATCAACCTATTGATCATGTGAATGTCAGCATTTGAACCATCAACATCAGCTGATAGGTTCAAAGAGGGCTTGATGCTGACTGCTACTTCTGATTGTGCTGTATCAGAAGGTAGATCACATGATGTGATGGATTGGTTATCACTCTCACCATCAGATTCTACCTCTGCTCTTGGGGTAAAATCTGTAGGTGGAGCAGTGTGATTGTAACCAATTCCAAACTTCACATTTGAAGCAGATTGCTTACTAAGAAGCATTTCAAAACCTTTGCATGATTGTACCCATCTATCACACTCGACCTGGGTAACTGCAAGGGTTTCTTTGAGATCTTTGTACTTTTCTAGAAGTACTTCTTCTCTAGCCTTATCATCAATTATTTGGCAATTCAGTTTATAAATCTCATCATTTATCTTTGAGCACAAACTCAAACTCAGCTGTTTTTGGAAATTATTTGTTCTAGCTCAATGTTCTTATAATTAGAGCTACATTTGCTTCTCTAATGGAAGCAAATGCTGCTATGCATTGTTCAGAACATAATTTGGCTTTTGCCTCAGAGGATACCTGTGATACCTGAGGTGTAGAGGCATTGGAAGAAGAAGAAGCATCAGCAGACTCCAAAGCCATAAGAGCTAGATTCCCAAAGGGACTGTCACCACCATGTTGACCAGCACCTGAGAACAGTTGATCATGACCAGACAAGTCATCTGGTAAACTGCTCCAGTCAACAACTCCTGGGGTGAAGAAGCTGTGTTGTTGAGATTGAGGTTGTTGATGAGATAGGGAAGGCTGAGGTTCTGGTAGTGCATGAGGTTGTGGTGTCATAGGAACTTGAACTTGATTTGACTGTGGCATGTAATAACAAGGGTACTCATATGGCATTTTACCCTGAGGAACAAAATATGCCGGAGATTGTTGTTGAGGATGATGACTAGAGGTGACAGGATGTTGCCCTCTGTGTTGTTGACTATTGCCAGGAAAAGTCACAAAGGGTGCAGTAGAGTTAGATCCAGTTGATCTACACTCTCTTGCAAAGTGTCCAAGCCTTTGGCATTTGTGACACCTCAACTTGCTCTTGTCAAAACCAACTTTGGTTTTGCCAGAGAGTCCTGGGAATTTTCTTCCAGTTCTTTTATAGAACTTCTGAGATCTGATATTTATCAAGGCCATTTGGCTCAAAATATCCATCTCTTCTAAGTCATCATCAGCAATCCCCTTGAGATCATCCATAATGAAACATAGATTGTCATTATTACACCCAGTAAACTGACCATCAACACTTACAAATGCAGAATCAGAAGTGCTTGAAGAGAAATTAATATGCTCATCATACTGGCATTCAGATGAAGCATATTCTGACTCATGACCCACCAAGGCAGTGTTGCCTTGTATAAAGTCTTCAGTGAGCTTTCCAGATGAAGACAGCTTTCTCTTCTGTTCTATCTCTCTCTCAAAAGTGAGCAGTTTCCCATGGAGTTGGGTGAGAGATAGTTTGTCCAAACTTGCACTGGAGCGTAGGACAATAGTATATGTGTCCCATCTCTCAGGCAGTGATCTGAGAAATCTGTTATTCATCTGAATATTGGTGTATTCAAGTTTGACCATTTTTAGTTCAGAGATCAAACAAGAAAACCGCTCATATTGTTGAGTCAGTGTCTCACCCTTTCTATGAGAGAATGTCTCATATTGTGGGCAAGAATTTCTCTATTATTTGCCAAGACCTCATCTGTTCCTCCAAATTGTTCTTTCAAGCAATCCAGAGGTCATGGGCAGTTTCATGATGCATTAGCCCAGAATAGATTTCATTGGGCAATGCCATGGCCAGAATTCCATGGGCTTTTGCATCAATCTCAAGCAACTTCTTATCCTCATCTGAGTATTGCTCCCTCCTCTTCGGAACCATTTGATTGGTTTCCGGGTTATTCACCATAGGCTTGTGTGGACCATGTACCACTGATGTCCAACACCCTGCGCTGTTAACAGACAGGTGATGGAGCATACGTCTTTGCCATATGTTATACTCATTCCTAATCAGCATAGGAGGCTTGGTTGAGGAACCAGTATTGTGAGGATCATTGGAAGGAGTGGTCATTTTCAGTTCAAAAACAATTTAGTTCAAGTTTTAAAAAGTTTTAGACAAACCACAACAAACTCACTGAGAACCAAGAAAAGATCTCAGGATGAATGAGCAGAAATACAGAAAATTCAATCTCTATAACCGTTTCTTGCAAAGACAAAGGCTAATTCAATCAAACTTAGATCTTGAATAGCAGTTTCAATGATCAATTGTTAGATCGATCAATGATTAACCGGCTCTGATACCATTTGACAGGATCAGCGATCACAAGTTTGATGTATCAGAATACAAAGCAGCAGAATACAAACTAGAATTAGACAAATTGTAGCAAGCAATCGATACTTGTAAGCATTAAGAGCGCATACAGTTATAGGGAGAGAATATATATTTCTGATTTCAAGGAATGTTTATAGATGTAGAATATTTCTAATCAAATCAATCATTCATTCCATTCATTCATCATTCATCTAAATTACAATACGTTGTCACTCCTTATATAGAGTGCAACAATCACTGCTGTTATCACGGAAAGTGACAACTGGCAGATCTAATACAAAAATAACTGATTCTTAACAAACTACTGAAATGTTCACAACTACTGAGAACATATCAGCATGTTAAGAACAAAATATAAACTACTGAAACTACAACGACTGAAGAACAAGCTCTTCAGTCGTTTTACAAAACTACTGAAACATAAAAATATAAAACTACTGATATCACAACTACTGAAGAAGTACTCTTCAGCAGTTGTGACAAACTACTGAGGCTTCAGTACTTGATCTTCAGACTTTGACCTTCAGGTGTTTCATCAGCTGATGACTTCAGTAGCCATCAGCTGATGTCTTCAGTCTTTGTCTTCAGACCTTGTACATCAGTTGTTGATCTTCAGCACTTGTAAACTCTTCAGCTGTTGTACTTCAGTACTTTGGTCTTTCAGCTTCAGCACTTGTGTTCTTCAGCTGTTGTACTTCAGCACTTTGGTTCTTCAGCTGTTGAGGTCTTCAGCACTTGATCTTCAGCTGTTGAAGTCTTCAGCACTTGTCAAACTACTGATGAGGCTTTCAGCAGTTGTTGTGATACCATATGGGACTTAGAGGTTTTCTGATCTTGGCTCATTGGTTCTTTTGGTCCAACAAGCTATCACTCTGTGTCTCAACACTTAAGTGATCAACCTTCAGGGGACAGTTACCATCCTCAGCGTTGGACTTAAACCACCCATTCCCAACCTTGACTTCTATACTGATGAAGATATCAGTGAGTACCATGATTCTCTCTTCTTTTCCCCTACTCAAAGAGAGATAAGTGCTTCTGAGGCTTCTATTTCCAGCCCACATCAGTCACCTACTACTGAGGTGGACACTCCTGAACCTGTTCAGGATTTCCATATGGAAGAGGCACTCACTTTTGCAAGTGATTCCATCATTAAGACCTCACCATGGCCACTCTGCCCATTGACATCTCTACTGAGGCTATCAATGACCAAAGGAAATCCAGCAGCCAAGAACCTGAGGCTGGTGGTGGGAGTAAGGACTGTGGTCTAGTTCTCTCATCCCCCAATGATTCTTCTAATAAAGATGAGGGGAATTTAAGACTAAGGTGCAAAAACTATCTAAACCATGCACCTATTTAGTCTCCAAGGTTAGTCATCTTGAATCGCAAGTGACTACCTTGCACAACAGGGTCAATGATCAGCAACTTCAGATTTCATATCATAAAGAAAAACTAGCTGGGAGACCTTTAAGAAGAGCTCAACCAGGAACACAAGAACCTGTGGATGTGATTCACCTAACTCCTAGCACACCTATGCAAGTGGGTGATGCTACCAAAAAGGGGGAGAAAGTCATTATAGTCACAGAACCTGGAGTTCTTTAGAGAGTATGGACATTGAGGACTCACCGTTCTCACTTGCAACTGTACATACTCAGCAACTTCAACAAGTTCACATTATTATGGACTCTATAGACTCCTACATACAGAGTCTGTTTGAGGAAGGGATACCAAGGGCTATGTCATCTCCACCATCTTTAAATATCATCATTGGGTGGAGGTATGGTAGCAACAGAAGAGGTCTCATCACTATTAGAGTTCAAGGGCAACAAGAGATCGTTAACTTTTAGACCTTGAACTTTTATGAGGGTCTCGATTTTGTCAACATGCCATTTGTCAATCCAAGCCAATCAAGATAAGCTGACAGGATGGCTCAAAGAATCTAAGACTGGATCACTACAGAGTTCAGCTTTAGAAGAAGACTAAGGCAATCAGGCAATGTCATCGGTCAACTGGATGTTGAGGCAGACCCTAATATTGGTTTCATAGGGGAAACCTTGACTGAAGGCCTAGTGACAGAACCTGACAGCCCTGTCTCATCACCATCAACTGTTGCAGAGATCAATACGCTTTTTGAGATACCTGCTGGTGAAGGTGTTTCTCGACCTCTCTTTGGCCAGAGTTTGGAAGCTACACCTAGCAATGAAGGCAAAGCTCTCTCCACCCTGAGTTACAAAGGTCTGGAGTGAAAAAAGGAAAGGAAGATGACTTCTGAGGAGATTGAGGAGGAGAAAAGAAAGAGGAAAGGGAAGCTAAGGGGAGAAAGTTCCTCTTCTGAGTCTGCAAGACTTATGGAAACTGCAATCAGGGCTGCCTCCAGACCAAACACTCAGGATGATGAGTTGAGGGCAGTCGAGATCAGTTACTTGTAAACCAGGAACTATGATATTAACAATGCCATCTCTCTCCCCTTAGAGGAATTGAATGATCTGGTTGACATGGAAAGGTCAAAGGAGAAGAAAGAAGCAGAAAATGCAGAGCTACTAGTATAAATCAAGAAGATAGAAAAAAAGAAAAGATTGTACAAGCATGTGCCTACTCTCTCCCCAGTTCAAGAAAGTCCTGCACATGAGGATGTGGTTCAACAAGAACCTAAGGTAGATAAAGAAGAAGACAAGACCAAAATGATCAACTACCTGAGTGCCACAGGCGGTATCAGGCAGAAGCACTTCTTCCCTTACCCTATGACTATGTTGAGTTTGAGTATTTAAAACAACTTGAACTTGAGGTAGTCAAGGAAAGAAAGACAACTAAAAAGAAGCTAAGGGAAGAAGCTGCTAAGTCAAGAGCCATCATCTAGAGGAGCATGAAGAAATCTGCAGACAGGCAGAGGATGATAAGCTTCTTGAAGCTATATGGATTCTCCGAAAGGAGACTTGGTCCCATGTCTCTATCACTATGGATGAGCATATCAAGGTGATGAAGTAGAAGGTAAAGAGTGGAGAGCTAATTGACTTACAATCCCCTCCAAGTCAAGCTCCACCTGAAATGGAGGTTAAGGTTAAACAACTAGAGATAACACAACCTGGACCTCCTGCTAAATCTCAGCAAGATTCATCTTTTTATCCATAGCAGGGTCAGACTCCCTCTCTTTCTGAACCTGTGAGAGTGGAAGACCCAACTAAGAAAAACAATGAAGATTAATCAGGTGCTACAGGCCAGTCTTCTCAGTTAAAAGGAACACAGAGAAAAAAAAGGATGGCTTCTAAACAAAGCCAAAGAAGAAGAAAGAAACATCATTTTCTGAACCTCAAGATGATTCAGAACATCCTAAGGATGTGCAGCCAGAGGATGCTCCATCATATCCCATTCTAATAGCTCATCTAGCATCAGAAAGACCCATCCTGTCCTGGAGATACACTATAAATCCAGAAAGGTGGCATGTCATTAGAGATCATGGCATTAAGAATGTCTACACATGGCAAGGCATGTTCAATCTTCCTCTACATGATCTCTTTGACATGAGAAGACACTTTGATAGTCTGAAGATCCCGATCATATTATGAAGAAAGGGCTAGCCATTATCCTGATGAGGACTGTCGATATCTGAAGTCTTTAAGTGTTTTGGTAGCATCAGCCTAGGGGATGTTTGTAGAGATTATATGAAGAGGCTGAAGCAACAAAACACCAAAGTCTTTCTGCATGCATGCACACAAGTACCAAAGAAGAATGCTTCGGAAGTTTCACACAAGCAACAAAAATATTGTAAGTGTGAAATCTTCCAAAGCCAAGACCAATATCTTCTGAAGCCAAAGATGAAGTCTTTCAAAGCTTCAGAGACAAAGTCTTCTGAAGCCAACACCTAAAGACAAATTTCTTCCAATGATTTTTAACGTGTTTTATCTGATGTACTTTTCCATAATGTTGGACCCTTTTCCGCTACAACTCTGTAAAGTCACCAACTTACATGAGTTGGTGAAAAGGTCCATGCTTTTGGTAACTATACATTGAGGTCTTGAGTCTATAAACTTTCTACTTCTTGTACAATATGCTTGTTGTAATAGATAAAGATGTGAGCTATGGCATGTCATAGTCACTAGTCAACAGGGAATCTGCCTTTTGACTTTACAATTGATTTGTTTTGTGTCTAGTTAATTGTATCAGGCTAGCCTTCAAAGTATGGCTGGCTGTAGGATGTAGCATAATTATGTCATCTTCTTGTAACTTTCCTTTATGCTTTGTAACACTTGTAATAGAACATTGAGAAAGCATTATACTGCAATCTTGAAAACCATCTCCTTATGTATCTTGCTTTTTTGTTCTGTCTCTTAATTACTTGTGTTATTAGTGTCTTTACTTGTGGTTAATCCAGTTCACTATTTGATTAAGTTAAGTTACTCTCCTCTTTGTGTTGTTGTGTTGTAAGTGACCGCCCTTCACCGGTCCAGCAAAAAGCCATACCAAGAGCAGGCAGATCAAGTTGTTGAGTCTTGTTCCTCAGCTAGTGTAGCCCCTGATGAAGTGAATGATGATGAGATTGTTGCTGAACATGAAGAAGGAGAAGAAGAAGCTAACTATGTTGGTGTAATTGCTTATCATAAAGATGATCTAAGTGAAGGTGACGTCCCTGTGAAAAAAATTTACGTGGTGGTTGAGTATAACCAACTGGTTATGAAGTCAAACAAAAGAAAGCAAAGAATACAGGAGTTGAAGGGTGTGATAAAAGAGAAGGATGATCAGTTGATAAAACAAGAAGCATCACTAAAAAGATTGAGAGAAGATGCTCAGACCAACAATGAAGTAATTGATGCATTGCATGAGTTGGTGGGAGAACTCAAAGATTCTGTGAAGCATGAGAAGTCTAAAAAGGAGAAGTTGGCATTAGAAATTGAACAAGTAAACAACTCTCTCACTGCTCAGACTGCTTTGTTAAAAGGAAAAGATGAAGCCATTGATGAGCTCAAGATGAAAATATGTGCTCTTGAGTCAATTGTTACTCCATCAAAAAATCTATAGAATCTGCTCAGACTTCAAAGTATCTCATTCAATACAACAGGAAGAGGAAGTACTTAGGTGCTACATAGAAAAAGGTGATTGATGTAGAAGAATCTCCTAAAAGATCAAGGCTTACATCTCTAGAGCACACTCCCTCAGTGGATGTTTCCACTTTAAAGACTGCAACTCATGCTAAATCTGATAGTGATGTTGATGGATAGAACTAACTGAAGATAAGTCTCACCAAGAACAAGGAGAATCAAAGGCTGATGATCTACTAACAACAAAAGACATATTAGAAAAGAGGCATGAGTCAACTATGTTTACGACCCTTATCAACCATGGGTTTCCATATGACATGGTTGAAAGGATGAATCTAGCTTAAATGAAGGATCTACTAAAAGAATTTGAGCTTGCTAGATCTATGATCCCTAATTGTGACTATGAAGCTTTCACAACATTTCAATCTATTCAGAAAATCAAGAAAGATTAGGGTCACTATGATACAACAAAGCTTAGCAATTACAATATGACCTATTGGCTACAGGGTCACAACTACAAGATGCATGAGCTTAAGGGAAGAACAATTGGTGAACTAAGGAGGAGGATGGAACATGTAATGGCTGTTGAGTTTGATACTAGAGTGAGATTTCAAACTAAAGCTCTAACTCCTACTACTGAGCTACACATCAAAACTCCTACTGAACCAATAACCGTTGAAAGAAAAAATCAACACAAAGGGAAAGAAAAATTGATCAAAGGACCAAGAAAGGTGATCCCTGGGAAAGTATGGCCTCTAGGCACAACTATGAGAGAGATCACTCGTGAAAAATATTTTCTAATCCAATTGTTTGATCATATCATAACTCCCACTGCTGCAAAAGATAATAGGATTATAGCCTAGAAATATGACCTAGAGTGGGACTGTGCACTTATCAAAAGAGTATCTGGAAGACTTGAATACTTCCAGTTACTTGAATTAATCTTGTTGTTGCCTAATCTTGACATTAAAGACATTCAAAGTCTGATCGTCTCCAACTACCCAATAAGCCCAAGAAGAAGAGATTTCTCTGTGTTGATTGGAAAGTTGAAAACAAAGTTCAAGGAAGAAAGAAGGGAAGATGAGGAACACAAGAAAATACACCAAAGGGCAAGAAGATCAAACTCCAACTCCTCTACAATGGTTGATGATGAATTCTTAAGGAGGGTTGGATACACTAACAGAAAAATAATAGCCATCAAATTCATTAAAGGAAATCAATACACTCTTCCCATAACTGAGTAGGGATATGTGGAGAAGACTAAAGAACTGGTGCTTATGAGAAATGAAGAAAAGAAGAAAGCTAAGAGTATAAGGTTGTTTGATCCAATTGAAATTAAACATTTGCATCCAAGCTACACTTCATACCTACATGATAAGTTCTTCCTAAAACTCAAAATGATCAAGCTTAGAATGACCTATGCCTGTGCTTGCATATCATACAAGTAATTGATAAACTACAAGCAAAAGAATATAAAAGAAGAAGATATGAGGCTGGGCTGTTGAAACGATCTGATATCAAGGAGGTATCTAAAGTAAGAATGTCAAAACAAGATGAGCTAGAAATAGTCAAAGTGTTGTGGGAACTCTGACAACAGAAGAATACATTCTGGGATTAATTTTTGAGACACTTCAAAAGATATGTTGAATGGAGATCAAGTACAAATACAATGATCAAAAGGATGCAGTATCATATTTCAACAAAAGGATGATGTTAAGAATAAATGAGCTTTTAGTTTTGAAGAGCTGATTACAAGTGTCTAAGCCTATTAGGGAGCATTGTTAGATCTAGGAACAATAGGTCCAGATCCTTTGTATAGGCTTAGAACTTTAATCAAAACTTATAATGAATATTTGTAATTCATTATTTGAATGTATGCTTTATGTATATAGGTTAACCCATATGTGTGTTCATTTTTGTGTATGATAGAAGATAAAAGATTATTCGTAGTCAATTTGTGAAATTGACTAAGTCTAAGAAACATCTACGTATCAACATTTTTGTTCTTCCACAGATATGTTTCTTACAAGACAAAACATCTAAAGATCTTCTGGGGATGAACAACAGCTCTAGAGTTCAAGAGAAGGATTCGAGTAAAGACTTCAGGTGAAGAGTCCAGTGGAGGAGCAAACTCATGCGGATAGATAATATGTTATTTTTCTCATTATTTTTTAATATATAACATGAAATTATTGTTATCTATCATGGTGTTTTACAATTAGAGATACACAATAATATTATTTTATTAATATAGTGTTGAAAGCTCATAGTGTCTAAAAGAACACAATAACGATCAGAAAACACAATAAGACATTATATTATTTTAACACTGTTTTGAATGTATTAGATTAATTAGTTTTATTATTGTGTTCCACATATACAACAATATTATTTCACCATAATAGTTTTAAAATTCAACATTTTAGAAAACACAATAGTATTCTATAAAAACATAATAACTAACAAAAATATACAACGAACTGCATTAAAGACACAATGATAAGATACGAGCTTAAAATATATTTTTTATCTTTTTATATAACAATATTATCCTCATTTTAAATATAAAAACACTCATATAATGTGTAATTTTTGTAAAAAAAACTAATATTATACATAAAAATTATGAACGTTAAAAAAATTGAACAACTTGTAAAAAGTCAACAATAATGGTTATTCCTCAAATACTTATCTAACAAACTTTTCAGTACAATTCGATCATGACCATTTATTAAAAACTAGTATAGATGTCTGTACGTTGCGGCGGTATAGCTATTACATGATTTTATGGAATTCTATTTTAGTCATGTAAGGCCCCGTTCTCGGGAGGATTACAGCTGGTAATTCATTGCACATAAAACATATAATTACATTTATTTTAAATAACTACTGCAGCGGAAACATTTAAAAATGACATTTCATTTCATTATAAAGGCTGTTGGACCAAAAGAACCAATGAGCCTGATCAGAGAAATCTCTAAGTCCCACAAGACATCACAACAGCTGAAGAAGACCTCATCAGCTGTTCTACAAAGTCTGAAGAATACAACTGCTGAAGTACGTCTGAAGTACTGAAGACAAAGACTGAGACAACAGCTGAAGATCTAAAGTCTGAAGACTTCAACAAATACTGAAGACAAAGACTGAAGATCAACAGCTGAAAGACAAAGTCTAATGTTCAAGTACTGAAGACATCAGCTGATGTTAACAGCTGATGACAACAGCTGAAGAGGGCTTCTTCAGTTGTTGTGATGGTGTTTCTTCTTCAGTAGTTTTCTTTTATTTTCAGTAGTTTGTTTACTTTTCTTTTCAGTACTTGTAAACAACTGAAGAGGTTGTTCTTCAGTTGTTGTAGTATCAGTAGTTTTATGTTTTTCAGTAGTTGTAAATAAGATGTTTAACACTTAGGAACATTTGTAAGAAGATGTCAGTTGTTGACATCTTCAGTAGTTGTTGAACATCAGTTGTTATCAAACGGTTACATGTCACTTTCAAGTGACATCAGCCTACGTCACTCTTTCCTTTATAAGGAAGGATGACTCACCTGTAATCGTGCCTTTGAGGCCGACAATCTTAATGCAATATTCCTTTTGTCGGATATTTCTCTCTCTATAACAAAATTCTCTTATCATTTTATATCGAATGTTCTTGTTTGAATTTGTCTAATTCTGAGCTTTTCCGCTGCTATATCTGTTCAATCAATTAAACCAAGGGCTGAGATCTTAACAAATGGTATCAGAGCAGGTTAATCATTGATCGATCTAACAATTGATCATTGAAACTGCTCAATCGCTCTAAGTTTAATTGAATTAGCAAATTCGCAAGGATCTGTTATAGAGATTGAGAGTGTATCGCTTCTGGCTGTTTTATTTGAGGTTCTGTGTGGTTTTGAGCTAAATTTATTGTGATTTTACTTGAATCTGTCTGATTTTCACAATGACTACTTCTTCGAATGATCCTTTCAATACTGGATCCTCTACCAAGCCTCCGATCTTGGTGAGGAATGAGTATAACATTTGGCAGAGAAGATTGCTCCATCACCTGTCTGTCAATAGCTCAGGGTGTTGGATATCTGTGGTACATGGACCACATAAGCCAATGGTGAATGATCCGGAAACAAACCAGTTGGTTCCAAAGAAGAAGGAGCAATACTCCGATGAGGACAAGAAGTTGTTTGAAATCGATGCAAAAGCCCATGGAATATTGGCTATGGCTATTCCTAATGAGATTTACTCTGGGCTTCTGCATTGTGAGTCTGCTCATGACCTCTGGAATGCCATCAAAGAACAATTTGGTGGTACTGATGAGGTTTTAGCAAACAACAGGGAAATCCTCGCCCAACAATATGAGACTTTCTCATAGAAAGGGTGAGACTCTGACTCAACAATTTGAGCGGTTTTCATGTTTAATCTCTGAATTGAAAATGGTTAAACATGAATATACCAGGAGTCAGATGAACCATAGATTCCTAAGATCACTGCCTGAGAGATGGCACATATACCATTGTTCTACGCTCAAATGCTGATGTTGATCGCCTATCTCTCACCCAACTTCATGGGAAACTGCTTACATTTGAGAGAGAGATAGAGCAGAAAAGGAAATTGGTTTCATCGGCAAGCTCACTGAGGATTTTGTCCAAGGGAACACTGCCCTGATTGGACATCAAGAGTCAGAATATGCGTCATCTGAAAACCAGTATGATGAGCATATTGATTTCTCTACACACTTCTGAGCCTGCCTTTGTGAGTGTTGATAGTCATTCTGTTGGTAGTAATGGTGACAATCTATGTTTCATCATGGATGATCTCAAGGGGATTGCTGATGACGACTTAGAAGAGATGGATATTTTGAGCCAAATGGCCTTGATAAATATCAGATCTCAGAAGTTCTACAAAAGAACTGGAAGGAAATTCCCAGGACTCTCTGGCAAAACCAAAGTTGGTTTTGACAAGAGTAAGTTGAAGTGCCATAAATGCCACAGGCTTGGGCACTTTGCAAGAGAATGTAGATCATCTGGATCTAACTCTCCTGCACCTTTTGTGACTTTCCCTGGCAATAGTCAACAAAACAGAGGGCAACAACCTGACAATTCTGGTTATCATCATCAACCACAATCTCCTGCATATTTTGTTTCACAGGGGCCAATGCCATATCCATACCCCTGCTATTACATGCCACAACCAGGCCAGGTTCAAGCACCCACTGCTCAGCAACCACAAGCACTCCCTGAGCCTCAACCATCCCAATCTCATCAACCTAATCAACTTCAACAACACAGCTTCTTCACACCAGGAGTTGTTGACTGGCAGTTTACCAGATGATGTGTCTGGTAATGAACAACTGTTCTCAGGTGCTGGTCAACATGGTGGTGAGCATCCTTTTGGAAATCTAGCTCTCATGGCTTTGGAATCCTCTGATGGATCATCTTCAAGTACCTCTTCAACAAAGTATCACAGGTATCCTCTGAGGCTAAGGCCAAATTATGTTCTGAAACTTGCATAGCAGCATTTGCCTCTATTAGAGAAGCAAATGTGGCTTTAATCAATAAAATGTTGAGCTAGAACAAATAATTTCCAAAAATAAAGCTGAGTTTGAGTCTGTGCTAAAAGAGAAATCTGATGAGATTTACAAATTAAAATGCCAAATTTCTGATGATAAGGCTAGGGAGGATGTACTCTTAGAGAAGTACAAAGACCTCAAAGATACTCTTGCTGTCACCCAGGTAGAGTGTGATCGATGGGTACAATCTTGCAAGGGCTTTGAAATGCTTCTTAGTAAGCAAACAGCTTCCAATGTGAAGTTTGGAATTGGTTATAATCACACTGCTCCTCCTACAGTTTTTGCTTCAAGAGCAGGAGCAGAATCTGATGGAGAAAGTAATGACCAATCCACCTCATCATGTGATTCACTACTTGATAAAGCACCATCAGTAGTTGAAGTCAGTAGTAATCCCTCTGTGAACCTATCAGCTGAAATTGATGGTTCAACTGCTGCTCACTCACATGATCAATGAGTTGATCAACCCAAGTGTTATCCCTAGAAGTACTAAGGGTACTGGAGTGCAGGGGATAACATCTAGAGTTCAAATCCTAATGACTGACAGCACTGAAGAGAAGAAAACTATCAGTAGGAAGGATTTGAAGCCCACTAAGGAAGTTGACAAGAAGGCAAAAAGTGCTTCTAAACTGCTGAAGAGCAAGTCTTCAGTAGTTTCATCTTCTTTAGTTGATGATCAACAAAAGATGAAGAAGAAACCATGTGAAATATGTGGTCTATTCAATCATCTCACAGATGATTGTTGGTACAAAAAGGGATCCAAACTCAAACAAAAAGAGAAAATTAAAGAAAACTTGGCTAAAATGAAAACTGAGTTTGAGTCCAAGTTTGTACCAGCAGCATCAAATCCTGTTACTCCTATGACCAAAAAGAAATCTAAAAAGGAAGGAGTGCAACAGGCAATAGCTGAGGTTGCTCAAAAGAAGATGGTGCAACACAAGAACTCATCAAACACCAATACCAATGTGTCTGAAGAGCTGAAAGCTCTCTCCCAGAATCAGACACAGCCGGTAATGATGGTTCAACATCTGTTGGGAAGAGTTAACCAACTTGATGGCCCTGTGTTGAAACCCCAGAAAAGGAGATCCAAGCCGAAGGATTCCTCTTCTACACCATCTCCTTCACCTCAAGCTATTGTGTCCAATAAACCTGTTAGTTTACCATCTGTTGATGAGACCAGGCCCAAAACCAAAAGGTTTGGCTCTCCAAAACTAACTGATTGTTTATTATACAGGTTTCTTCAACATGCCAAAGTAGCATCTGGTATGTAGACAGTGGGGGATCTATGCATATGACTGGGAACAACTCACTTCTTAATGACTACTCTTCAGGAAGGAAGGATTTGTTTCTTTGGCAATGATGCAAGAGGTTACATCATCGGGAAGGGCTTTGTTTCCAATGGGGAAATAAAGTTTGATGATGTCAACCATGTGGAAAATCTCAAGTATAACCTCTTGAGTGTCAGTCAATTGTGTGACAAAGGCCATGTTGCCCTTTTCACAAGCCAGAACTGCAGGATTCTGTCATCCAAAGTTCTGAGTTTGATTGACAAGGTATTGGATGCTCACACTCTCCTCTGAAGGCCAACAGACAGGAAGAGTGTATGCCTTAGATCTTTCCAAGAAATTGATCTCAAAGGCCATCCTTGCCTATTTTCCAAGGCCTCTCCTCAAGAATCTAATCTATGGCATAGAAGGATGGGACATGTTAACTTCAAAAACATGAATCAACTGATACACCATAGTTTAGTAAGGGGACTGCCTATGAAGGAGTTCAAGTGTGAAAACAACTGCACTGCTTGTTTGAAAGGAAAACAGCACAAGGTTTCATTTCCATCTATTGAAGAACCAAAGTCCACTGCCTGCTTACAACTTCTTCACATGGATCTCTTTGGTCCTGTGAGAGTGATGAGCATGGCACAAAAGAAATACTGTCTGGTAATTGTGGATGATTACTCCAGATTTGTATGGACTTTCTTTCTACATTCAAAGGATAAAGCTGCACAGAAGATCATAAACTTTGTGTTGTATGTTGAGAAGCAGTATTCCCTCTCAGTCAAGTGTATTAGAAGTGACAATGGAACAGAATTCAGGAACAATACACTTGATGAGTTCTACCTTTCCAAGGGAATAAAGAGACAGTTTAGTATTCCAAGAACTCCTGAACAGAATGGAGTTGTGGAGAGAAAGAACAGGACCCTCATTGAAGCTGCAAGGTCTATGTTGGCTGATTCTGGACTGCCATTGACCTTTTGGGCTGAAGCTGTCAACACAGCATGCTATGTGCAAAATAGAGTGCTAATAAATCAGAGGTTGATGAAGACTCCATATGAAGTTCTACATCATTTGGCCCCTCTCATTTCATTCTTTAGAGCATTTGGGTGTCCCTGTTTTATTCTCAACACAAAGGATCAGCTCCAGAAATTTGATCCTAAGGTGGATGCAGGGTACTTTGTTGGTTATTCATCAACTTGCAAGGCATACAGAGTCTTCAACTGCAGAACAAAGATGGTTGAAGAGACTCTACATGTCAAGTTCAATGAATCTCCAAAGGACAAGATTCCACAAAGCCCTGTGGAGCTCTTTGATTTGGACATACTGCAATATGTTCCTTATCAATCTCCTGCTGTTGCTCCTGTCAATAGTTCACCACCTGGTGTTACTACTGAAGATGATGATAGTAGTAATCACCTCTTCAGGTTTAGTGATCAATTGCCTGAGTCCTCTAAACCTGATGCTCCTGTAGCTCCAGCCGCACCATCCACAACAAATGCTGATGAGATTTCTGCATCCTCAACTTCATTTGAGTGGCCACCATCTTCATGGTTTCAAGAATCTGCATCAACATCTGCTGCTGCTGAAGACCCTACAAACACTTGCACAGATTTGATCGTTTACCAAGAGCTGAAAAATCACCCATATCTCAAATCCTTGGTGATATCAATGCTGGTGTCTCAACCAGAAGCCAGTTGTCCAATTTCTTTGCTTCTATGCTCTCTTCATCAGTCGCTAGAGCCGAAGAACTATCATGTTGCTTTGAGAGACAATGGATGGGTTGAAGCCATGCAGCTCGAGCTTCTTCAGTTCAAGAAACAGCAAGTGTGGGAGCTTGTTCCTCTACCCCCAGGTAAGTGTGCAATAGGCACTAAATGGGTGTTTAGGAATAAAACTGATGAAAATGGGCTAATTGTTAAGAACAAGGCCAGACTGGTTGTGCAGGGGTTTGCACAAGAAGAAGGTATTGATTATGATGAAACCTTTGCCCCTGTAGCCAGACTGGAGGCAATTAGATTGTTTTTAGCCTATGCTGCACTCCACAATCTTAAAGTTTTCCAAATGGATGTCAAAGGTGCTTTTCTATATGGTACAATAAAAGAGAAGTTTATGTGTGTCAACCACCAGGCTTTGAGGATAATAAGCACCCAGAATGGGTATATAAGCTTGATAAAGCTCTTTATGGGTTGAAACAAGCACCTAGAGCTTGGTATGAGACCTTATCAAACTTTCTTCTACAGAATAATTTCACTAGAGGCTCCATAGATAAAACTTTATTTATTAAGAAGGTGGATCAGCATAAGCTACTTGTTCAAATTTATGTTGATGATATATATATTGCATCCTCTGATCCCCAATTGTGTGAGGATTTCCAAACCTTAATGCAACAGAAGTTTGAAATGAGTGCAATGGGAGAATTACAGTTCTTTCTAGGTTTGCAAATCAAACAAAAAGCTGATGGAATTTTCATTCATCAGTCTAAATACACAAAAGATCTTTTGAATAAGTTTGATTTACAAAACTGTAAATCCTGTTCTACTCCCATGTGCAACACCACACAATTGGATGTTGATCAGAAAGGTAAAGGTGTTGATGAAACCCTTTACAGATGTATGATTGGTTCCTTGATGTATTTAACAGCTTCTAGACCAGATATTATGTTTGCTACATGTGTTTGTGCTAGATTTCAGGCTGCACCTAAGGAGTCTCATCTGATTGCAGTCAAGAGGATCTTTAGATATCTGCAAGGCACACAATCTCTAGGCTTATGGTATTCCACTGGACATTCTTGCAAATTAGTTGCTTTCTCTGATAGTGACTATGCAGGATGTAAGTTGACCAGGAAATCAACTTCTGGTGGATGCCAATTCCTAGGTAACTGTTTGATTTCTTGGCAGAGTAAGAAACAAACATCTGTTGCTACATCCACTGCTAAAGCCGAGTACATTGCTGCTGCAAGTTGTACATCCCAAATACTCTGGCTTCAGAATCAACTTTTGGATTATGGCATTACAGAGACTAAGACTCCATTATTAATGGATAGTGCTTCAGCTCTTTGCATTGTCAAAAATCCTGTCCAGCACTCTAGGACCAAACATATAGAAATTAGACATCATTTTATATGCGATTGTTTTGAAAAGGGTCTAATTATCCTATGTTTGTGCCTAGTGCTGATGAGCTTGCAGACATTTTTACTAAGCCTTTGGATAGTTCAACTTTCCACAACCTGGTGTTAAGGCTTGGTATGCTGCAGTTAGAATAAGTGACAACTACTGATGATCTCAGTAATTACTGATGATCATTGTAACCATGTCACATATAAGTACTGATGAGTTATTTTACCCTCAGTAGTTTTTATAACTACTGAAGGCTAAATGCTTTAAGTACTGTACTTTATCTGTTCTAAACTACTGATGTAGTTACAACTACTGAATTCAGTAGAAACAGATAAGTACTGATGTCCTATGAAACAACTGAAAACAGCAAAAAGACTGATGAGTAAGTGTTGAGGACAGTATGAAACAGCTGAAAGGCTATGAATTGACGACAACTACTGATGAGTACTCTCTCTTCAGTAGCTCACAAACTGCTGTTCTTTATAAACAACTGAAGCAATACCATGTCTTCAGTAGTTTCACAACTACTAATGACTAATACCAAGTCTTCAGTTGTTTACAACAACTGACGGCAAAACCACGGTCTTCAGTAGTTTCACAAACTGATGACTAATACCAAGTCCTCAGTTGTTTCAACATCTGAAGTCCACTTGTCTTCAGTAGTTTTTAAAACTACTGATGCCTAAATCAGAGACTTCAGTTGTTTCAACGTCTGATAGTAAACACCATGTCTTCAGTTGTTTTATAACTGCTGACCACACCAATACCATCAGTCGTTTCAAACTTCTGAAAGTTAATACCACGTCATCAGTAGCTTCAAATACTGATGACTAACACCAAAACCTTCAGTCGTTTCATAACCCGTACCCTATATATACCTGTTTCCCTCTTTCAGAGTTTTTCATTCTTTCACGACCTAAAATTTCAAAAGCTCTGAAAACCTTTCACCTTCATTAATGGCGACCATGCAACTCAAACCTCGACACAACTGTGTCGCGTACCTCACAAAATCGCCCTTCTGGACCAAATTTGTTAATGCTATAGATCTTATGGTCCAATCCCCACTGAAAACGGCTTTCCTCTAAATCCAATCATTTATGCCGATTCGCTACGTCAGTTCTGGATGAATGCGACCGTTAATGGAGAATCTATCCATTCATCTATCAACTCGCATAAGGTGGTCATCTCTACTGCTACCATCCGCAAGACATTACTGTTAGATGATGCTGCCTACCCTGTTGGATATCCTAAGCGCCAACTTGATCTTTCATTTGGACAACATGGATATCAGGGTGATCTTAGTGCTTCAACAATCCTGAAGAAACATTTTCCAGATGCTGAACGATTAATATTTCATATGGTAAATGTTGCCTGGCCCGAAGACTTCCTCTTGGGATCAACTGTCTTCCAGATGGCAACAGGTATTGTTCTCTATCCTTGAACAAGAACCACTAAACTTTTCTGAAATAATTTTCTTGAACTCAAGGATATGGCCACAAAACCACTTTCTAACCGTTGGATACTATATCCTCGGTTTATAATGGCCATAATAGAGAATCAGCTTTCTGCTGAGGGACTAGTTGGTCTGGGAGTCCCTGCTTTGGCTGTATTGCCGGAGGTATACTCCCGACACAACACTGACCAAACTCTCAAACAGGCTGCCAAGCTGCGCAAACCCACGCAGCTGGAACCCACAGCCTCCACCTCCACATCCAAAGTCCCCTCCAAACCCACAAAGAAGAAGCCTAAGAAAGCTACTCAGGGAATTGAGTCCCCTGTGGATGCTCCTGCTGCCAACGCAGGTTATCTCTGCTGGAAATAACCCCCAGTAGAGACTATGACTCCACCAACTGAAGCCGCTCAGGTTCCTCTCAAAAGGAACCTGATGCAACCACTCAAAGGGAAGCCACACTGCTGGGATCCTCCTCACTTGAGGGGATTACCATTGAAGAGCACCACTTGTCCCGGGTGCACACTGCTTCCACACCCTCTCCTGATGCAACGCCCCTCAAAGCCCTACTATCATTGTTGCAAAAGTGCTGACGCAGTTGCATTCCTCACCCCCAACCCAGACACCAATTACTACTGGGATAACCTCAACACCTGAGGGGGAGGATCACAATGCTTCTGTCAACCCACAGCACAGGGGTTATCATGTTCCATCTTCTAGTGTAGATAAGGAGGTGCGAACTTCTGGTGAGGCTGCCACTGTCTCTGTCTCAGCAAATGACCAGGGTGCAGTTGGTAACATCTCTAAGACCTCACCAGTGGCAACAGCTGATGAAGGACATAGTCCTGAGGCTGGAAGTCCCCAGAACCGAGAACAAGGGGCACATGCTATACTTGATCTACACTCAAGGCATGTTCATTCTGACTCTGTCAGGAGGTCAGGTGATTCAGTATCAACTGATGATGACCTGAGCTTCTTCTATGATGTAGTTGCTCAAAACACCATTCTCGAGGATGAGGTTAGCAGACTCAAAGAGCTGCTGGCCAAGATGTCTCAGGATGCAAGTCCATCTGCCACCATAATACACCCACAGATGGCACCTTCTTCTGAAGGTCCCCTACACACTGAGCCAGTATATACTTCCAAGCCACCAGCCTCTACTTTCGGCACTGATTCTCAGGAACATAACCATCTTGATCAATCAGTTGCTACCCTTCAAAAATCCCTACCTCTCATCACTCCCATGATCACAGATATAGTGATCAAAGCCTTGATGAGAGGCTTCCTACCATAATACAACCCTTGGTGGAGGAGTTGGTGACTAAATCCCTTTCTACTGCTCAAACCCTTGCATCCAATGCAACCAAAAAGGGGGAGAGCCAGTTAGTTAAAGGAAAGGAAAAAAGATGATAGATGGGGAGAAGGCGAAAGAATCTGAGGTTGTAAATGAGAATGAGAAGGAGAGTGTGAAGGAAGCTGCAGTGAATGAAAGTCAAAAAGACTTTCATGTCACATATCAAAAGAGAAAAGGAGAGTCTGAGAAGGAGAAGGAGCTGAAGGATATGGTGAAAGAAGCTGACGCCAACCATAACCGTTCAATGGATAAAATCATTGAGCAGTTGTATAGGCAGGGTTTTGACATCAAACAACTAGACTCCGAGATCAGAAGGATGGAAACAGAGGAGATCAACTCAAGATGGGCTAGCTATGATGCCTTAGAAAGAGAAAGGCTGGAGATAATGATCAGATTTATAGCTAAATATGGGAAGATCTCTAATGGAAATAAGGGCCTGGACCAGGGACAACATCTTGGCAATAACCACCAAGATTTGTTCGTCTGAAGAATACTCCAAAGGTTTAGTGATTGAGGTATTGAATGAAGCTGGGGTTGGGAATCGAAAAGAACTGACAAAATTTACCAAAGCCTCCCTTACAGCCAAAATGCTATAACAGTCTGAAAAGCCTCAATCCTCAAAATCACTATCTCCACAACCCACTAAAACAACTCCTTTACCCTCTAAACCAACCATCCAACCACAAAACCAAATCCTTTACCCCTAAAACCCACTGCCAGTGATGTACCTAGCCAAAAGAAAAGAAAGGTACTGAGGCCTGACGAAGATGAAGAGGAGGATGAAGACAGACTGCCACTCTCTGCAGTCATTACTTTGCCTAAGGCTAAACTAATGTCCATCACTCCTGCTTCTCAAATGCATGATGTAATGATAAAGATTGAAGAGGAACAGATGCAAAAACATGATGAGGAAATGCTGAAAAGCATTGACAAAGCATATGCTACATCCTCTTCAATGATCAGCATGAAGAAAGAAGTATTAAGATTGTACACCTTGCTAATACCTTTCAATACCAAAGGGAAAGAGTAAGGATATGGCCTGATCCTAGGGTGGCACACCGGATTGTCAAGAAAGAAATTCCTTCAAGATACAAGGGCCAAGTGAAGAGAGTTGTCGACGAAGACATCACTGTGGTGCTTGTAGTGTCCCCTTGGGAAATTGTTGAAGAGTTCAAGAAAGCCTATGAAGCCAAACAACCACCTCAAAAGATGTTAGAGAAAAAAATTATAAAGAAGGGATTGGTTTACAAACGACTTGAAAACTTCAAACAAGAAGAGCTCAACCTACTCTTAGAAGGGACTCATCCAGATGAGTTTGCTTATAGACAAATAACCACGGTTGAGCTCAAGAATGGAAAACAGGCCAAGTACATATCTGAAGTGTATGGCCGAGAAGGATTATTTGATGGTGTGCCCGAGGTGCTGACAATGGATGAGCAAATCATGTTTTTAAGGGCTTACACCAGGGAATCATATAGGCTGATACACGGGAAGTAGATCTCATGGTTGGGGCAACAGCTCGGTGTCCAAGTCCCCAATACAGAGCTCCCAACCATATCATGCCAAACAGATCATCAGAGACTTCTTCCTAGGCGGTGCTGAAAAGGGTCACCTCTCATCTGATCAAGAGGATAAAAAGACCAATCTATCTGCCAAAATACGTGGGACTCGTCAATAACTTAGAGGTTTTGGCTGCATTGGTTCAGGGGAGTTTGTTGGACCAAAAGAACCAATGAGCCTGATCAGAGAAATCTCTAAGTCCCACAAGACATCACAACAGCTGAAGAAGACCTGATCAACTGTTCTACAAAGTCTGAAGAATACAACTGCTGAAGTACGTCTGAAGTACTGAAGACAAAGACTGAGACAACAGCTGAAGATCTAAAGTCTGAAGACTTCAACAAGTACTGAAGACAAAGACTGAAGATCAACAGCTGAAAGACAAAGTCTGATGTTCAAGTACTGAAGACATCAGCTGATGTTAACAGCTGATGACAACAGCTGAAGAGGGCTTCTTCAGTTTTTGATGGTGTTTTCTTGTTCAGTAGTTTTCTTTTATTTTCAGTAGTTGTTTACTTTTCTTTTCAGTACTTGTAAACAACTGAAGAGGTTGTTCTTCAGTTGTTGTAGTATCAGTAGTTTTATGTTTTTCAGTAGTTGTAAATAAGATGTTTAACACTTAGGAACATTTGTAAGAAGATGTCAGTTGTTGACATCTTCAGTAGTTGTTGAACATCAGTGTTATCAAACGGTTACATGTCACTTTCAAGTGACATCAGCCTACGTCACTCTTTCCTTTATAAGGAAGGATGACTCACTGTAATCGTGCCTTTGAGGCCGATAATCTTAATGCAATATTCCTTTTGTCGGATATTCTCTCTCTATAACAAAATTCTCTTATCATTTTATATCGAATGTTCTTGTTTGAATTTGTCTAATTCTGAGCTTTTCCGCTGCTATATCTATTCAATCAATTAAACCAAGGGCTGAGATCTTAACAAAGGCTTTTGCAAAACAATACATCGTTATCCAGTTACAAAATATATGTTGCATTACATAACAAAAGCATTATAAAAATGAATGTCATACCAAAAGAGCTGAGTAGCCACCTCGTGCCATCCTCAGCAATCATTACATGCCAACTGAAACATATAAAAGTGAGTGTTGCTGAGTGAGTTCTAGTTTTAAATTAAAACATACTTTTCTTTCGCTAAAACCGTTCTTTACTTTCGTACGCGATCACACAACATACGTACACATAGATAATATCATTATTATCTTCATCATTCATTCCTTAACGACTGTTCATTCCTCGTACGTCATTAACTTTTACATTATTTTTCATCATTACATCTTTTCTTTTCATTAAACCATAAACTTTACCCTTCAGTTTCCTGGTATTGGGCCTAGGCCTATCACAGACCTTCTATAATGCTGCTCCGCACCTCTTGCCACAGTGTCTAGGGTAGAGTTTAGGTGTACCATTGCCATGTGTAATACCCTTCTATTCATGGTACTGGACCTAGGCTTATCATAGACCATCTATAACGGTGCTTCGTACCTTTGGTCACAGCACCTAAGGTATGCAGCAATGGTTCTATACAAATGGTCAATCACAAAGAAAGACCCTGATGTGCATCCTCCCGGGGTAGCGAACCCACACACAGTTGGGTTAACAGCTTACAATGGCATGTCCCGACATACAAGGCTTGCAAGACTTTCTTTACTTTCATCATTCACTAATGCATGCATTCATTCATCATGTTCCTCTTTTCATTGTCTTCCACTTTACGTTACATAGTACTTTCATTTCATTCATTAACATTCAACGTAAAGTCACGGGAAAGATAAACATACATAATAAGAAACATAATCATACACAGTCATCATCATCATACAGGGCATCATACATACATAGCATACATCATGCATAAACATACATCATACATCATCATCAACATCATGCCCATCATAGCGTTTATGACCTCGAAAGTCAACTTATATGAACTCCCGGGAACCTTCCATATCCAAACTTACATCTACATTTCCCCCCAAAAGTCAGTAAATACACTACGCTTTTCCCCGAGTGCACAAGCCCTACTTGGGAGTATGGGCACCCTTCAGTTGCATAGCCCTCCAAGCGACTGAACATCATGCAAATGGACAATATGTGATTGAATACCTATGTGAATGAACCAATGTGGATGAACACTCATACGAATGGACCTAATGCGGATGGAACTAGGCATATGGGCCTCAGTCGCATGACTCCCCATGCGAAAGACCCTCAATCGCACGACTGGCGAGCGTATAGGCCTCAGTCATACGTCTCACATGAGATTGACCCTCAATCACACAACTGGCATGCGTGTGGACTTCAGCTCTTCCAAACCCATTCTAAGCCCAAATTAACCATACTAAACCATAGGAATTCATACCAAAACACCATTCAAGCACACACAAGCTCAAAAGCTAGACCGAAACGAGTCATACACATACACAGACATACATAAACGGGTCAAACACACACACACACTTCAACAACAATTTTCAGATGTGTTCCAGCCCTAAAATCATTCAAAACCGTGTAAAAGAGGGGTCCTAGAACTCACACAAATGACCATAACGAGAAGAGCTTCGATTAGACCCGCTACATTTCGATTTTGCACACTTGAATCCACTCGAACCAAGCTTTTTCTCCCTTATTCCTCTTCTCCTCTCTTTTGACTGATTTTGTGGGGGTGGGGAGAGGGTGCGAGTTGCCCTCTCCCTTTAAATATCTCCACTCACCCAACTTTCTCTCGTTGGCGAGTTTGGTCCCTCGACTTTGGACTTCATTTATTATTTTCTTCTTTCCTCGGCTTCAAAAATAAGTAACCGGGTGTTACAAGTCCATACCTCTTATATAGGTTTCGTCCACGAAACCTGTTATTCCTCGAACAAACGTGGGTAATGTTGCCTCATCTCTTCTTCAGTCTCCTATGTAGACTCAAATCCTTTTCTATGCTTCCACTATACGCGCACTAGAGGAACCACTCTATTCCTCAGCCTTTTCTCTTTTCAATCAATGATTTCCATTAGTTGCTCCACATAATTGTGCCATTCGTCTACTTTGATATCCTCCACTGGAACAATCATGGCTTTATCTACCAAGCACTTTCTCAGATGAGATACATGGAATGTCGGGTGAATTCCACTTAACTCATCCGGTAACTACAGTTTATTGACCACCTCTCCTACTCGAGCGATGATTAGGAAAGGCCCTCTATAACTTGGGCTCAACTTGCCTCACTTCCTGAATCGGATGATCCCCTTCCAAGGTGAGGCCATCAATATAACCCAGTCACCCACCTTGAACTCAATCGGTATGCGTCGTTTATCAGCATACGACTTATGTCTATCTTTGGCTGCCTTCATGAAAGCCTTGATCTTTTCAAGCTTATCAGTCGTAACCTCAATTACCTTGACACTCCCTAACTCTTTATGACCAATATCACCCTAATAGACCGGTGTTTGCATCTTCTACCTTATAGCATCTTTTAAGGTGGCATACCAATATTGGCATGATAAATGTTGTTGTATGAGAATTCAACTAATGGTAAGTGGTCATCACAACTCCCTCCAAAGTCAATAACACATGCCCGAAGCATGTCTTCCAATGTTTGAATGATCCTTTCGGACTGACCATCAGTATGGAGATGATAAGCCGTCCTAATATGTAACCTCGTCCCCATAGTGTCATCGAATTTCTTCCAAAATTTAGATGTAAACCGGGTGTCACGATCTGACACAATAGACACCGGTATACCATGACAAGTTATAATTTCCTTGATGAAAAGATCCGCTAACCCCTATGACGAATATGTCTCGCGGATCGGTAGGAAGTGAGCACTCTTCGTCAAGCGGTCCACAACCACCCATATAGCATCATACCCTTTCGGGGTACGTGGCAGCTTCGTAATGAAATCCATGGTGATGTGCTCCCACTTCCATTCCAGTATATCCAAAGGTTGGATCTTCGCATACGGCTTCTAATGCTCGGCCTTCACCCGTAGACAAGTAAGGCATTTACTCACATACTCTACCACGTCACGTTTCATACCCGACCACCAATAATCTTTCTTCATGTCTTGATACATCTTTGTGGCACCTGGATGAATGCAGTATCGAGTCTTGTGAGCTTCATCCATAATCTTCACTTGTAGATCCCCAAAACGAGGAATCAATATCCTCCCGAATCGAGTTCTAACACCAACATGTTTTCACCCAACTGCACGACCAGACCTCTCATTCATTCAAAGTTAAGATGATCTTCTTTCAACACCTCATCTTGGAACTCTTTGACTTGCTTCATCACATCTAGGTCATGACCAACTGATATGCTTTCACCCGAATCAGCTCGGGCCTCTCTTTTTGGCTAAGGGCATCAGCCGCCACGTTGGCTTTGCCCGAATGGTAAGGGATCTCGCAATCATAGTCTTTTATGAGCTCCAACCATCTTCTCTGCCTCATGTTCAGGTCCTTCTGCTCAAAGAAGTACTTCAAGCTCTTGTGGTCAGTAAATGTGGTGCACTTCATCCCGTAAAGGTAGTGCCTCCAAATCTTTAACGCAAAGACCATGGCTGCTAGCTCCAAATCATGAGTAGGATAATTGACCTCATGAACCTTTAACTGTCGAGATGCATAGGCTATAACCCTTCCTCTCTGTATTAACACACACCCCAACCCTGAGTAGGAAGCATCAGAATAAACCACTAAATCCTCACTTCCATCGGGTAATGACAGAATAGGAGTTTGAGTCAACCTCGCCTTCAATTCTTCGAATGCCTTCTCTTGAGCTTGACCCCATACAAATTTCACATCTTTCTAGGTCAACTTGGTTAGTGGAGAAGCGATCTTAGAGAAGTCTTGAATGAATCTTCTGTAGTAGCCTGCTAAACCCAAGAAGCTACTAATCTCGGATGGCATCTTTGGAGACTTCCATTGCATCACTGCCTCCACCTTTGTCGGGTCCACCATAATCCATCAGGATTCACCACATGACCCAGGAATTGAACTTCGTGCAACCAGAATGCGCACTTAGAGAACTTAGCGTAAAGCTTTATCTTTCTCAGCGTCTCCAGAACCTTCCGAATGTGACCGGCATGCTCTATCTCGCTTTTCGAATAAATCAGGATATCATCAATAAACACAATCACTAATTTATCCAACATCGGGCGACACACTCGATTCATCAGATCCATAAAAGCAGCTGGCGCATTGGTCAAACCAAAAGACATGACAAGAAACTCGTAGTGACCATAACACATGAGGAAAGCTGTTTTAGGGATGTGCTGCTGCTTCACCTTCAACTGATGGTAGCCCGATCGAAGGTCTATCCTTGAAAACCAATTGGCACCTTGAAAATGATCGAACAAATCATCTATTCTCGGTAACGGGTATCGGTTCTTCACCGTTAACTTGTTCAGCTCACGGTAGTCAATATACATTCTCATGCTACTGTCCTTATTCTTCACAAACAGGACCGGAGCACCCTAAGGAGAGATGGTCGGTCTAATAAACCCCTTATCAAGTAGCTCTTGCAACTGCTCCATCAATTCTTTCATCTCAGTTGGAGCCAAATGATACGGTGCCTTGGCAACAAGTTGGGCACCCGGTATCAAATCACCAAATCAAAACCACCTAAGGTCATCACAAACGGTCTAACAGGAAACTTATGACCTTCTATTTCCACATCACAATATTCTATTATCTCAGAAATCTTGGTTGACTTACCTATGGCAGTTTCTACATCAAAAGGCACATCAACACGCCTACTACTAACAGGCAGCTTGGCACAAAAAGCAGCAGAAATAAAACTTTTACCGACACCCAAATCAAATAACACAGAAGCTAAAGTTTGGTTCACTAGAAACGTACCAGACACAACATCAGGGTCCGTCCTAGCCTCCTCCTATGTCATAGTGAATGCCCTGGCGCTCGCCCTTGGTCCTTCACTCCCCGTCTTCTTCGCCCCAGAACCCTCAGCCTTGGGCCTCTTACAATCCCTACTTATGTGACCCTCCACGCCATAGTTAAAGCACCAGACCTTATGACAGTCCTTGGCTATATGCCCCGCCTTCCCACATTTGAAGCACACATTCGACCCCAACCTACATTCCCTACTATGCTCTCTCCCACACCTACCACACTTCTTCATACCCGCACCCGATGTGACCACACGACGGTCGGCCACCCATGCCTTCTTATTACCCGTCGAGGCATCTCCCCTACCAAACCTCTTCCCATGCCACTTCCGATCACCACCACCCTTCTTGCTACCTTCAGTAACCACCACCGTTCTCTCATCATACAATCTCCCTGCCAAATCTACCACTGACCTAAACGTGCTCGGTCGGGCATCAATCATGTGCTTGCGAAAATCCGTCGGCAAGCCCTGAATATACCTCTTGATCTTTCAAGACAGATGTGTCACCTGATCTAGCACCAGATGTGCCATCTCGTTGAACTTCGTAGTGTACTACTGATGTGTCATGGTTCCCGCCTCCGGTTGCAGAAATTCTCTCTCAACTTTATCCATTTCTCTATAAGGACAGAAGTCCTCTATCACCAACTTCTTCAGTTCAGACCATCTCATCCTCCTAATAGCCCTGCTACCTCGGGTTGAACTATATTGTCCCACCAGCGTAGAGCCGAGTCTACAAAACAATGGGCAGTAAACTTTACTTTATGATCCTCCCGGCACTCGCTGATATTTAACATAGCTTCCATTTCTCTCACCCATCGGTGAGCAGCAGCAGTAGTACCGTTACCATCAAAAGTAAGGGGCTTGCATTGTTGAAACGCCCCATAATTACAGCCTCGTGTCGCCTCCAGCACAGGCTCTTCTTCTTCTTCTTCATCATCAGAGAGAACCGTTTCAGGCTTCGGTTGCTCCCGTCCTCCTGAGGACCTATTCCTCTATTTCCTTTCCCCTTCCCATACAACCTTGATAACTTCATCACTACAGATGGTAAGATCATTTGCATGACCTGATGGACTTCTTCAACAACAGCCTGTCTTACTGAGACTCTCAGATTTGCGCTCTCATCGCCACCCTCCAAATGAGGACTCTCGGGTTCTTCAAGAACCACCTTTTTAGCTCTGGGTATTCCCCTGTTGGGTCATGGTTCAACACCACAACCTCCACCACGAGAGGCTTTCCAATATCTACCACCGGCCATACACATGCACACTGAAAGATTCAAACACCAACACGGTCATTCAAGGGAACATCACAGTTTATGTCAAGTATAGTAAGTCCCTAATTATAGTGGCCAGTTGTGATTAGCCATTTACTTTACTCTTCACACCCCGATCATTACTTATTCTGACTACATCGGTATTTAAATCTACAAACAACATATAAACCACATAACATGCGCACATAATACCGGTTAACATTACGAAAATACCTGATGGCACACAGCAACTCAGACTGGCGTCCCTTCCCTTTCCGTCCCAATTTCAGTTTAAGTTAAGCTTTATTTTAAAATTTTACCCATTTCACTTAAAATTTGGCTCTGATACCAACTTGTAAGGGCCTATTCTCGGGACGCTTACAGCTGGTAAATCATTGCACATAAAACATATAATTACATTTATCGTAAATAAATGCTACAGTGGAAACATTCAAAAATGACTTTTCATTTTGTTTGGATCAACGATCTACGTTTGATTGATTAGAGAGTATAGCAGCGGAAAACAAACAATGAATTAGCCAATTCACAAGAACACAAAAGATATTCAAGGTAAGAACAAACGGTTATAGACAGAAAGAATTCTGCAAAATATATTTCATTCAATATTCGCTTTCGTGGTAACAGAATGTCACACATACAATTAGGTCAACACCTCTTATATAGGAGATGTGACGTCTGCTGATGTCACTTGATAGTGACATCTAACAGAATTTATTCAAACTACTGATAGTTAACACAACTACTAAAGATGTCAAACAGCTGACAACTTCTTACAAAAATGCTAAGTGTTAACTATCACTACAACTACTGAAAAAGAAACTGCTGAAACTACAACGACTGAAGAACATGCTCTTCAGTCGTTTTACAAATACTGAAACAAAAAGAAAACTACTGAAAGGAAACCATCACAACAACTAAAGAATGCTTCTTCAGCTGTTGTAACAAACTCTGAAGGCTTCAGTACTTGTACTTGAACTTCAGCTGTTGTCATCAGCTGATGTCTTCAGTCTTTGTACTTCAGCTGTTGATCTTCAGTACTTTGTTCTTCAGCTGTTGATCTTCAGACTTTGGTCTTCAGCTGTTGAAGTCTTCAGTACTTTAGTCTTTAGCTGTTGATCTTCAGACTTTTTCAAACAACTGATCAAGTCTTCAGCAGTTGTTGTGATGTCTGTGGGACTTAGAGGTTTTTCTGATCAGGCTCATTGGTTCTTTTGGTCAAACAAACTCCCCTGAACCAATGCAGCCAAAACCTCTAAACTTATTGAAGATGTCCCACTTATTATGGCAGAAGGATTGGTCTTTTTGTCTTCTAGATCAGCTCAGAAGTGACCCTTTTAAGCACAGGCCTGGGAAGAAGTCTCAATGATCTGTTTGGCAAAGTATGAATGGGAACTCTTTCTTGGGGAACTGGACACAGAGTTGTTACCCCATCCATGAGATCTACTTCCCCATTATGAGTTGTTTGACTCTCTTGTGTAGGCCTCAAGGAAGGTAATTTGTTCCTCCATGGTCAGCTCTTCAGCACCTCCTTCAAATAATGATTCAGGCCCATAGTACTCAGATAGGTATTTGACCTGTTTCCCATTCTTTAACTCCATAGTTGTTATTATTCTATAAGCAAATTCATCAGGGTGATTACCCTCTAGGAACAACTGGAGCTCATTCTTTCTGACTTCTTCAAGCCTCTTATATACTAACCCCTTCTTTACCATTTTATTTTCTAGCATCTTCTGTGGGGTTTGGTTAGCTTTATAAGCTTTCTTGAAGTCTTCTAGGATTTCCCAGGGTGATACTACAAAGACCAGGGAGATTGTTAGGACCTGGTATTTGAACGAAATACCTGGAGATTAGTGTGTAAACCAGATCAAATAGTGCGGAATCCTATTTGATTGGTGATCCAATCAATGAGAACACACGAAGTATCAATAAAGAATTGAAACTAACGTTAGAAATCGATTGGAAATCGATCTAATGTGTTCTATGAACTTGGAGAACGAATTGGGAGGTTTCTGGATGGCTAGGGTACGTCTGGAATCGTAATTGATCGAGAGTTCTTATTTTTCACGAATTGAGTTGTATTTATAGGTTGGTATTATTCAATCGTGCGACTGAACCATTAGTATGGTTCAGTCGTGCGGTTGATTCATTCGCACGATTGAGTGTTCAGCCGTGCGACTGAGCCAATCTTATGTTACAATCATATGACTGATCCATTCTCCTGGTTTAGTCGTGCGACTGAGTCATTCATATGAAGGTGTTCATACTTATGGTCCATTCGCATGGTCATTCGCATGATAACTTCATTATTTTAAGTTTGAATGTATTAATTAGTAAACATTATATGTAAACATTCAACCAATCACTAACCTAATTAAGTAATTTAATATCAACTTATTAATGAAATATTAATCATTACAAACCACAAACACCCAATATCATTTCATTAATCATATCAAATTACACCAGAATCAGATAAACAAGATCTATTACATTTCATATCATGATCTAGGGACATACATGTATCAACAAACTCCCCTTGGACCTAGATCTCTCTAATCTCTTGTTTTCTGCATGACCTCCTTGTATTTCTTGTATTCTCCTCTGTTGTGACTCCTGTGTGAATCTCAAACGTGAAGCAGAGTCGTATAACGTTCTGGAACTGAAGAGCTTGTACAATATCTTGCGTATCATAGAACAATGGCCACTTGTATAGTGTATATACATCACTTTCTAACAAGTTTGTAAGCCACATCGGGTCGAATACCCTGAGAGTATCCATTTGTCCCTCTTTGCTTAAGACTATGACCGCTTCAGCTGTTCTCCAATCATAGTACCACCACTTAAAATGTGGAGTGAAATCCTGTGGCATTTCCCTGAGTGGGATTCTCGACATTGTGCGTGGAGGATTCCACTTCAACACTATCTTAGGCTTGCCGGTACTGGCATCAACCTCAGACCTTCTAACATACCGCGTAGGTCGTTGGGGTCTGAAGTTAACCCATCTAGGGTGGTACTCCTTCTTTAGGGCAGCCTCAAACCAGCCGGACATCTTCCTCGAGTCAGCATACAAAAGCTCTAGTTGGCCAGCTGGTTGAGCTCAAAACCTGGTAGAGTCTTTAGATCATGTGGAAACCTAAAATACTCTATGTCCTTCTCCCTCTTAACTGCATAGACGTTAACGTCATCAAAATATGCCCATGCTATAATCCTACCTGACACCTTATGATGTTTCTTGACTCTGTAGAGTTTGGTGTAGGAATCCTTCTTTGGTGTCTCTAACTTCTTCAAAACATGCAGCCCACTCAGCCTTTCGAATGTCAACATCATCATTTGAGGCTTGGGCTGTCTCTTCTGCTTTCTCTGTTTCTTGCTCCATATTGGTTAACACCTCAATAGTATCACTGACAAGGGATTCACCCAGATTGGGGACCACATTACCCTCATTGTCAGCATACTAAGGGTACTCCTCGGCTGTGACATCTTCGATCTCTACCTCATCAACATCGTTGAACTCTTCGTCACTAGTCAAATCGCATGTCGGAGCATCTTTTACTATTTCATCTGGATTTAGCTCGAAAAGCTCTGCGAGTTGCTCATTTGATAAGTCATGAAGTATTTCCCTTCTTTAGGGGTATAATTCACTGAACTCCTGACTATCCTTGCAGATCAAGAATCATTGTTAGCTGAGACTTGACCTGCTGAAGGGGAGCAATGTCAAACTCGTCTCTTTGGTAATTTTGATCTGTTTGATTTAAACATTTCACACATAAATCATTAGTAATTCATCAAACAGAAAGGCATTAGAATAATATAAACATTAAGTACATTGTGTTCAATTACATGATTCAAATACAAAAGAAGATAAATACATAATCATCTAATCTTTACTTTTTTCTTGTATCAAGGTTTCATCACTTGTAGGGGCAGAGGTAGAGGCTGATTGATCTTGTCTGTTCTTAGTCCTGTTCTCTTGACCTGTAGCAGTGGCTGATGTAGGTGCATCCCCTCCTTCTGCTTCTTCATCATCGTCACTCTCTTCATCTTCATCCAGATCATCATCATCACTATCATCACCATCTCCCTCTTTAATCTTCAGAGGCTCATCTTTAGATCCTTTAAGTTTGAGCATGATGGTCTTCTTAGCATTCTCCAACTCTTCAATTTTCTTAGCAGAAGTGACTCTATGCTCTTGGAGTTGGGCGATCTCGAGGCTCTGAGCAGCCATTTGCTGGGCCTGCTCCTTGATTAGCCGATCCTGCCCCGCGATCTGATGTGACTGCACAGCAGTGAGATCGGCAAGCTGTCAGATTGTGCAGTCTTCTCTTCATCAGCAGCTAACAGTCGCATCACCATACGGTTTAGCGCTGACAGCTGGTCCTCTACCCCAAATTGAGGTAGATGAGATCCATATATACGTGCGGGATCAGATGAGGGTCCTGATTGGTGGCTAGTGGTGGTGGTGGTTGTGGTAAAGATTGGGTTGGGTCTGTGAGATATTGGAGGTGATGTAGGGGTGAAAGATATGGTGGTGGTTGGCATATTTACAGTGGTGGGAGTGAAGGTGAGTCCTCTTCTCTTCTTCTTCTGGCCGTGGGGCTGAGCCATCCGTTTCTTCCTCGATCCAGTCGAGGTAGATGCTCCCCCTAGAACACGGCTAGTAGACTCAGGAGCATAGCTGGGATCTACAATCGTCTCTCCCGAATCCCTGGGGCGTTCACCAACCGCCCGGAGTCCATACTCGGTGGGAACAACCTTGCTTCCCACGGTCCTCATCAAGGGCTCCTCATCTAACTCTTCTTCCTCCTCACCAGGTATGAAGTCCTGGTGGAAGCCTGCAGACTCAGCTATGTCGCCTGTTGGGGCAGACACTAGGGGTATAACATCTGAAGCTGTGCCCCTCGTTGGAGCAGGCATATCATCCCCAACATCCCCACTATCATCATCGTCTGAATCATGCTCTGGGAGCAACAACCTCTCATCATCTGAATCTCTATCATCATGACGTCATTTGCGTCTACCTGGTGCCACATATCGTTCATTTGCCAAATGGCCGATCAACCTTTTTACCTGGGGCTTTACCTGCTTGCCCTGATACACTCTCATGCGACCCAAAGTCATGTCATCCATAACCTCTAGGGCAACCGCATCATGTTTCTCCTTGGGAAGTAATGGCAGCTTCTCGTTAAAGATCATCTGCAGAAATCTGGGATACATACAAAAACCCTCTTTCCCTTGGCCTCCAAATTCTCCACCAGATACGAGAAGATCATGCTCGAGAAGCTGAAGGGGTTGTTCAGCACCAGCGCCACATAGGCATTATGAATCTGGTCTGACAGGTCATCAAACCCACGCCTTCGAGAAGCAATACACTTCAGGATCACATGCGCCAAGTATTTATACTGTGGACACAGGTTGCTCTTGTTGAGCACACTTGAGTTGATGTCCTCGGCATATTTAATCCTGAGGAAGCAACCTCTGACTATAAGTGGATGTAGTCTGGTGGGTTGATCAGTATCATCCCCAAAATCAAGTACTCTCTGGATGCCAGCTGCTGTAATTTCAATGTCATGACCATGAATGGAGTTGCGTATGCTGTAAGGCTCATGTGAACGATCTACGGAGGCATTTTCCCAGAAAGCCTGATGTAACGACCTGTAAGGAGTACACTGTGTGGATATGGCTTTATGTATCCGAGAGCGTCGAAGGAATGCAATAATATCTGTAAACTCGGCTCCATTCCGAGTCGTATGGTCCAAATGAGCACATATATTGTTCTTTGGATTTATGGACCATCTATCAGCCATTAACCTAAAACACAAGACACAGAACCATTTGTAAGTCATACATTCAAAATTCAGTTCAAGGTGTATAGTTTAAATTCAATCCGATACATTCGTGCCAATAAATCATGCGACTGGAGTCAGTCGTTTGTTCTTTCGTCCGACTGAGCTCGTTCGGGTGAATGAGACATGCGACTAAGTTCAATTTGCTGATTGAGTCTGCGATTGGTTCAGTCGGCCGACTGAACTCATTCGCATGGTTCATTCTGCTGATTGATCCAATCGCAAGATTCAGTCGTGCGATTGGAGTTCATCCGGATGACCAATCGCATGGCCCCCTGTTCAATCGACTGAGGTTTGAATCTTGACCTAATTCAAGTAATTTAACATGGCTTAATGGTCCATTAGACTCGCCATTTTGTCACTAATGACCTATTAAACTTAATTTTAACATTTTGCTTAGTTTATGTAGGTTATTAGGGCATTTTCAATCCGGTTAATATTTCATTCGAATAACACAAATTTTACTCAAGATCTTCTGATTTCTATAAGATTTAACTGCAATGTACCTGTATACTTGTCAATCGAATGTTAGAAGATCAATAGCAATGTGAAAACACGATCTCTAGAAATTTTTGGCAGAGTAACGGGAAAGAAAGCGATTTGGGTGCGATTGGGAGTGATGAGTGAAATGCGATCGACTGAGGCCCTTTAAATACTGACCCTAATTTCAATCGGGCGACTGGCCTTATTCGCTCAGTTCATTCGGGCGACTGAGGTTCAGTCGTGCGATTGTCCCAGTCGGTCTCTTTAAGTTGGCCGACTGAGTCTCAGTCAGTCGACTGACTCATTCGTGCCCTTTCATTGCTTTCTCAAATAACCGACTGAGTCTCAGTCGGTTGACTGACTCATTCGCACCCTGTCATTCGGTCGAAAGGATCATTCTTAAACGCCATTCTGGTGAATGACTAAATTTCATGTCCAGTCATGCGAATGGGATCCATTCGCATGGTTGGTCCATATTCATGGTCCAATCGTGCGAATAGGTCACACTTAGTAGATTTTCTGCCATTTTGAATATTTTAACCTTTTGAAATAGACATTATGAGTTTTGATCATCTCAGACATGATCATTTTTAACCAATTTAGTCACCTCAGACGTGAGTGCTTTAAACTTGAAAATTCATGTGGTCATCTCAGACATGACCCATTAAGTGAGTTGATCACTTATCGATTTTCATGATGTAGTCCGGCAAACAAATTAACTAAAACGACTTGCTAAATTAGAAACTTAAACTAAAGACTAAAAGTTAAGACTTTGTTTTGGCTTTTTGTGAGAGATAGAACCTAAGGTGGAAATCTACTGGATTTGGTTCCGGAATAGAAAGCTTCAACTTAGATAGACCACACCTGGACCAATTCAATTTTGGAATCATACAGGCACATCAAATCATTTGGGACTTGTTATCAAAATCTTTTGATGCTCAATTCTTGGTGTTCATCCAGAGTCATTAGCAACTTTAGGAAATCATACTGGAACTTTTAGATTACCATATTGATTTGAACTTTCAAGAATTGCAGCCATAATGATTGTCAATATGTTTGTCCACTTAAATCCATACACAGACTCTTGACACAAACTGGTGATTGTTTTTGGTTTAATTATTTCAACGAACATTTGTGGATCCCACACTTATATGGTAATCAACATTCCTCGGGAGCTTTTGAGCGGTCTATGGTTATTTTTACAAGAAGAGACTATTCTTAGAGCTTTCAAGGAGAAGCCAATCCTCAGGTCAGTGCCATCGCACAGCAGAGAGGCGGAAAACAACAATGAATTCTAGAATGTCTAGGTTATGCTTATCCTCAGGTCAGTGCCATCGCACAGCAGAGAGGCGCACAACCTATCTCCTTGTTAGAGCAGCTTAATTTTCTTTTGCACCAAATGCACCAATAACATAAGTCATTAGCTTGATGGCATTTTTCTTCATTTTTTTCTGGTGCTTTGCTCTATTTATGGTCATCCGCACACATTTGTGGCGTTTACATGTGTTGGACCAAAAGAACCAATGAGCCTGATCAGAGAAACCTCTAAGTCCCACAGGACATCACAACAGCTGAAGAAGACCTGATCAGCTGTTCTACAAAGTCTGAAGCATACTCCAAGGGTTTAGTGATTGAGGCATTAAATGAAGCTGGGGTTGGAACCGAAAAGAACTGACAAAATTTACTAAAGCCTCCCTTACAGCCAAAATGCTAAAACATTCTGAAAAGCCTCTATCCTCAAAATCACTACCTTCACAACCCACTAAAACAACCCCTTTACCCTCTAAACCAACCATCCAACCCACAAAACCAAATCCTTTACCCCCAAAACCCACTGCCAGTGATGTACCTAGACAAAAGAAAAGAAACGTACTGAGGGCTGATGAAGAAGAAGAGGAGGATGAAGACAGACTGCCACTCTCTGCAGTTATCACTTTGCCTAAGGCTAATCCAATGTCCATCACTCCTGCTTCTCAAATGCATGATGTGATGATAAAGATTGAAGAGGAACAGATGCAAAGACATGATGAGGAAATGCTGAAAAGCATTGACAAAGCATATGCCACATCCTCTTCAATGATTAGCATGAAGAAAGAAGTCTTAAGATTGTACACCCTTGCTAATACCTTTCAATACCAAAGGGAAAAAGTAAGGATATGGCCTGATCCTAGGGTGGCACACAGGATTGTCAAGAAAGAAATTCCTTCAAAATACAAGGGCCAAGTGAAGAGGGTTGTCGATGAAGACATCACTGTGGTTCTTGTAGTGTCCCCTTGGGAAATTGTAGAAGAGTTCAAGAAAGCTTATGAAGCCAAACAACCACCCCAAAAGATGTTGGAGAATAAAATCATAAAGAAGGGATTGGTTTACAAAAGACTTGAAAACTTCAAAAAAGATGAGCTCAACCTGCTCTTAGAAGGGACTCATCCAGATGAGTTTGCTTACAGACAAATAACCACGGTTGAGCTCAAGAATGGAAAACAGGCCAAGTACATCTCTGAAGTGTATGGCCGAGAAGGATTGTTTGATGGTGTGCCTGAGGTGCTGACAATGGATGAGCAGATCATGTTTCTAAGGGCTTACACCAGGGAATCCTATAGGCTGATACACGGGAAGTAGATCTCATGGTTGGGGTAACAGCTCAGTGTCCAAGTCCCCAATACAGAGCTCCTAACCATATCATGCAAAACAGATCATTAGAGATTTCTTCCCAGGCCGGTGCTGAAAAAGGGTCACTTCTCATCTGATCAAGAGGATAAAAAGACCAATCTATCTGCCAAAATAAGTGGGACTCGTCAATAACTTAGAGGTTTTGGCTGCATTGGTTCAGGGGGAGTTTGTTGGACCAAAAGAACCAATGAGCCTGATCAGAGAAACCTCTAAGTCCCACAGGACATCACAACAGCTGAAGAAGACCTGATCAGCTGTTCTACAAAGTCTGAAGAATACAACTACTGAAGTATTTCTGAAGTACTGAAGACAAAGACTGAGACAACAGCTGAAGATCTAAAGTCTGAAGACTTCAACAAGTACTGAAGACAAAGACTGAAGATCAACAGCTGAAAGACAAAGTCTGATGTTCAAGTACTGAAGACATCAGCTGATGCTAACAGCTGATGACAACAGCTGAAGAGGGCTTCTTCAGTTGTTGTGATGGTTTTTCTTCATCAGTAGTTTTCTTTTCCTTTCAGTACTTGTAAACAACTGAAGAGGTTGTTCTTCAGTTGTTGTAGTATCAGTAGTTTTATGTTTTTCAGTAGTTGTAAATAAGATGTTTAACACTTAGGAACATTTGTAAGAAGATGTCAGTTGTTGACATCTTCAGTAGTTGTTAAACATCAGTAGTTATAAAACGGTTACATGTCACTTTCAAGTGACATCAGCCTACGTCACTCTTTCCTTTATAAGGAAGGATGACTCACCTGTAATCGTGCCATTGAGGCCGAAAATCTTAATGCAATATTCCTTTTGTCTGATATTTCTCTCTCTATAACAAAATTCTTTTATCGCTTTATATCGAATGTTCTTGCTTGAATTTGTCTAATTCTGAGCTATTCCGCTGCTATATCTGTTCAATCGATCAAACCAAGAGGCTGAGATCCTAACAACATGCTCATTGCCCCTTATTGGAATATTGTTGATTGTGTTAACCAGCGACAAGATGGGAGCCCACAGTCAGTTGAACCACTTAGTTTGATCTTGAGATCACCAGTCAGGTCTAATCATCTATTGTGTTGAATCTACCGACATATCAATTGTGGTCTAGCAACCTCTAGGTCTACTCTCATTGTGTTACCTTTAGAGTTACCAGTTTTTCTATCATCTTCCCTTTAATATTGCTTAGACTACACAGACTTATACTTTGAATATTTTGCACCTTTTCTAAATTAAAATTTCAAAGTCCCTCTTGATTTGTTCCTGTGTACTATCATATTCCATAGGGTTTGAATCGGTATCACAGATACGATCTACCTTATATCAAGTTTCCACTCCTTCTCCCTCAGTTTTTTTTAATGTTGCTTGCTGACTTATTCTCCCCCTAAAATACTAAAATCATAACTAGTTTCATTATTTTAGAATTTTAATAAACAGCAGAATAACATAAGTTTAATTTTAACAGACTAATTTAACCAAATGAGCTCAAATAGAATAAAGAATTAACTAAGCTACATCGGACTACACATGATCATCATCAGGAATAACCTCACTTCTCTGTTTAACGCCGTTGACCTCTAGCAAATATTGAAAACGTGGTTTATCAAAGGCTTTAGTATAGAGGTCAGCGCGTTGAAAATCAGTATTAATTGTTACCACATCAATTAAGTTCTTTTCAAAACAATCTCGTATGAAGTGATATTTAATACCGATATGTTTGGTCTTAGGATGTTGGACCGGATTTTTAGTTACTGCAATTGCAGCAGAGTTGTCTACAAAAATAGGAGTAGAATAGAACATTAAACCGTAATCCCGCATTTGCTGTTGAATCCAAATGATTTGTGAACAGCAACTTGCAGCAGCAACATATTCGGCTTCACAGGTTGACAATGCAACCGATGTTTGCTTCTTACACTGCCAGGTAATTAATCTTCTCCCAAAGAATTGACACCCTGCTGATGTAGACTTGTAGTTCATCTTGCAGCTTCCGTAATCCGAGTCACTATACGTCGTGAGCTCAAAATCATCATCCTGAGGATACCACAACCCAAGTGTGGGTGTACCCTTTAGATAGCGAAAAATCCTTTTGATCCCGATCAGATGATTGACCTTAGGTTTAGCCTGATATCTAGAGCATAAACATGTCGCATACATGATATCAGGTCTAGAGGCAGTGAGATACATGAGGGATCCAATCATTCCACGGTACATCGTGGCATCCACAAGATCTCCATTTTCATCAGGTGCTATGTCGTGATTCGTAGCCAGTGGAGTACCGGCAGCAGATGCATTCTCCATGTCAAAGCGATTGAGAATGTCTCTTACGTACTTGGTCTGATGTAGAAAGATTTCATTTGGTGTTTGATCCACCTGTAGCCCGAGAAACAACTTCATCTCCCCCATAGCACTCATCTCAAACTCTTTCTTCATAACTGCTTCAAATTCTTTGCATAACTCTTCGTTCTATAAATCGAAAATTATGTCATCAACATAGATTTGTACGAGCAGTAGGTCGCCATCTTTTTCTTTAATGAACAACGTGCAGTCAATGACTCCCCTGCAAAAGCCGTGTTTCACAAGGTGAGTCAAGAGTTTTTCATACCAAGCCCTTGGAGCTTGATGAAGCCCGTATAAAGCCTCGTCGAGCTTGTAGACTCTATCCCGATGATAAGGATCTTCAAATCCCTCGGGTTGACTGACATAGACTGTTTCTCTGATTTCCCCATGAAGTAATGCACTCTTCACATTTAATTGATAGACTTTAATCTTCATGTACGATGCATATGCAAGGAAGATATGAATGGCTTCCATCCTTGCCACGCGTGCAAACACCTCATTGTAATCAATTCCCTCGACTTGGCGAAATCCCTGAACAACCAGTCGAGCCTTGTTCCTGATAATGACCCCTTCGTCATCCTTCTTGCATTTCAAGACCTATTTGGTGCCGATGACCTTAGCACCTTTAGGTTTATCTACCAGAGTCCATACACCTAACTTCTTGAACTGAATAAGTTCTTCTTGCATGGCACTCACCCATGCCTCATCGTTTAGTGCATCACTAACCTATTTTGGCTCAAACTACGAGACAAAACACCGATAAGCACCATCATGAATGTATCCTTTTCCATAACAGAGGCATAATCAGCTGAGTATAGCTGATTTTGGGTTTGTACTCCTGATCGGACATCCCCAATGACATTGTCTAAGGGATGATAAACGTTTAGACGTGATCCTGGAGTAGTAGGAACAGCTACCTTAGAGCCAAGATGATGAACATTTGGTTCTGCATCTGAGGTAGTTGGAGTTTGAGGCTCGGAAGTCGAAGGTGCATCACTGGTAGATGCTTGTGGACTTTCAGGAACTGGAACCTGTTCCGCCTGACTATTCTGGTTATCTTCTTCAGCTTCATCTTTAGAGGAGGAGTCACTGTTGTCAACTACTCCCCCTGACTGAGTAGATGATTCTCCCTGTGAGCTAGATGTTGGTGGATTCAAGCTATCATACATCATTCGTGTAGTTAATTCATCATCCGAGGGAGAGAGAGGAATGGTGAACGACTTGAAGAATCCATCATAGTCGAAGAAGTAGGCGGGTCCTTTGCCAGTAGGTGGTGTGGTAATCGCTGAACGTCAACATTACACCACACTTCTACTAGACCCGTTGAGTTGTTGTAAACTCGCTTGTTCGGTATGTTGTATCCTAGAAAGATGCCTTCATCTGCCTTCTCGCTGAATTAACCCTCTTGTGTCTTCTTCAGAAGTGTGCACGGTGCCCCAAATGGTTCGAGATACTCGAAGTTTGGTCTGCGTCTTTGTAGTAGCTCGTAACATGTTTTACCGTGGCACTTGACTATCAGGACTCGATTCAGTGTATAACAAGCATTCGCCACTGCCTCATTCCAGAATTCGATAGGCAGTTTCGAGTCTGCTAGCATAGTCCGTGCTGTCTCTATCAAGCTTCTGTTCTTTCTCTCAGCAACGCCATTCATCTGAGGTGTGTAGGCAGAAGTGAATTGATGCACAATTCCCTTTTCCTTGCAGTATGCCTCCATCCACTGGTTCTTGAATTCCGTTCCGTTGTCTGAGCGTACTTGTCTAACTTTCAGCTTGTAGAGAGATTCCAGTGTGGTTACCAACTCCTTGAATGATTCAAATGTTTCTGATTTGGATTGCAGAAACATTACCCAAGTGAACCTTGAGTAGTCATCGGTGACCACAAAACAGTACAAGTCGCCTGCAATGCTCTTTGTACTGATTGGACCAAACAGATCCATGTGAAGAAGTTCAAGAGGAAGTTCTATTGAATTAACTTTCTTTTCCATATGAGACTTCTTTGTCTGCTTGCCTTTCTTGCAGGCTACACAAAAATCAGGAAGCTGAAAGTTCTTAACATTAACTCCTCTCACCAGATCCTTCTGAATCAAGTGATTCATCTTCCTTTGACTAATGTGTCCCATTCTCCTATGCCAGGAGATGGAATCCTTTTCAGTAGCTTTAGATAGAAAACACTGAACCTCATGATCTATTGTAGAAGCTATTGACAGATCCAAGACATAAAGATCTTTATATCTTGAAGCAGTCATCAAAACTTGGTCCTCTGGGATCACGTAGTCTTTCTTCAGTACGTAACACTTCTTGTTGTCGAAGATGACTTTAAATTCCTTATCACATATTTGAGAAACAGAGAGTAAGTTGTTTTGAAGTTGCTGGACGTAGTTCACCCTATCAAACTTAACTTTCTGATTTCCAACTTCTCCCTGAGCTGTGGTATAGCCTCCCTTGTTTCCAGCAAACGAAACATGCCCTCCTTTTATTTGTTTGACATTTGATAAAAGAGCTCTGTTTCCTGTCATGTGCCTGGATGCTCCGCTATCTACTATCCACGTGTTAGTTTCAACACTGTATTGAACAACCTGCACATACAAGGTAAAGGATTAGTTTAGGTTAGGAACCCAAGCCTTTACTGGCTTGGGTTTCCCAGAGGCATCACACATCAGAAATTCAACCCATTGACCCTTAGAAGGTGAGGGTAGCTCAGGTTCCTTCTTGTCATCATTATCAGACATAGGGATTGACTTCTCTTTCCATAAGCCAGATTTGTGCAATGCCTGTTTGTGATAACAGTCGACTGGCTAACGGTTGAACCTTCTGTTCACTAGTTCTTCTAGGTGGAGTTAAAGAGCTCCTTTTAGAAGACTTAGGTTTTGAGTCCTGAAGTTCAATCTTCTTCCTAGGTGTCTGATAATAAGAACAATAGGAAGCAATGTGTCCACATTCTCCACAGTTGTAGCACGCCTTGCTATCAACTTTATGATTAAACTTTCTTTGTGGAGACGTGTGTGACACTCTAGTAACATCACTCACTTTAGGTTTTGACTCTGGTTCTTTTGATGTGTTTCTGGTTTAACAAAAACTGATTTAACTGTTTGACATCCTTTTCCTTTTGGTTAATTGGTCTTTGACTTGAAGTATGTGCAAGATTATCCTTAAAAGCCCTTTTAGTTCTGATTTGACTCTGTTTGACCCTGACTTTAAGTTAACCTTTTCAAATTCCTTTTCCAGATTAACACAAGGCAATTTACCCTTTGCCTTTGAAGTGGCCTCCTTTTGTTTGTTTCCAGAGTTCAATAGATGAACATAACGAATCTGGATCACTAACAAGAGGAGTAGACACTACATGATCCTTGATGGGATTACTATTTACTGGTCTAGTCTTAGTGTTCATTAAAGTCTCAGATGGTGGTGGAACCATTTTGTAACCCAATCCCTCCCCGTTGTTCCTGTCTCTCACTAAGTGTTGGACTATGTGTGAAGAACTAGTCCAACTATGCAGTTTCTGTTTTAATGAATTTACTTCTACTTCTAGAACTGCCTTTTGCTTCTTAGTGTCTTCTAAGGAGTTTAGATAGTACCTAATGTCATTAGCTTGGTAAATGCAACTACTTCGGTTTCCCTAAGCTGTTTAGTCAAAAGGTCTATCTTTTCTTTATAACTATGCTCATTTTGTTTTAGTAACCCTGTTAGCCTCAGTGCACAGTTGCAAATCTTTTACTAAGTTATCATTATGATCTAATAACCTAGTAAAATTTTCATCTATGCTATTCCTAAAAGTATCACAATCAGAACAAGCATGATTATTAAACATTTGGTCAGTAGTACTTACCTGAGTTGATTCAGAAGAGTTAGCCATCAACGCAGCATCAGATATCTCTAGTTCTGGTGATTCTGTCTTTTCTGTCTCTGACGTGGTAGTATCCTCTTTAGGCTGGTAACTGACCTCGGTTGCAGTTGCTTCTTCACTATGTGACATCGCTATCTCAACTGCTAGATCTCCTTCACTAGCGGAATCACTGTCAATATCTTCTACACTTGCAATGTTTGATTCCCCTGGTGAGACAAACCTAAAGCTCCAATCCTGTCCTTCATCATCATGAGCAGTCAAGGCTTTTGGATCCTTGTTTGATGAAGTAGAACTGGTAGCCTGCTTGTCTTGACGAGTGAAGGACGAGAATGGGTTCCCGTTACCCGTCTTCTTAGGCTTGACACATTCTCTTTTGAAGTGCCCCTTCTCTCCACAGTTGAAGCAGGTCACTTTGCTCTTGTCAAAGCCGAATGTGGTGTCCTTAGTTGCTACTAAGTTCTGTCCGGTTTGTTTTACAAACTTCTTTGCCCTCCGGACAGCACTGGCTAAAGCCCACATTATATCCATTCTCTCAAGCTCCATTTCGTCCACCTGCTCGTAGTCCTCGTCTGCCAAATGGCAGTTTCCAATCTTTCCAGCAACCAGTTCATCATAAGAATGAACCACTGCTGCCAAAAGATCCATGTGCTCTCGAGCTACTTCCACAGTCACATTACCGAGGTTCTCGGTCTTCAGTCTAGTAGCATTCGCTTCAGATCCAATGTATTGGGTACAAGAAGACCCTGACGTTTCTGAACCTGAAGAGGTGCATGTGTAGGACTCGATGAGCTAGACACAAATGCAGTCTGGAGAGGTGCTCCAGATGTCTTAGCTTGAGGCGTGGCATTGTATAAAGCTGGATTTTGATTGTACGTAGACTTCTGAGCTCTGTACTTCATTCTAAGTGATTCTTCTCGCAACTTAAGAATGAAGTCATTAATATCCAGTTTTGATAGCATTCCATTCTGTCTCAGATTAGACACGAATGAAACCCATTTTTCAGGCAATCCGTCTGCGAAATTAGTAACTTTCTCTTCCATGGTAGTAGCCACTCCATGTGTATGCAGTTCACTCATCAGATGGTAGAATCTATCTATAACATCGTCCAAACTCTCGTTTCCCATCGATGAGAAGTTGTCGAATTCCTTCTTTAACTCCTTAGCCTTGATTGCCTTCAACGAGGCATTCCGTCGTACCTCTTCTCTAGCTCATAGTTTCTTGGACTGCTTATTCTCTGAGTACTGGTGGAATATCTCTTTAGGGATAGACTGTGTAATCAATGCATAGACCCTCTTCTCTGCATTATATTTGACTTTCTGCGTGTTTGTCATCCCTCCTAAGGTTAACTTTACTCCATCGGCTCCCACCGGCGTACTATATCCAATCTCGATGGCTTCCCACAGATTCGGATCCACTCCATTGAGGTAGATCTCAAAACGTTGTTTCCAGTGGGGAAACTCATCTAACGTTAAAATGCTTTGGTGGTTTATTATGATTACCCACCTCACTCTCAAGTAACAGCAGGTTCTGGATCCTAGAGTCCTTCCCAGCAGTAAAGGCTGACATTTGATCTTCCATTGTGAATAACTTTAAGTCTAATAAACAATTGTCACTGGGGCGACTGAAGGGTGCGAATGGACTAGTCCTGCGTATGAACTCTACGACTGGTTCAATCGTGCGGCTGAACTAAGTGATTAGCAGTCGTGCGAATGAATCTGATGCGTATGAACAGTATGACGAACGGTTCAATCGTACGAATGGAGATACGACTATGTCCAATCGTACGTCTGAGCAATGCGAATGAGGTCCAGTCGTGCGAATGGCTCACTCGTGCGACTAAAGCTGCTGTTATGCGAAAATTTCTAGGTTAAACGTGTTTTAGCCGTAAAAATTTGAACTTTCGCAAGGTTTAATTGCCTAAGTCCGTAGAAACCAAACTTTGATGAGCAGGGAACGTCCAAGATCACTTTTGACACAAAAGATTGCGTTTTTTAGTGCAAAAACACAAACTTTTTATCAATCTTGATTGAATCACACGTAATCAAGAGCCAAGGCTCTGATACCACTTGTTAGGACCTGGTATTTGAACGAAATACCTGGAGATTAGTGTGTAAACCAGATCAAATAGTGCGGAATCCTATTTGATTGGCGATCCAATCAGTGAGAACACACGAAGAATCAATAAAGAATTGAAACTAATGTTAGAAATCGATTGGAAATCGATCTAATGTGTTCTATGAACTTGGAGAACGAATTGGGAGGTTTCTGGATGGCTAGGGTACGTCTGGAATCGTAATTGATCGAGAGTTCTTATTTTTCACGAATTGAGTGTATTTATAGGTTGGTATTATTCAATCGTGCGACTGAACCATTAGTATGGTTCAGTCGTGCGATTGAGCCATGCGGTTGATTCATTGCACGACTGAGTGTTCAGTCGTGCGACTGAGCCAATCTTATGTTACAATCACACGACTGATCCAATCTCCTGGTTCAGTCGTGCGACTGAGTCATTCGTATGAAGGTGTTCATACTTATGGTCCATTCGCATGGGCCATTCGCATGATAACTTCATTATTTTAACTTTGAATGTATTAATTAGTAAACATTATATGTAAACATTCAACCAATCACTAACCTAATTAAGTAATTTAATATCAACTTATTAATGAAATATTAATCATTACAAACCACAAACACCCAATATCATTTCATTAATCATATCAAATTACACCAGAATCAGATAAACAAGATCTATTACATTTCATATCATAATCTAGGGACATACATGTATCAACAGAGATCACTTCATCTACAATCTTTTTCACCTGGCCAATGTATCTCTGTGGAATGTTTTTCTTGTGAATCCTGTGAGACACCCTAGGATCAGGCCAAATCCTCACTCTCTTCTTTTGATATTGAAATGTATGCTTAAGAGTGTATAATCTGAGAGCATGCTTCTTCATGTTGATGATAGAAGATGTGGCTTCATATGCTTTGTCAACCCTCCTCAAAAATTCCTCATCGTGTTGTTTGTGAAGCTCTTCTTCTTCTAGCTTCACTTTCACAATTTATCTTTGAGTTTCAGGAGTAATTGTTGGAGAGTGACTTGTGGCCTTCGGCAACTGTATAACAGCTGAGAGTGGCAGCCTATCTTCATCTTCATCATCATATTCTAGCCTCAATACCCTTCTTTTCTTCTTCTGGGGTACATCATCGGCTATTGGTTTTGAGGGAAAGGGAGTTGGTTTGGTGGGTTGTTGTTTTGGTGGTTTTGGTGTGGGAATGTTGACAGGCTGTTCTAGCATTTTGGAAGTGAGTGTGGCTTTAGATTGCTTGGCTAGTTCAGTCCTGCTCCCAGCACCAGCTTCATTCAAAGCTTCAATAACTAATCCTTTAGTGTATACTTCAGACGAACAGATCTTGGTGGTCATTGCCAAGATGTTGTCCCTGGACCAAGCCTTGATTTCGATCATTGATCTTCCAAGATATTTTGCTATAAATCTGATCATGATCTCCAGCCTTTCTCTTTCTAACACATCATAACTTGCCCGTCTGTTTTGGATTTCTTCAATCTCTAATCTTCTGATCTCAGAGTCAAGTTTGTCAGTGTCATGGCCTTGCCTAAACAACTGATCAATGATGTTATCCATTGATCTGCTGTGTTCGACATCAGCCTCTTTTACCATTAGCTCCAAGGCAGTCTCCTTTTCATTCTTTCTTTTCTTTGATTTCTCCATGTTAGCTTCCTTATCCTTCTCTTTTTCAGTCTCCACAGCCAACTCCTTCGCTTTTTCCACTATTGTCACTTCTGTTTCTTTCTCTTTCTCTTTCCTCTCTGCACTCCTCTTTCTTTTTGCTTTCACTGACTGAATCTCCCCATTTTTGGTTGCATTGGTTGCAAGGGTTTGATTGTTAGAAAGCTTTTTGCCCAAAACTTCCTCTATAAGGGTTGTATTACTGAGGAAAGCCTCTCATCAATGGTTTTGATCACTATATCAGTGACTATAGGTGTGATGAGAGGTAGGGAATTTTGGAAGATAGCAGCTATTTGCTCAGGGGGGTTCTGTTCCTGAGAAATAGTGCCAGAAGCAGAGGCAGGTGGCTGAGAATTTGGGAGTGGCTCTGTGTTTAGGAGACCTTCAGATGAAGGTGCCATCTGTGGGGTTTGAGAGGCAGATGGTCTTTGATCCACAGAAGTTTTGGCAAGCAGCTCTTTGAGTCTGCTCACCTCCTCTTCCAGGATGGTGTTTTGGGCTAATACATCGTAAAAGAAGCCCAGGTCATCATCATTGGTTACTGAATCACCTGACCTCCTGATAGAATTAGGATGAACATGCACTAAGTGTAGATCAGTTGTAGCATGTGCCCCTTTGTCTTGGAACTGGGGACTTCCTGCCTCAGAACTATGTCCTTCATCAGCAGTTGCCTCTGGTAAGGTCTTAGTAATGGTACCAACTACATCCTGATCATATGCTGAAGCAGGATAAGTGGCAGCCTCACCAGAAGTTCCAATCTCCTTTTCTACACTAGGAAATGGAACATTGTAACCCCTATGCTGTGGGTTATCAAATCCATTTTGATCCTCCCCTCAATAGTAGAGGTATGCCCAGTTTTAATTGGTATCTGGGGAGGGGGTGAGGAGTGCAACTGACTCAGCACTTGTGCAACAATTAATGTAGGACTTTGGGGGGCGGTTGCATGTGGTGATTGGGTAGAAGCAGATTGCACCCGGGGTGAATGGTGCGCTTCAATGGTAACCCTCGCAAGTGAGATAGGTTCCAGTAGTGTGGGTTCCCCAATATTGGTTGCAACAGGATCCTGTTGAGAGGATACCTGTGCGGCTTTGGCTGGTTGAGTCTTTGACACAACTAGGGGGTTAATACCAGTATGTGGTTCCTATGTTTGTGGTACAGGGGCAGCCTCAGGGGACTCATCTCCCTAAGTAGCCGTTTTTGGCTTTTTGGATTTAGGTTTGGTGGGGACTCTGGTTCTGGAGGTGGTGGCTGTGGGTTCCAACTGCGTGGGTTTTCGTAGTTTGGCAGCCTGTTTAAGTGTTTGGTCAGAGTTGTGCCTGGAGTATACTTCAGGCAATACAGTCATTGCAGGGACTCCAAGGCCAACAAGTCCCTCAGCTTTCAGCTGATTCTCTATGATGGCCATAATGAACCGAGGATATATTATCCATCGATTAGAAAGAGGTTTTCAGGCCATATCCTTAAGTTCAAGAAAAATAATTTCAGAAAAGTTTAAGTCTTGGTGCTCAAGGATAGAGAATAATACCTGCTGCCACCTGATAGACATTTGATCCCAAGAGGAAGTCTTAGGAGCTAAGCAAACATTTACCATGTGAAAGATAAGACGTTCTGCATCATGGAAATGCTTCTTCAAGATGGTAGAGGCACTGAGGTTTCCCTAATATCCATGGTGGGCAAAGGATAAATCAGTCGTGCCCTTTGGATACCCAGCAGGGAAAGTGGCATCATTCAAGTTAAGGGTTTGGCGAATGACTTCCGGAGTGAGGACCACTTGATGATTGTTGACGAACGACTGGAGACTCGGTGTTGTTCTCCTCAGTTATATGGGTGACGTTCGTCCAAAACTAGTGTAAGGATTCGACATGAATGGTGGGATTTAGAAGGAAGGCCGTTGGTAGGGAGATTGGACCATTAGATCAATGGCGTTGTCGAACTTTGTCCAGAAAGGTGATTTTGTGAGGTAGGCAACACAGTTATGGCGTGGTTTGAGCTGCATGGTCGCCATTAATGAGAGAGAAGTTTTGGACATTTGAACGTTAGGTTTGGAGAAGATGAAGCGCTAAAGGATTAGGTATGGGGTATTTATAGGGTAAGGGTTAGAAAACGACTGAAGGGTTTGGTGTTATTCATCAGTAGTTGTAAACGACTGATGACATGGTAATACCCTTTCAGAAGTTGAAACAACTGAAGTCTTGGTTTTAGGCATCAGCAGTTATAAAAGTACCGAAAACCATGGTTTTGACTTCAGATGTTTGAAAACAACTGAAGACTTGGTTTTAGTCATCAGTAGTTGTGAAACTACTGAAAACCTCGGTTTGGTCTTCAGGTGTTGTAAACAACTGATAACTTGGTATTAGTCATCAGTAGTTATGAAACTACTGAAGACATGGTTTTGTCATCAGTTGTTGTAAACAGCTGATGACTTGGTGTTAGTCATCAGTAGTTGTGAAACTACTGAAGAATGGTTGTTTCATAGGACATCAGTACTTATCTATTTTTACTAACATCAGTAGTGATAACTACATCAGTAGTTGTAACTTTATCAGTTGTTTTAACAGAATCAGTACTATATGTGATATGGTACTAATGATCATCAGTACTTATATACTGAGATCATCAGTAGTTATCACTTATTCTAGCTGCAGCATACCAAGCCGTAACACAAGGTTTTGGAAAGTTGAACTATCCAAAGGCTTAGTAAAAATGTCTGCAAGCTCATCAGCACTAGGCACAAACTTAGGATCAATCAGACCTTTTTCAAAACAATGCCTAATAAAATGATGTCTGATCTCTATATGTTTGGTCCTAGAGTGCTGGACTGGATTTTTGACAATGCACAGAGCTGGAGCACTATCCATTAATAATGGAGTCTTAGTCTCTGTAATGCCATAATCCAAAAGTTGGTTCTGAAGCCAGAGTACCTGAGAAGTACAACTTGCAGCTGCAATGTACTCTGTTTCAGTAGTGGATGTAGCAACAGATGTTTGTTTCTTACTCTGCCAAGAAATCAAACAGTTGCCTAGGAATTGACATCCACCAGAAGTTGACTTTCTAGTTAACTTGCACCCTGCATAGTCACTATCGGAAAAAGCAACTAATTTGCAAGAGTGTCTAGTGGAATACCATAAACCTAGAGATTGTGTACCTTGCAAATATATAAAGATCCTCTTGACTGCAATCAAATGAGATTCTTTAGGAGCAGCCTGAAATCTAGTACAGACACAAGTAGCAAACATGATATCTGGTCTAGAAGCTGTTAAGTACATCAAGGACCCAATCATACATCTGTAAAGTGTTTCATCAACAGCTTTACCTTTCTGATCCGCATCCAGTTGTGTGGTGTTGCACATGGGAGTAGAACAGGTCTTACAATTTTGTAAATCAAACTTATTCAAAAGATCTTTTGTATATTTTGACTGATGAATAAAGGTTCCATCAGCCTTTTGTTTGATTTGCAAGCCTAGAAAGAACTGTAATTCTCCCATTGCACTCATTTCAAACCTCTTTTTCATTAATTTGGTAAAATCATCACACAACTGGGGATCAGAGGATGCAAAAATAATATCATCAACATAAATTCGAACAAGTAGCTTATGCTGATCCACCTTCTTAATAAACAAAGTTTTATCTATGGAGCCTCTAGTGAAATTATTCTTGAGAAGAAAAGTGGAAAGTGTCTCATACCAGGCTCTAGGAGCTTGTTTCAACCCATAAAGAGCCTTATCAAGTTTATACACCCATTCAGGATGTTTATTGTCCTCAAAACCTGGTGGTTGACACACATAAACTTCTTCTTTTATTTTACCATATAAAAATGCACTTTTGACATCCATTTGAAAAACTTTAAGATGGTGGAATGCAGCATAGGCTAAAAACAATCTAATTGCCTCTAGTCTGGCTACAGGGGCAAAGGTTTCATCATAATCAATACCTTCTTCTTGTGAAAACCCCTGTACAACCAGTCTAGCCTTGTTCTTAACAATAAGCCCATTTTCATCAGTTTTATTCCAAAACACCCATTTAGTGCCTATTGCACACTTACCTGGGGGTAGATGAACCAGTTCCCAACTTGCTGTTTCTTGAACTGAAGTAGCTCAAGCTGCATGGCTTCAACCCATCCATTGTCTCTTAAAGCAACATGATAGTTCTTTGGCTCTAGCTGACTGATGAAGAGAGCATAGAAGCAGAAGTTAGACAATTGACTTCTTGTTGAAACTCCAGCATTGATATCACCAATGATTTAAGACATTGGGTGATTCTTCAGCTCTTGATAAACAATGATATATGTGCAAGTGTTTGTAGAACCTTCAGCAGCAGCAGATGTTGATGCAGACTCTTGAAACCAAGATTTGATGGTAACTCAAAAGATGTAGAGGAATCAGAAATATTATCAGCATTTGTTGTGGATGGAACTGCTGAAGCTACAGGAACATCAAGTTTAGCAGACTCAAGCAGTTGGTCACTAAACTTGAATAGGTGAATATTGATATTATCATCATCATCATCAATACCACCAGGTGGAAGACGCTGCAGAAGATGATTTATCCACATGGTCTGTAACAACTCGAGGTTGATAAGGAACATATTGCAGTATGTCCAAATCAAACAACTCCACAGGGTTTTGTGGAATCTTGTCCATTGGAGATTCATTAAACTTCACATGCAAAGTCTCTTCAACTATATTTGTTCTACAGTTGAAGACTCTGTATGCTTTGCAAGTAGATGAATAACCAACAAAATACCCTGCAACCTCATCCTTTGAATACAGAAAGAAAGTCCATACAAATCTGGAGTAATCATCCATAATTACCAGACAATATTTCTTTTTTGCCATGCTCATCACTCTCACAAGACCAAATAGATCCATATGCAGTAATTACAAACAGGCAGTGGACTTAGGCTCTTCAATAGGAGGGAATAAGACTTTGTGTTGTTTTCCTTTTAAACAAGCAGTGCAGGTTTCATCACAGTGGAACTCCTTTATTGGTAAGCCTCTCACAAAACTATTGTGGATCAGCTGATTCATGTTTTTGAAATTAACATGACCCAGCCTTCTGTGCCATAGTTTAGATTCCTAAGGAGAGGCTTTGGAAAATAGGCAAGGATGGCCTCTGATATTTATTTTCTTGGAAAGATCTAAGGCATACACTCTTCCTGTCCTGTTGGCCCTCAGGAGAGTGTGATCATCCAACACCTTATCAATCAAATTCAGAACTTTGGATGACAGAATCCTTCAGTTCTCACTGGTGAAAAGAGCAACATGGCCTTTATCACACATTTGACTGACACTCAAGAGATTGTACTTGAGATTTTCCACATGATTAACATCATCAAACTTTATTTCTCCATTGGAGACAAAGCCTTTTCCAATGATGTAACCCTTAGCATCATTGCCAAAAGAAACAAACCCCTTCTTTCCTTGAGACTAGTCATGAAGAAGAGAGCTGTTCCCAGTCATATGCATAGATCCCCCACTGTCTACATACCAGATGCTACTTTGGCATGTTGAAGAACCCTGCAATCATAAAAAATTAGTTAGTTTTTGAGACCTAAACCTTTTTGGTTTTGGGTTTATTCACATCAACAGATGGTAAACTAACAGACTTGTCATGAATAACAGCCTGAGGGGATGGAGATGGTGAAGAAGAAGATTCCTTTGGCATGGATTTTCTTCTCTGTGGTTTCAACACAGGAGCATCTAATTGGTTGACTCTCCCCAATAGATGTTGAACCATCATAACAAGTTGTGTCTGATTTTGTGATAAAGCCTTTAGCTCATCAGACACATTAGTGCTTGAGTTGGATGGGTTCCTGTGTTGTACCATCTCTCTTTGAGCAACCTCAGCTGTTGCCTATTTAACCCCTTTCTTTTTGGATTTCTTTTTGGATTTTGGGGTTACAGGTTTTAGTGTACAAATTTGATTTCAAACTCAGTTTTCATTTTATCCATTTTCTCTTTAATGTTTTCATTATGTTTGAGTTTGGAGCCCTTTTTATACCAGCAATCATCAGTAAGATGATTGAATAAGCCACATATTTCACATGGCTTTTTCTTCATCTTAAGTTGATCATCTGCTGAAGAAGATGAAACTACTGAAAACTTGTTCTTCAGCAGTTTGCTATCAGTACTAGCAGTTTTCTTTGCTTTAGTACCTGCTTTCTTGATATATTCTTTAGTAGTTTTCCCATCCTTTCTACTTGCAGTTTTCTTTCTTTTAGTACATGTAGTAGTTTGGGCTTGTTCTCCAGGTGTTATGACATTCTTTTTAGTACTTTCAGTACTTTGTGAAATATCACCTGGAGTGATCAACTTTGTGATCATGTGAGTGTCAGCATTTGAACCATCAACATCAGCTGATAGTTTCTGAGAGGAATTAATGCTGACTTCTACTTCTGATGGTGTTGTATCAGATATTAGATCACATGATGAAAAGGATTGGTTATTGCTTTCACCATCAGATTCTACCTCTGCTCTGGGAGTAAAGTCTGTAGGAGTAGCAGTGTGATTATAACCAATGCCAAACTTCACATTGGAAGTAGATTGCTTACTAAGAAGCATTTCAAAACCCTTCCAAGAATTTACCCATCGATCACACTCTACCTGGGTAGTTGCAAGTGTTTCTTTGAGGTCTTTGTACTTCTCTAGAAGTATCTCTTCCCTAGCCTTATCATCAGTGATTTGGCATTTAAGTTTGTAAATCTCATCATTCTTATCATTAATCACACACTCAAATTCAGCTTTGCTTTTGGAAATTTTTTGTTCTAGCTCAATGTTCTTGTTAATTAAAGCTACATTTGCTTCTCTAATAGATGCAAATGCGGCTATGCATGTTTCAGAACATAGTTTGGCTTTTGCCTTAGAGGATACCTGTGATACCTGTAGTGTAGAGGCATTAGAGGATGAAGTATCAGCAGACTACAAAGCCATAAGAGCTAGATTTCCAAAAGGACTGTCACCACCATGTTGACCAGCACCAGAGAACAGTTGTTCATGACCAGACAAATCATGTGGTAAACTGCTCCAGTTAACAACTCCTGGGGTGAAAAAGCTGTGTTGTTGAGGTTGAGTTTGTTGATGAGATTGGGAAGGTTGAGGTTCAGGTAATGCATGTGGTTGTTGTGCAATTGGAGCTTGAACCGGATTTGGCTGAGGCATGTAATAGTAGGGAATAGGATATGACATTGGACCCTGGGGGACAAAGTATGCAGGAGATACAGGGTGTGATTGATGACCAGAACCAGCAGGATGTTGCCCTCTGTTTTGTAGACTAGTGCTAGGAAAAGTCACAAAGGGTGCAGAAGAGTTAGATCCAGTTGATCTACATTCTCTTGCAAAGTGTCCAAGCCTTTGGCATTTATGACACCTCAACTTACTCTTGTCAAAACCAACTTTGGTTTTGCCAGAGAGTCCAGGAAATTTCCTGCCAGTTCTCTTGTAGAACTTCTGAGATCTGATATTAACTAAGGCCATTTGGCTTAGAATATCTATCTCTTCTAAATCATCATCAGCAATTCCCTTCAGATCATCCATGATGAAGCATAGATTGTCACTATTACTGCCAGAATGACAATCAATACCAACAAATGCATGATCAGAACTGTTTGAAGAGAAATCAATATGCTCATCATAATTGCTTTCAGATGCAGCATATTCTGACTCATGACCAACCAAGGCAGTGTTCCCTGGTACAAAGTCATCAGTGAGCTTTCCTGATGATGACAGTTTCCTTTTCTGCTCTATCTCTCTTTCGAATGTAAGCAGTTTCCCATGAAGTTGGGTGAGAGATAGGCTATCCAGATTTGCACTAGAGCATAGGACAATAGTGTATGTGTCCCATCTCTTAGGCAGTGATCTGAGGAATCTGTTATTCATCTGGCTGTTGGTGTATTCCTGTTTCACCAGTTTCAGCTCAAAGATCAAACAGGAAAAACGCTCAAACTGTTGAGTCGGTGTCTCACCCTTTCTATGAGAGAATGTCTCATATTGTTGGGCGAGGATTTCTCTGTTGTTTGCTAAGACCTCATCAGTTTCACCAAATTGTTCCTTCCGTGCATTCCAGAGGTTATGAGCAGTTTCATGATGCATAAGCCCTGAATAGATTTCATTCAGCAGTGCCATGGCCAGAATTCCATGGGCTTTAGCATCAAATCTCAAACAGTTTCCGATCTTCTTCTGAGTATTGTTCCTTCTTCTTCGGAACCATTTGATTGGTTTCCGGATTGTTCACCATAGGCTTATGTGGTCCATGTACCACAGATGTCCAACAACCTGAACTGTTAACAGATAGGTGATGAAGCATCTTTCGTTGCCATATGTTATACTCAGTCCTAACCAGCATCGGAGGCTTGGTTGAGGAACCAGTATTGTGAGGGTCATTAGAACGAGTAGTCATCTCAGATTCAACCAATTCAATTAAGCTATAGCAGATTTAGAACAAAACACAACAAACCAAATTGAACCAAGAGAGATCTCAAAATGAATAAACGAAAGCGGTAGAAAATCAATAATCTATAACCAGTTCTTGCAAATAAGCTAATTCAATCAAACATAGATATCAAATAGCGGTTTCAATGATCAACTGTTAGATCGATCAATGATTAACCTGCTCTGATACCATTTGTTAGGATCAACGATCTACGTTTGATTGATTAGAGAGTATAGCAGCGGAAAACAACTAATGAATTAGCCAATTCACAAGAACACAAAAGATGTTTAAGGTAAGAACGAACGGTTATAGACAGAAAGAATTCTGCAAAATATATTTCATTCAATATTCGCTTTCGTGGTAACAGAATGTCACACATACAATTAGGTCAACACCTCTTATATAGGAGATGTGACGTCTGCTGATGTCACTTGATTGTGACATCTAACAGAATTTATTCAAACTACTGATAGTTAACACAACTACTGAAGATGTTAACAACTAACATCTTCTTAGAAAAATGCTAAGTGTTAACTATCACTACAACTATTAAAAAGAAACTACTGAAACTACAACGACTGAAGAACATGCTCTTCAGTCGTTTTACAAATACTGAAACAAAAAGAAAACTACTGAAAGGAAACCATCACAACAACTGAAGAATGCTTCTTCAGCTATTGTAACAAACTCTGAAGGCTTCAGTACTTGTACTTGAACTTCAGCTGTTGTCATCAGCTGATGTCTTCAGTCTTTGTACTTCAGTTGTTGATCTTTAGTACTTTGTTCTTCAGCTGTTGATCTTCAGACTTTGGTCTTCAGCTGTTAAAGTCTTCAGTACTTTAGTCTTCAGCTGTTGAAGTCTTCAGTACTTTAGTCTTCAGCTGTTGATCTTCAGACTTTGTCAAACAACTGATCAAGTCTTCAGCAGTTGTTGTGATGTCTGTGGGACTTGAGGTTTTTCTGATCAGGCTCATTGGTTCTTTTGGTCAAACACATTCATTATAAAGGCTTTTGCAAAAAAATACATTGTTATCCAGTTACAAAATATATGTTGCATTACATGACAAAAGCATTATAAAAATGGATGCCATCCCAAAAGAGCTGAGTAGCCACCTCGTGCCATCCTCAGCAATCATTACCTGCCAACTGGAAACACATAAAAGTCAGCATTGCTGAGTGAGTTCTAGTTTTAAAATAAAACATACTTTTCTTTTGTTAAAACCGTTCTTTACTTTCGTACGCGATCACACAACATACGTACACATAGATAATATAATTATTATCTTCATCATTCATTCATTAACTACTGTTCATTCATCGTACGTCATTAAATTTTACATTTTTTCATCATTACATCTTTTCTTTTCATTAAACCATAAACTTTACCCTTCATTTTCCTGGTATAGGGCCTAGGCTTATCATAGACCTTCTATAACGGTACTCCGCACCTCTGGCCACAGTACCTAGGGTAGAGTTTAAGTGTTCCATTTTCATGTGCAATACCCTTCTATTTCCTGGTACTGGATCGAGGCCTATCATAGACCTTTTATAACGGTGCTCCGCACCTCTGGTCACAACACCTAAGGTATGCAACTGTGACATCCGTCACCACAAGGTCCGTCAATTAACGTGATTATCCGTTAACTTCTCCTTGATCATTCATTCCTCATCTTTATTAACTCCTTGTGTGGATATCCTACTTGCTTGTGTTTCTTGGTGAACGTGTGCAATGCTTAAAACTTTTACAAATTTCATCACCATTATCACTAAATATACCATTTTTATATAAAATCCATGTCATTAATAAAACAATTTTTAAATACAAATTACCATTTATTACACTTTCGTCATTAATATAACAAACACTTTTAAAGTCGTTTTCAACCGACACAAACTTTGGGAACTCGGGGGCTAAGTGCTGGGACTAAAAATGACATTTTGCAAACTTGGGCTGGGTATATATACCCCATTCCCAGCCATTCCTCATTCTTCATCTTCTTCACTTCTTCTTCATCCTTCTTCTTCACCTTACATCTTCTTCTTTTCACCAAAACCGCCCCGTTTTGTCTCGTTTTCGTCGTCTAGACTTCATCTACAACCTAGACTACTCCATCATTGTAGGTAGACGACCTTGTTTGTCCCTTTCTTGCTCGTTTTACTGCTGTCATTTCAAGGGTTTCGGGTGTTTGGGTTCAACCTGAACACATGTGGTCACGTGGGTGCGATTGGTGTCTTTCTGCGTGTTCTTCTTGTTTGTGTGTGTTTGTTGAGTATTTCTGGAATTGCTTGTGGTGTAAAACTCGTGCATGCAGCAGCCGGTGGCTGCTCTGTACTTCTGCAATCGCGATTCTGCTGTTTGGGCGACTGGGTCGATCATGCGACTGAGCCGTGCGACTGGGTGAGTCGTGCGACTGTGTGTGTGTGTGATTGAGTCATGTATATGAGTGATGCGTTCGATTGAGTCAATGCGGATGAGTGATGCGTGCGATTGAGTCAATGCAGATGAATGTGTGTGATTGTGCGTGTATCGCACAACTGAGTGCGAGTCGCACGAATGGATGTTCAGTGGTACGAATGAAGCTGATTCGTACGAATAGAGGTTGATTCGTGCGTATGGAGGTTGAGTCGTGCGATTGGGTGTTGTGCGGTACGACTGAAAGCCAGTGGTGCGAGTGAAGGTTCAAACGTATGAATGAAACTGATTTGTATGATTGAGGGTTGATTCGTACGAATGGAGTGTTGAGTTGTGTGTCTGGTCCTATAGTGTGATTGATGATGTTGTGTGTGTGAATTTCCTTCTTGAATGTCGTGTGATGATAAGGTAACATCAACACAAATGTCATTGCTCGACCATAATGATTAAAGTCAACGCTATCAAGCCACAAATACTATTCCAAATCAAATCAACCTAACGTTTTACAAACTATCAACAACCGATTTATGTCTACTAATATTTAACAAATACTTCTCCTATAACAATGAATCTTTTACACAATATCACCAGCAATGGTAATGGTTTCTAGTACTTGGATCTCCATAAGATCTAATACGTGTGTCAGCTTGTGTAGGTGTGTTACGCACGATCGAACTGATACAACCCGAATCGACTGAACATTACTTTTTGCTACATACATATCATTAATGCTTAACAATAACTGTCAATAGGTGTTTGACTGTTCTTTGTATACAACACTTGGAAACTTTGATCATTCATACTTACCACTTAACAAGTGAGTTTCGTGGTCCCTTTTTATGCTTCTACAACTTTTCAATCATTTACAATATGGGGAAAAGTATGCTCACCCATTTTCTATGTTGTACAACATACATACATTTACATACTTGGAATCAACGTGCTACTGTTTTGTGAGTACTTATCTGATACATGCTTGAGTCTGTTGTGTGGTTCTTTCTTACAACTATTTAATTCCAGTGTGGAACCGACGGATAGGTATTGGTAGTACTACAGGGTTGACATCCCCACCCTCGTTTGTTGGTATACTAGTTAGTACCAATAGTCGTCAGGAACGGCCCTTAGGTGAATATATTCCTATAAGATTCTTTGTGTACGTCATTAGGTTTGGTTGTAAACCTCATGTCATGTAATTTTGCTTACTTATAACTGTATTCATGGTATTCCGCAACAACTATTATACAACATCAATTACTTATTTACATTTAAACCTGGGAGCTCACCAACAATTTTGTTGACCATTTTGAGCATATCTTTTTAGGTGCTCATGCTAATTGAAGATCTAGGTGTGCTGCCTTAGTGGAGACCCTAGGATGCATTTTGAGACTAAACTTTGTCTTTTGGAAAATAGTGTTGTAGTTTGTCTTAAACAACATCTTACTTTTGTAACTAGTTCCGGGTTGTGGAATTGCATACAATGTTATCATCTTTGTTTATGTGAATCATCATGTTTATGCTTATGGCTATGTTATTGTGAATATTGACTAAACACGACACAAGTCCCCTTCTTGTCGGGTGTCGTCATGACACGCTTGTCATCATTTATTATATTGCATCTTTATCGCTTACCATGTGTTATGACGATCCCATCTCGTTACATCCCCGTGTTTCTGCTCTTAGCGGGAGTGTGACAACAGCAATGGTTCTATACAAATGGTCAATCACAAAGAAAGACCCCAATGTGCATCCTTCCAGGGTAGCGAACCCACACACCGTTGGGCTAACACCTTACCATGGCGTGTCGCGACATACAAGGCTTGCAAGACTTTTATTACTTCATCATTCATTAATGCATGCATTCATTCATCATGTTCCTCTTTTCATTATCTTCCACTTTACGTTACATAACACTTTCATTTCATTCATTAACATTCAACGTAAATCACGGGAAAGATAAACATACATAATAAGGAACATCATCATACACAGTCATCATCATCATACAGGGCATCAAAAATACATAGCATACATCATGCATAAACATACAACATCATACATCATCATCAACATCATGCCTATCATAGCGTCTATGACTCAAAAGTCAACTTTATGAACTACGGGAACCTTCCATATCCAAACTTACATCTGCATTTTGCCCCAAGAGTCAGTAAATACACTACGCTTTTCCCCGAGTTCACAAGCCCTACTTGGGCGTATGGGCACCCTTCAGTCGCATAGCCCTCCAGGCGACTGAACATCATGCGAATGGTCAATATGCGATTGAACACCTACGCGAATGAACCAATGCGGATGAACACTAGTGTGAATGGACCTCATGCCGATGGAACTAGGCATATGGGCCTTAGTCGCATGACACCCCATGTGAATGACCCTCCATCGCACGACTGGCAAGCGTATGGGCCTGAGTCGTACGTCTCACATGCGATTGAACCTCAATCGCACGACTGGCATGCCATTCGGTTGCATAGCCCTTGCTGTGCAGAATACAGCTCACTCCGAACCCAATTTGCCATTTTTGACTTCCAAGCTCTTCCAAATCCATTCTAAGCCCAAATTAACCATCCTAAACTATAGGAATGCATACCACAACACCAGTGAAGCACACACAAGCTCAAAAGCAAGACCCAAACGAGTCATACACATACATACACATACACAAAGGGTCAAACACACACACTTCAAAAATGATTTTCAGATGTGTTCCAGCCCTAAAATCATTCAAAAACATGTAAAAGAGGGGTCCTAGAACTCACACAAACGACCACAACGAGAAGAGCTTCGATTTGACCCGCTACACTTCGATTTTGCACGCTTTAATCCACTCGAACCAAGCTTTTTCCCCATTTTCTCCCTTTTTCCTCTTCTCCTCTCTTTTGGCTGATTTTGTGGGTGTGGGGAGAGGTGAGCTGCCCTCTCCCTTTAAATATCTCCACTCACCCAACTTTCTCTCGTTGGCGAGTTTGGTCCCTCAACTTTGGACTTCATTTTTTTTCTTCTTTCGTCAGCTTCAAAAATAAATAACCGGGTGTTACAAGTTAGTGTTGACTCGGTGCGTTATAACGTAATTTAAAAAATCAAAGTATACTTATTGAAAAAACTGAGTTATAGAAAAACATTAGGTATACTACTAAAGTCTAGAATACAACCATATTATCCCAATCAAATTATTGAAAACATGGGTGGTATTAGTGGTCGAATATCACTAAATACCTATATTTTAGGGGGGTTCATTTTATGAATGTAAGTTAGAGTTTTGTGATGATCGGAGGCAGCTTTCGACGGAGATTTGCATTGACCAGAGAAAGTTAATAGAGAAATTGTCATCACAAATTACAATTTTGATTTTCTTTGAGTTGTGAATAACCGGCAAGGGAAAAGAAAAGAGAGATTAGAGCTCAATCGCAATGAACGAATGACATTAAAAATAAATGATGGTTTTGTTTGACCACATATATATGCTGTAGTATTTGTATTATAACTATAATATGTTATACGTTATAAGACATAAATAAAATAAAATGATTAATTTTTTGAAATTTAAACATGACTTTTCATATGGGTGTATTAATTCATATGTAAAATTATTATTTGATCCTCCTTTAACTTTTAATATAAAAGATATAGATAAATATTAAAATTATTAAACTCACAATATGCCCCTATTGTAGTTGTTATAAATATGAAGATATATATATATATATATATATATATATATATGTGTGTAAGATATATACTAACATAATTAAATAAAATAATACTCAATTTAAATATTATTTAGTTATAAAAATATAATTAGTAAATATAAATTTAAATGTCAATTTATATTATCATAAATAAAATAAAATTAATAAAGTCAACTAAATAACATCATATTTTTAAATAACATATTATTAATATTTATTAAATACTTGAAAACGACAAGAGTAAAACTATCATGGTATATAAATCAAATTGATAAATTTACCATATTGTTCATAAAGCATATTAAAATCTTGATCAATTTTCTATTCTACCACTTTTAAATGTCTTGTACTCATTTGTACATATGTCTTCAAAAGTGGTATGTTTGGCAAAATTACGTCTATATCCAATAGATGTATTATATAGTAATATTGATATAAGTTTTAAATAAAATATTAGTTGTTTTAAATAGTATTTAGTTATAAAATATGATTATGTCAATTTATATTATTATAAATAAATTAAAATTTAATCAAGTAATATCACATTATTAAATAATGTATTAATAATGTGTATTAAATAATACAATAACTAAAGGAAGTTAATTAAATAGGAGTAAAAGTGGAACTATTGCATAAATCACTTATAATTTATGCTTAAATTTTGTATAAGTGTCTTACGCTTTAAATAAAATTACCATCTTATCATTTAATATGTATTATACAGTAGTATAAATAAATTGTTGAAATTAATTTTTATGCTTTTTAGTTTAAAAAGTATTTTTTTTCGAACATTTCCCTTGTAAATGTGACCAAGTTTTATTACTTAATAGCATATTATTTAATATGGTTTAATAAATTAAACACACAGTATATAATTTAACAGTAAATTATTATAATATTATCTATATACAACGTAGTAGTAAATATTATTATATAAATTATTAAAGGCTAGAAGAGGATGTAAAAATGTGATACTTTGGTAAGTTAATTTGGCATAAAAGGACATCAGACATGCGAACGTCATTTTTAAAACATAAATTTGAGTCATATCGGTAGCATAAGGTGATAACTTTGTAATGTGATAACTTTGTAATGAATGTAAAGATTGCTGGAATGGATTTGCAATGTGTGAGATATATGCGATAGAAGTCTGCGTTTGGAATTTTCCAGAACACTTCAAAATTACAAAGGATGTAAAATATGATATTTTTGTTAACTTTTGTGTAAATTTATTTGACATAAACGTTATTTTTAAACATGAAATTAACTCATGTTGGTATTAGCACGTGATAGAACGTAAAATCATACGCAGACACGAAGCGCAAGTTTCTCTATCAATAGTTGTTTTTAATATAATACTTATTATATGAGTATTTATTATAATTTGTAATGATATAACTTGCAGTGATTGTTTTAATATGACAAGTATTTCATGGATATCATATATATTGTATAAGTTTTGTTATACATTGTAATAATATACCATGCAATTCTTATCTGTATGTGTCTTTATTATCATTAAACACACATATTTTGTATATAAAATGATTTCTTGCTTAGATGAAAACGCTCAAACTCTCACTTTCGAGTTGAAATGGGCATTTTATTCTGCAAGACGCTTTGTTATATTTTCATTATATTATCTTGCTTCACTTGCTTTTACACAACTCCTTCCTTTAGTTTGAATTGTAAGGCTCCATTAAAATGGTACATCTCTATACACGATGGAATCCGCAATTCAACAATCATGTTCATGTGAAGTCGAGAGACGATGATTTAGGGTTTCACAACATCACTTATGATAGTAGCTATGACTTTGCATTTTGCGCAAATGTCTTTCAAAATACTGTTTTCGGCGGCGATTTTTCCTATGAGAAGAAATTTGCACATTTTAATGTGTTCGACCGTAAAATAGCTAATTTGATCGGTGGCATAGCTTTCAAAAAAAATCCTATTAATTGGTTATTAAAGGAAGATGGGTATTATGTGACCAAATACCCAAAAAGTTATGATGATCCTGCATGGATCCAAAGAGGAAAGTGGTAATAAGCATTATTATTAGTATGTACCAATAAAGTATTCTAATAAAATAGTTTGATGTTATAATTATAGTTTGTTATAGTGACATCAATGTATTTTATTTTAGTTAATTTTACTTATCATCAAATAAGAAATTTGAATACACACTAATATAACTTAGGAGAAGTGAAGTCATTAAATAATGTTTTAATTTCTCGAACCAAATAACTTTGGTACTTCAAGAGGGGTCTATGGACAACAACCTCGTGTCAAGCCTAAGGGAAAGCCCTTGGTCTGGATCGAGCATGAATAAATATCACTCCTTCATTTATAGCGGAAATAAGATGATGTAATGGACGAGATCAACATAACGCAATGTAAGTTAATTGAGATGCATTAAATGAGATAATCATGTCACACCCTCAGTTTTCATAAACGGTGTTTTAGCGTTAGACGTGACACATTAGCATCTCAGCCGATAGTTACACAAAATGACATGAAACTTACAAAAGATTATATTTAATATTATCAAAAAATCCTAAAATCCTAAAAGCAAAATTTATAAAGAGTTCATGAAAAACATTTGTGGAAGCGTAATCAATTAATCATTCTAATTTAAAATAGCACAAAACATGCACAACCCAAATTAATGTAAACTTGCAAAAACAAACGTTGCAGTTGTTTTGTAAATCAATAAGCATGTGATGAAAATATGCAATACTCCTAATCATGCGCATTTTATAAACCTAAAAAAACAAGCTAAAGTGTCAACACATGGCTAGTTAATTCAAAGGTTTTGATAATAGTAACATAGTTGAAAGAAGATTCGGTAACAAATAAATATCAGTAGATAGATAGTCTACATAACAAATTTCATAGAGTATGACGATCGCAACTGAAGCTGACAAATGTAAGTTGCCTAGCTATGGTTATAAGACCACTGCAAAATAAATTAGTCAATTAAACACTCATTTAACGTGCAGTTATGCTAGCGCAACTAGCACGAGAGATGTTTGTCAAACCCAGTAGCTAGTAGATGTACTTAAAATTACCTTGCTAAAGAACATATATCAATTGTTCAAAAGTGAGGAATTAAATTGGTACAACAATAATACTCATCTAATGAATAAACGTTTGAAAAGAATATTTTCTATTCCCCACAAAGAGTATAAATAAATTGTGGCTATAAACTCATCTTAATAGCACTAACAATTCAACAAATGCAGAGAGCGCAATTAAGTTTCCAGACAATCTTAAATTACCATTAATTTCCTATTAATATTAATTACTAAACATTGAATCATATCGCTCTGCTCTTTCAACAACCCGTAAATTACACAGATATATATGTTATATGTTTTACTCACATTTATATACTATATATTATACATCACAACCACACACATGCCCAATTCATAGTAGGACATACACACGCAATATGCAGAATGACCATATACATGCACACACATTATCACTTGAAACAATATAAATAAATAAATAAATAAATAAATAAATAAATAAATATACCATAATCAGTAACCGTCGTCTTCCTCAGCTCCGGCGAGATCCTCCGTCGTCTTCCTCAACACGGCCACTTGGTCCCCTTCCGTCGTCTTCCTCAGCTCCGGCGAGATCCTCCGGCGACGACACTTCAGATAACGAACACTATTATTATTATTATTCTCTCCGGAGAAGAACCACCAACGTCGCCGGAAATCGTCGGCGGCAATAAGAAGCTGGAACGGTGAGCCATCGGTGAAAGTGTTTGTTGATCGTCCCGTGTTTTGACCCACTGTAAAAACTTTCCTCGTAATTCTTCTTCTTCTGCTCCTGTTGATTCACTCTAAGCTTGATTTTGAGTTCATCGGAACCAATTCAACGCCCATTTGAGGAGGCAGATCAGATCTGCTGACTGCTGGTTACTACCACCGCCGGACCGCCGCCATCTGTTGCTCCGGCCGTTTGAACTTCTGCGGTACACCAGTTTTGTTCATCTGTTTCTGTGCGAATATCAGGGTTTGCACTTGCTGCCGCCGGTAACTTGCACTTGCGGCGGCCGGTAAGTTCAGCCCCAACCGCCGGTAATTGCTGTCCTCGTATTGTGATTGTGGTGTTTGAGTTCTAGGGTTTTGTTGCCTCTTGCTCTCATTTGCCCCTCACCCGACCGAAAACATCGAGACCAGCCCCCTCCTGCTGCCGTCACGCAAACCATTACACCACCTTCACCACCCTACGACCACCTCTCAACCCGCCATCACCACCCCCCCTTGTCGCCGCCGGTAATTTCAGCCCCAAACCACAGCCTCCCTCTCCGCGACCAACCTTCATCACCACCGTGAACAACCCCCACAAATAACTTGCAACCCCACCTCCATCTCGAAGATCCATAACCACCACAACCTCACCTCCACCCATCTACCATCTAAATCACCAATTTGTTTTTCTTTTACACTTTTCTTTTGTTTAATTTTCTTCAGTTCAAGTTGAGACACCTGCTCCGACCCGCACCACCTGACCACCCCGTCACCAAACCCACAACATCACACCAGAGACACCTGCTCCAATCCGCACCATCACCGAAGCCTCCCCCACCCTACCCACCCACCCCTGCCACCCATCGCCAACCTGCGTTATCATTGGTAAGATCGTTCCATCCCGGGCATTCATTTCTCAATTCTGCTTTTAGATTGCTGCTTTCTCGTTATTTGTTATATTACTGTGCCCTGAGTTGTCTATGGGCCGATTGTTTCATTTGTCTGTACATTTCTAGTGCTGCTTTGCTTTTTTTAAGGTGTGTTTCGTGTTTAGTGCTTATTTCGTATTTTTGTGCTGGTTTTTGGTCGCGAAGGTTAGTGAGGTACAATAGATAACAGGAGTCATTACAATGCTCTGAGATCATGTTCGGGGAGGAGAGGTGCTTCTTCAAAGAGAAATGGTTATAGACTGCGAGTAGCATCGTGGAATGTAGGCACCCTTACTAGCAAGTTATTAGACTTAATTGATGTGCTGAATAGACGTAGGGTGCAAATAGCGTGCCTTCAGGAGACTAGATGGCGGGGTGGGAGAGCAAAAGAGCGCAATAGTTTATAAACTGTGGTATTCAGGGTCAGATGGTACAAACAATGGAGTAGGTTTTCTAGTTGCTAAAGAACTTCAGGATAATGTAGTGGAGGTGAGAAGATACGATGATATACTTATGTTGTTAAGAATAGTAATAGGGGATGAGGTAGTGGTAGTAGTTAGTGCGTATGCACCACAAGTTGGATTAGGAAAAACGGAAAGAAATAAGTTCTACGAGACTTTAGATCATGCTCTGGGGGAAATACGTAGAGAAGAAAAAATATGCATAGGAGGTGATTTTAATGGTCATATCGGTAAGGGTAATGATCAATTCTCGTCGGTTCATGGAGGCTTTGGGTTTGGTCTGAGGAATGACGACGGAAGGGAGCTCCTTCACTTTGCTTTAGCGCATGACCTAGGCATCATGAACTCATTTTTTAAGAAGAGAGACTCGCATCTAATCACGTTTAGCAGTGGCGGGAGACACACGCAGATAGACTATCTGTTGATGAGGGGAGAAGACCGTGACTCGTGGAAGGACTGTAAGGCAATCCCGGGAGAGACTGTAGTGACTCAACATCATATGTTGGTGGCTGATCTACGCGTGAAGAGAGCAATTGTCCAGCCAATTAAGAGATATAGACCTACAATCAGATGGGGCTAGCTCAAAGACGAAAAGATTACCACCTTTAGAGATAAGGTCATACCAATGATCCAAACTGGGCCACAGAAAGACGCAAACAAATGTGGGAAGATATAGCAACTACAGTTATGCAAGCAGCTAAAGAAACTCTTGGACTTGCAACAAATAGGATAGTAGGTCATATGGAATCCTGGTGGTGGAACAAAAATGTACAAGAGAAGGTAAAAATTAAACAACAAAGTTTTAGAGACCTTTTACAATGTAATAATGACGAAGAACGAGCATAGCTAAAACATAAATATAAGGAGGCTAAGCGAGAGGCGAAAAAGTCTGTGTCAGAGGCAAAGAACACAGCGTATGAGAAAATGTATAAGCGATTAGAGATGAAAGAAGGAGAATATGACATGTTTAAGATTTCTAGGGCAAGAGAAAGTGGAAGACATGACCTGAGAATGGTAAAGTTTATAAAGGCTGCGGATGGAAAGGTCTTGGTGAAGGAGAACGACATCAAGGCGAGATGGAAAACTTACTTCGATAACCTTTTCAACATAACGAACCCTAATCAACAATCTACCATTGATAAAACAACCCAACCAAACCTACAAAACAAGTCTTATTATAGAAAAGCATCACTGTCGATGAAGTTATGAGGGCGCTGAAGAAAATGGGAAGGGCTAAGGCAGTGGGGTGAGACAACATACCGATTGAAGTGTGGAAGTGCCTAGGAGACGGGGCCTGGAATGGCTAACAGTCTTATTCAACACTATCGTCAAAACCGGGAGGATGCCAGAGCAATGGAAAAGCAGTGTCATAGTCCCTATATATAAGAAAAAAGGAGATGTACAATGTTGTGCAAATTATAGGGGAATTAAGCTATTAAGTCAGACGATGAAACTATGGGAAAGAGTTATTGACACGAGAATTATACGAGAAACCCAGATGGCGGTAAACCAATTTGGATTTATGCCAAGACGCTCTACAACAGAAGCATACACGTCATAAGAAGGATAATGGAGAAATACCGAGAAAAGAAAAGGGACCTACATATGGTTTTCATTGACCTAGAAAAAGCATATGACAGTGTGTCGCGTCAACTCATTTGGGAAAGTCTATGACTTAGAAGGGTACCACAGAGGTATATCAAAATATAATGGATATGTATGAAGGGGAAAAAACGTGTGTGTGAGCACGAGTCGGAGACACAGACTTTTTCCCGTGAAAGTGGGACTACACCAAGGATCGGCATTGAGCCCATTTCTCTTCACAATAGTGTTGGATGAGATGACTAAGTCTATACAAGAGCTAGTCCCGCGGTGCATGCTGTTTGCGGATGATATTGTCTTAATATTAGAATCTAAAACAGTGTTTAACGAGAGGCTAAACAGTGGAGAGCCACACTAGAGAGCAGAGGCTTAAGGATAAGTCTTTCTAAAACGGAATACATGCATTGTAACTTTAGTGGGGGGATGAAGAGGACACCCAAATAAGTATCCAAGTTATGACAGTACCACAGACATCTTGGTTCAAATACATGGGCTCCTACGTACAGGAGGACGAAGAGATACATAGCGATGTAGCTCACTGTGTGCAGTTAGGATGGTGCAAAGGAGAGCAGCATCGGGGATCCTATGTGATAAGAGGTTCCCAGCAAAACTAAAGGGAAAACTATACAGAGTGGCAGTACGTCCAGCTATGTTATACGGAACAAACTATTGGGCAATACAAAAATCGCACCAGAGAAATATCGAGGTCGCGGAAATACGAATGCTGAGGTGGATGTGTGGCCACACAAGATTGGATCGAATAAGAAACGACATGTTTCGACAGAGGCTAGAGGTGGCTGGTATCACAGATAAAATACGAGAGGGAAGATTAAGATGGTTTGGGCACGTAAAGCGGAGGCCGTTGTAGCACCGGTTAGAGCAGTAGAGAACATCAACGTAGAGGGTAGGAGGAGTAGAGGTAGACCTAGGTTGACTTGGGACGAGGTAATTAGGCGAGATATGGTAGACTTGCACCTCTCTGAGCACATGATCGAGGTTAGGAGTGCGTGGAGGCGTAGAATTAAAATTAAGGACTTTTAGCAGGATTTGTGGGTAGGAAGGCTAGTCGTACACTTAGTTGCGGGACCCCTGTTTTATTCAATCTGCCCTTTCGCGCGTTGCTTGACGTTTATTTGTTGTACTCAATTTCTCAGCTTTTATGTGATTTTTACCCGTGTCTTGATGCCGTATATTATAATTGCTACGGTTATTGTTCTCCTTACTGAGTCGGGGGTCTCTTCGGAAGCGGTCTCTCTATCTTCCAAGATAGAGGAAAGACTCGCCACCAACCACCCCTCCAACACCTTGCTCTTGAGTGGGATTTACTGGGTATGTATATTTGTATGTTTATATATATATATATATATATATATATTTATATATATATAATAACAATTATAATAATAATATATAATAATAATAATAATTATAATAATAATAATTCTAAAACACCCACTACACAAACGCATGACATTAAAAACATACGCATTAAGCCATAAGCACCCTTCCCCCACACATTCAACTATTATACCATACATATAAAGATCAAACTCCTTGAACCACTATTCGTACAACAACCCACGTGAACTATATATATAGTGTCGTAAGGAAGGACACTATGCCAACATGTGCCAGAATCTATCCTCATTTGCTTCTCTATCTGCTCAGTTTGAATCTGAGTTGGTCAAGGCATTTTATCCCCAGTGCCATGTTACAATATCGGGTCCTGATTGGGTTGTAACTCGAGGGGCGACCAATCATATGACCCCTGACTCCAACAATGTGCACAAGGCCACTTCGTGTTGGACCCTGAAAGGATCATACATGCCAATTCAAGTGGTGGATGGTTGCTCTGCTGGAATCCCTCATGTCCAGAACAAATGCGGATCAAGACAAGTATCTGCTGAATAAGAAGAAAAATACAAGTGTTGGTCATCCGCATTTGTCAATGCGGATGACAAGTTAATAAATGCGGATATACATTTGTTCATCCGCATTGACCAATGCGGATTACCAAAGAAATGCGGACAAGTGTTTTGTTCATCTGCATTTACCAATGCGGATGACCAAACTTCAATGTGGTTGAAGAAATGCTGATGAAGTCAACTCATCCGCATTTGTCAATGCGGATGATCAACAGCCAATGCTGATGAAGACTTAGACTAGCTTTAGTAAGGGTAGTTTAGTCTTTTGTAATGGCAACGTGTCTGCCTATAAATAGAATAGTATACCTCATACATGGGGTAACTTTGGTCTGTAATTTGATTTGATTCTTAGTTCCTAGAATGTTCTGTTTGCATTGATGTTCTTGTAATCAATCAATCAAAGTATTCAATATATACAAACATATTTATGAGTATCATGTGTATTCAATGTTCATTGATTGTCTGATTCCGCCTCTCAATCTTTGACTCAATCACTATATTCGGTCCTTATTGATTCACATCAACTGAGATTATCATTCTCAAATCTTATCCAGTCACTTCGTACTCTGGAAACACTAATGTCACCTTTCGAAATAGTAAATCTCTTCCCATTCTCAAATTGGCCAAGTTATATGTAATGCCTCATTCCCGGGATGCTCACAACTAGTCAATCATCGCACATAAAACATTAAACATATATATAAGTTTAGTAAAACAATACAACGGAATAATTTAAAACCATTTCATAATTGATTTTTCAAAATAATACAAGATTCATTATCGTTACAAAATATTATTTGTTCACCTTATAATGCAAAAACATCACCATTCAACAAAATGGATGCCATCCAAAAATTCCAAGTAGCTGACCTCGTGCCATTCTCAGCAACGTTTATCTGCCAACTTGAAACACATAAAAGTCAGCATTGCTGAGTAAGTTCTAGTTTTACAAAAAATATTATATTACCTTTTATTCGTTGAAACATTTTCTTTACTATCGCATATGATCATACATCGTACATACATCAAGGTAATATTTATTATCTTTTGTCAGCGTTCATTTCGCATGTATCTCACGTTTCGTACTTATCACACTTTTCGTACATTTATTATCTTTCAATTCTATATAGATCTCGTAGTATGCTTAACCCCCCTCTTGGGCACAAAGCCATATCATCAATGGTTAAGCGACAAGGATCTCATATCGCACATATCACACGTATGTAGTAGTCACATAGACTAACTCCCCCTATGTGTGAACCCTTAAGGGTTAACGAAGATCGCATGCTGTAAGCACACAGTTGAGCTAACAACTCTCAATGAGTTGTAAACCTCCTTACATTTGTTCGCAAGACTTTTCATTTGTTCATTCATTATGTTCCACTTTCATTATCTTAAATCTTTCTCTTTGTTAAGATAATACACGTAAAGTCACGTCATAATATGTATAAGGAACATAAGGAACATATCATACATAAGCATAACATCATCACACATCATATCATAACATCATAGAGTCAACCTACATCACCCCTAGGAACATCCCAAGTCAAAGCCTAACTCTTCACTATCTCCCAAAATTTTAGAAAAATAACTAAGTCCTAGGCGCATGGGCACTATGCAGGTGCATGGCCTTTCAGGCGCATGGGAACACTTAGGCGCATGAGAAAATTCTAGGCGCATGGGCACTATTTGGGCGCATGACCCAACACGTAGTCATTTTAGGCATTTCTCGGCGCATGGGCACTATGCAAGTGCATGAGTGCCTAGGCGCATGGACAGTCTAGGTGCATAGACACTTAGTCAATTTCCAGCCTAATTCTAGGTGAATAAATACTCTTAGGGCGCATGGGATAACACTTAGGCAATTCGACCGTTAGGGGCATGGGCCAATTTAAGGCGAATGGGCAACCAACTCATACTATCAACACTATCAACATTATACCGCCTCCATCTCTCTCACCTATCGGTGAGCAGTAGTAGCAGTGCCATTCCCATCAAACATTGGTGGCTTGCATCTTATAAATGCTCATAGTTAAAGCCTCGTGCCACCTCCTGCACAGGCTCTTCTTCCTCCTCTTCATCATCAGAGAGAACCATCTCAGTTTCCGGTTGCTCACGTCCTCCCAAGGACCTGTTCATCTCCTTTCTCTCTCCTTCTCATATAGCGTTTATTACTTCAGTCACCACAAACTGTAAGATCGTCTGCATGACCTCATGAACTTCTTCTACAACCGCCTCCTTTACTGAGGCTCTCAAATCAGCACTCTCTTCGCCGCCCTCCGGATGAGGGGTCTGGGGTTCTTCATGAACCACCTTTTCAACTCTAGGCCTTCCTCTTTTGGGTCGCGGTTCAGCACCACGTCCACCATGACCTCCACCCCTCGAAGCTTTAGATGATCTACCACCGGTCATCCTCTAACACACAAACTGAAAGATTCAAACACCAACATGGTCATTCAAGGGAACAACCTAGTTTATGTCAAGTATAGTAAGTCCCTAATTACAGTGGCCAGTTGTGATTAGCCACTTACTTTACTCTTCATACCCTAAGCATTACCTATCCTAACCACATCAGTATCCAAATCTACAAACAACACATAAACCACATAACATGCGCACGTAATACCGGTTAACATTACAAAAATACCTCATGGCACGTAGCTACTCAGACTGGCATCCCTTCCCTTTCCGTTCCATTTTCAGTTTAACTTAAGGTTTGTTTTGAAAATTTACCCATTTCACTTAAACTTTGGCTCTGATACCAACTTGTAAGGCCTCATTCCCGGGATGCTTACAGCTCGTCATTCATCGCACATAAAACATATATTTACATTAACTTTCTTAAAACATTGTAGCAGAATCAATAAAAAGACATTTCATTTCATTAAAATAAAAGCTTTTGCAAAATAATACAATATTCATTACAAAATATCGTTTGTTCTCATTATAATGAAAAATCATTATACAAAAGAATACCATCCAAAATGAGACGAGTAGCCACCCCATGCCATCCTCAGCAACCTTTACCTACCAATTGGAAACACATAAAAGTCAGCATTCCTGAGTGAGTTCTAGTTTTATAAAAACATTATATTACCTTTCATTCGCTAAAACATTTTCATTACCATCGCACGTGATCACACATCATAATACATCAAGGTAACAATTATTATCTTCATCATCGTTCGTTTCATACATGTCGCACATTTCGTACTTATCGCACTTTTCGTACTTTATTATCTGTTCACTTTTATCTAGGTCCTGTCATATACATAACCCCCCTCTTAAGCACAAGGCCATATCATCTAGGGTTAAGCGACAAGAAACCCCATAGTACACATATCACACATATCGCACGTATGGAGTGGTCACTAGGACAGACTCCCCCTGTGTGTGAACTCTTATGGGTTAGCCATGATTGCACACTATATAATACACAGTAATTAGGAAATCACACGTATTGGAGCAATCACCAAGACTAAACTCTTACTGTGTGTATGAACCCTTATGAGTAGCCAAAATCGCACGCTGTAGACACACACAGTTGAGGTAACAACTCTCAATGAGCTATGAACCTCCTTCATATGCTTGCAAGGCTTTTCATTCATTCGTTCATTATGTTCCACTTTCATTATCTTAAATCTTTCACTTTGTTAAAATAATACTTTACATTCATTAACAATATCACACCCCGTATAGTCACATCATCATACATAACAGGGAACATAACAGAACATAACATGCAATCATACATAATCATCATACATCATCATTCACACATAAATCATGCATAACATCTTACTTAACATCATCATCATCATCAAATCATCATCTTATATCATTCATGCCCATCATAACATCTATGACCTCAAAACTCAACTTACATGAACCCCCAGGAACCTCCAAGTAAAAACCTACATCTTCACTTTTCCCCGAAATTCAAAAATTAAAGTAAGTATTCATTCGCATTTCCTATTGTTCATCCGCATTTCTTATTGTTCATCCGCATTTCTTATTATTCATCAGCATTTCTTATTGTTCATCCGCATTTCATATTGTTCATCCGCATTTCTTATTGTTCATTCGCATTTGTTATTGTTCATCCGCATTTCTTATTGTTCATCCACATTTCTTATTGTTCATTCGCATTTCTTATTGTTCATTTGCATTTCCTCACTCTTTCGCATTTGCCAATGCTAAGAGCAGAACTTGTCCGCATCACTTCTGGTCTTTCGCATTTGTTAACGCGGAAGAACAAAACTGTTCTTTTCCTGCAGACTCTTCATCCGCATGAGAACACTAAGGAAGTTATTTATGGTTGGGCGTATGAGCTACTATTTGGGCGCATGAGCAGGCTAAGACAAACATAACATCATAATTCGGTCCCCAAACACCATCTATCATGTTTAAGCTTAAATAATACCTTCTAAGCCTTAGAAACATATTCATAACAACATCAAACACATACATAGCCCAAAATCAAACCCCGTCCGCAACATACACACACACACACACATACATACGGGTATGAAACCCAACTTTATAAAAATATTCATACAACCATTTCCAGCCCCAAAATAGTTAAAAACATGTAAAAAGGGGGTTCTAGAACTTACCTTTGCATCTCTTTCGGTAAGACTTCTTCAAACCCGTTTGCAAATCGAGTTCAAACACCTAAAATCCACCAACACACACCCAAACACATATAAGCAAATACCCGAGGCCTAAACCAGTTAAGAAAACCATAAACACATGAATTCTTACTTGGAATTCACACTTTTTGCTCTTGTTCTTCTTCCAACCGAGAGTTTTCAGCACTCCTTTCTCTATCTAAAGAAAAATCTAAATGTTGAGTGTGAAGAGAGAGTAATGGGCGGCCATGCCACCTTTATCACCAACTTTTAAACCTTTTTGTCGTTTTGACACTTTTTACCCCTTAACTTGGGTAATATATCTCTTCTTTCTTTTTCTTCACTTTATTCTTTTGTTTGAGTCTTTAAAAAAACCAGGTGTTACATGAGTGTTTGTGAGTTGTTTTGCCTTCCACCATGACTTATCACAGAACAATGACAAGTGTCTAGGTCAACTAAACACCCTTTCGACTTCTAGTTGAGTTAGCACGAGTAACACGGGTGGGGTTTGTCAAACCCGATATTACTACCCAAAATTACCTTGTTGTCTTGTTGTTAACGATTTTGTGTTGTAAGGACTTGTATAATACTGTTGCATTATAGTAACAAGGGATATACCAATAATACTTAAACCAAATAAAAATAGTTTGCATGTTTCTTTCCTAAAAAGGAAAGTAAGTAAAACTGGGGCCGTGAAGACTCACTTGATATGCATAGGAAAAGCATGAAGTGTAAAAGCCAAAAGCTAATCATTACCTAACAAATGTAGGTCCATGAGTACATGTATATGGCAGTTACAATGAACCCTATTGTATCCAAACAACGTAACTATTAGTGTGTTCAAGAAATGTTTGACATGTTCAACTAAGTTGACCTTTTGACCAAAGTTGACAGAGCAGACGTGACGACCTAATGGTGACTCAAATAAGTAACATCATGTTTAGTCATGCTCAAATAGCATAAATACAATTTTATCGAAAATCTATTTTTGGAAAGATTTTATTTTTGGTAAGTATGACATCGTTATACATGTGCAATCCGTTTAAAGATTATGAAGCATGGCAGAACAAATATCTCAAATATACATGTAATACCCCAATAATAATAATCCACAACATGTTAACATCACCTAATAACTTCATCATGCCTAAACTTTCCTAAATAAAAACGTAAGAACACAAGTTGCACAAATTTCATCCAAATTTCCTATCATGTTCCTATGATCATTTCTACATCAATCACATCACCATAACATGTGCAGGACCGGTGTAGGGGGTTCACTTACAACACAACAACACAAAGAGGAGATTAACTAAACTTAAACAAACAGTGAAATGGATTAACCACAATAAGACACTAAGAACACAAGTAATGTAAGAGACAGAACACAAGAGCAAGATACATAGTGAGATGGTATTCAAGATTGCAGTATATTGCTTTCTCTATGTTCTATTACAAGTGTTACAAAGCATAAAGGAAAGATACAAGACATAAGATACTTATACTACATCCTACAGCCGGCCATACTTTGAAAGCCAACTGGATACAATTGACTAGACTCAAAACAAAATTAATTGTAGAGTCAAAAGGCAGATTGCCTTTTTGACTTTGTGACTATGACATGCCATAGCTCACATACTTATCTATTATAAAAAAGAAAAGTACATGAAGTAGAAACTTACAGACTCAAGACCTCAATGTACAGTTACCAAAAGCATGGACCTTTCACCAACTCATGTAAGTTGGTGACTTTACAGAGATGCAACGGAAAGGTGTCCAGCTTTATGGAATAGTACATCAGATAAAGCATGTTACTAAAAGTCTTTGGAAGAAATCTGTCTTCAAGAGTTGAGGCTTCAGAAGACTTTGTCTCTGAAGCTTCAGAAGACTTCATCTATGGCTTCGGAAGATATTGGTCTTGGCTTAGGAAGATATTGGTCTTGGCTTCGGAAGATTTCACACTTAGAATATTTCTGTTGCATGTGTGAAATTTCCAAAGCATTCTTCTTCAGTACTTGTGTAGCATGCATGCAAAGAGACTTTGGTTGCTTTAGCCTCCATGTATATTCTCTACAAACTCCCCCTAGGCTAATGCTACCAAAACTCTTGAAGACTTCAGATATCGACAGTCCTCATCAGGATGATAACCACCCCTTCTTCATGAGATGATCAGGATCCTTCAGACTGTCAAAATGTCTTCTCATGTCAAAGAGATCATGCAGAGGCCACTGAAACATGTCTTGCCATGTGTAGACATTCTCAATGCCATGATCTCTGATGACATGCCACTTTTCTAGATTTGTAGTGTATGTCCAGGACAGGATGGGTCTTTCTGATGCAAGAGGAGCTAATGGAATGGGAGATGATGGAGCATCCTCTGGATGCACATCCTCAGGATGTTCTAACTCATCCTGAGGTTTAGAAAAGGATGTTTCTTTCTTCTTCTATGGCTTTGGTTTAGAAGCCATCCTTTTCTTTCTCTATACAACTTTTAACTAAGAAGACTGGCCTGCAGTACCTGATTGATCTTCATTGTCTTTCTTAGTTGGGTTTTCAACTCTCACAGGTTTAGATTGAGAGTGAGTCTAACCCTGCTGTGGATCAAAAGATGAAGCTTGCTGAGATTCAGATGGAGGTCTAGGTTGTGATGTCTCTGTTGTTCAACCTTAACCTCCACTTCAGGTGGGGCTTGACTTGGAGGGGAATATAAGTCAATCAGCTCTCCACTCTTGATCTTCTGCTTGATCACCCTGATATGCTCATCCATAGTGTATAGAGACATGGGGCCAGGTCTCCTTCCGGAGAATCCATACAACTTCAAGAAGTTCATCATCCTCTGCCTGTCAGCAGATTTCTTCATGCTTTTGTGGATGATGGCTCTTGACTTAGAAACTTCTTCCCTTAACTTTCTTTTGGTTGTCTTTCTCTCCTAGAACATCTCAAGTTCAAGTTGTTTAAGATACTCAAACTCGATATACTCAAAGGATAAGGGAAGAAGTGCTTCTGCCTGATAGAGGCCTGTGGCACTCAGGTAGTTGATCATCTTGATCCTTTCTTCTTCTTTATCTACCTGAGGTTTTTGTTAAACCACATCCTCTTGTGCAGGACTTTCTTGAACTGGGGAGAGGGTAGGCACATGCTTGTACAATCTTTTCTTTCTTCTTTGATTTGTACTAGAAGCTCTACATCTTCTGCCTCCTTTTTCTATCTTGAACTTTCCAGGTCAACCAGTTCATTTAACTCTTCCAAGTGGAGAAAGAAGACATTATCTATGTCATAGTTCCTTGTCTGCAGATAGTTTATGCTGATAGCCCTTAACTCATCTATCTAAGTATCTAGTTTGGGGCGGCCCTGATTGCAGTCTCCATGAGTCTAGTAGACCCAAAAGAAGAACCTTCTCCCCTCAGCTTCCATTTCCTCTCTCTTTTCTCCTCTTAATCTCCTCAAATGTCATCTTTCTTTTCCTTTTGTCACTCATAGACCTTTGTGACTCAGGGTGGAGAAAGTTTTGGCCTTCATTTCTTGATGCAGCTTTTGAGCTCTGTCCAGAGAGAGATTAAGAAGCACCTTCACCAGCAGGTGTCTCAAAAGGGCATGGATCCTTGCAATAGTTGTTGATGATAAGAATGGGCTCTCAGGTTCTGTCACTGGGCCTTCGGTCAAGGTTTCCCCTATGAAGCTAATCTTAGGGTCTGCCTCAACATCTAGTTGACTAATGACATTGCCTGATTGCCATAGTCTTCTTCTTAGGCTGAACTCTACAGTGATCCTGTCTTGGATTCTTTGTGCCAACTTGTCAGCTTGTCTTGATTAGCTTGGATTGACAAGTGGCATGTTGACTAAATCAAAACCTTCATAGACGTTCAAGGTTTGAAAGTTGAAGATCTCCTGCTGCCTTTGAACTCTTATGATGATTAGGGCTTTCCTGTTGCTGTCATACCTCCACCCAATGATGTGATTGGAAGATGGCGGAGATGACATAGCCCTTAGTATCCTATCCTCAAACAGACTCTGTATGAAGCTGTCTTTGTAGTTCACACTAATGTGAATTTGAGAAGGTTGCTGAGAATACACCATTGCAAGTGAGGATGATGAGTCCTTAGTGTCCATTCTCTCTGAAGAACTCCCAGGTTCAGTAGCTGTAATGACTTTCTCCCCCTTTTTGGTAGCATCACCCACTTGCATAGGTGAGCCAGGAGTTAGGTCAATCACATCCACAGGTTCTTGTGTTCCTGGTTGAGCTCTTCTTAAAGGTCTCTGAGCTAGTTTTTCCTTAAGATATGAAATCTCAAGTTGCTGATAATTGACCCTGTTATGCAAGGTAGTCAATTGAGATTCAAGGTGACTAACCTTGGAGACTAAATAGGTGCATGTTTTAGACAGTTTGTGCACCTTTAGTCTTAAATTCTCCTCATCTTCATCAGAAGAATCATTGGCGGATGAGATGATTGGACCAAAGTCCTCAGTCTCACCACCAGCTTCAGGTTCTTGGCTGCTGGATTTCCTCTACTCACTGGCAGTCTCAGTTGAGATGACAGTGGGCTGAGTTGCCATGGTTGAGGTCTTAATGATGTAATCACTTTCAAAAGTGAGAGCCTCTTCCATATGGACATCCTGAATAAGTTCAAAAGTGTCCACCTTAGTAGTAGGTGACTGATGGGGGCAAGAATAGGAGCCTCAGAAGAACTCATCTCTCTTTGAGTAGGGGAAAAAAAGAGAGCATCATGGTACTCACTGAAACCTAAATCTTCATCAGTGTAGATATCAAGGTTGGGGATTGGTTGGTTGAGATCTAAAGGCTGGGGATGGTAACTGTCCCTTAAAGGTTGATCACTTGAGTGTTGAGAGGCAGAGTGATGGCTTAAGGTAGTTTGGCTTATGAGCTCATCAGGCTGAGCATGAAGAACCTCAGCACTGTTTCCACCTCAGCATAACTGTCCCCTAAAGCATGAGTGTTGAAAATATGGGAGTGGTCTGCTCCACAAGAGAAGTGGGAGCTCTAGTTTCCACTTCCTCCTATATGGGTGAGTATATGGGGGCCTCCACAGACTGAATAGTTTGAGTAGGGGTTCGTTTGGATTTTCTTTGGTAGGTGATGGTGATTTGTGGCTATGTTGGTGGTTGGGATGTAGCAGTGTGGGTTCAACACTAGCTGGTGCTGCTAGGTTGTCACCTTGAGCAATGAGCTCTAACATTTTTGGGATCAGGGCTGTTTCTGCCCCAGAGAAGCCAACAGTGGGCTTTCATAGTATTTTAAAGATGCCGGGCTTCATCTGTTCCAGTTTAAGAGTATTACATGTTCCCCTTAACAGTGAGCCCAGTTCACACTTAAGAATGTACTGAACATATCCAAAGAACATGTAATATTATAAGGAATCTAAGTTTGCAAGTAAGTTAGTATAAACAATTGAGAATACCTAAACTTTTTCCCCTGAATTATTCCATGGATAATGAAGGAGAGATCCTCAGGAATCTAGTCCCATCCACCATCCTTGTTTGATAAGCTGTGGATGACCACATGGAGCTGTAATCTCCACTGGGATGAGACCTTCCCTTTTCTAAATGTCTTGACAGAGTAATCTCCCTCATACCCCACCTGCTCAAAATAATTATTGACAACTTCCTTTGGGAAGAACACCTCACCTTCTTCATCATCCAGGTGAAGATGCATGTTGATGATGGCCAAAGTGATGAAGAATGTTCTCCCCTGTACTGTGGCAGACAATGCCTTCTCCCCATCCATTACGACCTCTTGGCAGGTCTTCCAGAATTCAAGTAGATGATCTCATAAAGTGGAGGATCAATGGTTAGGGAGGTGAAGTATTTGGACAAAGCTAAGAAGCGACAAACCTTTGAGAAATGAGAATCTTTCTCACAGCTTAACAGAGCAACCTGATTGTGTTGTAAGTGGAGGTGCATGGTAAAGTTCAGGTAATTTCTATGAATGGGGTTGGCCATTGTGAGGTAGCTTAAGGATGAAGAAAGAAAGAAGAAAGAAATGTTAGAGAGAAATTTTGGGTTTTAGTTTTGGAGGAAGAAGAAGATGATAGAAAGAGAGGGAAACTGTTGGGTTTATATGTGAAAAGGATTTCAGATAAAGTTTAATGAAAGAGGATAAACTTTGAAATCTGGATGTTGGTCCCACCTCTGAAAAAGTAGTTTACTTTTGCTCAGAAGTAGTTTTCTTGGAAGTCAAAAAGATTCCGAAAGTAAATTATCTTCGGAAGTTTTAATGAAAATGCTTCCGAAGCTAAAATCACTTCGGAAGAAGTTCCTGAGAGTTTTGAAAATTTTGCTTCGGAAGAGAAATTAAGACTTGAATGCTTTGGACACAAAAGAGCAAAGCTTCCGAGAGTTAATTTTGCTTCGGAAGAAAAAGGTCCTTGAAAACATATAAGTGTCTTTGACAACCATTTAAGCTTTGGAAGATATTTCAGAAATCTCTTCTGAAGGTAAAATTTCTTAGATAGTTATTTGTTTTGAAGGCATGATTTTCTTCCGAAGTTAAAAAACATAACTTCTGTAAGATCAAAATTTTCATAAATCTAAGGAAAGTCTTCAAAAAGATTTTCATCCAAAGAAAACAAGAGCTTATGAAAGTGATGAACTAGTCAACTTAGGACACACATATTTTAAGAAATAATAAGAATTAGTTTTAAGAAAAACCTACTCAAAGTTGATCATCCCAATAACTGATATTAGATATTTAAATCTCTATTCATCAAAAGCCTTCGTAAACAGATCAGCATATTGTTCATCTGTGTGAACTTTGACTAGTTTAATTATCCATTTTTATGATTATCTCTTATTAAATGATACCTGATATTGATGTGTTTGGTCCTTAAGTGCTGCATAGGATTCTTTGTGATTGAGATAGCACTATTGTTATCTATGTGAATGGGAGTCTCCTTGAAGCTGAACCCATAGTCCAGCATCTGATTCTGAATCCAAAGCACTTGAGCACAGCGGCTTGCAGTAGCAATGTATTCAGCTTCAGCAGTTGATGTAGAGACACATGATTGTTTCTTGCATTGCCATGAGACAACCCTTCCACCAAGAAACTGACATTGCGCAGATGTAGACTTTACAGTCATGTTGCAACCACCATAATCACTACCTGTATAAGCATACAGATTGAAGTCAGAAGTCTTGGGATACCACACACCAAGTGTTGAAGCACCTTTGAGGTATTTTAGAATCCTCTTGATAGTGATAAGGTGAGACATCTTAAGGTTGGCTTGATATCTTGCACAAATACATGTAGCAAACATGGTATCAGGCCTGCTAGCTGTAAGATACATAAGCGACCCAATCATAGATCGGTATAAGTGTTCATCTACACACTCCCCCTCAAGATCAGGTCCAAGGGAGTGGTTTCTAGCTACGGGTGTCTTAGCAATCTTACAATCAGTCATGTTGAACCTCTTGAGTATGTCTTGAACATACTTTGACAGACTAAAGAAAATGCCATCTTCAACTTGCTTCACTTGAATTCCAAAAAAAAAATTGAGTTCCCCCATGGCACTCATTTCAAATCTGTCCTTCATCAACTTCTCAAAGTCTTTGCAGAGCTTTGGATTATTGAACCAAAGATGATGTCATCCACATATACTTGAGCTAGCAATATGTTATTTTCCTGTCCTTTGATGAAGAGAGTTCCATCTATAGTACCTCTCATGTATCCATATTTGCAAAGATACTCAGATAGTGTCTCGTACCACTTCCTGGGTGCCTGATGCAGCCCATAAAGAGTTTTGTCAAGCTTGCAGACATAATTAGGATGAACAGGATCTACAAAACCAGGTGGTTGTTTGACATACACCTCCTCATCAATCACTCCATAAAGAAAAGCACACTTCACATCAATTTGAAAGACCTTGAAGTTCTTGGATGCAGCAAATGCCAGGATATCCTAACAGCTTCTAGTCTTGCTACAGGAGCAAAGACATAAGTGTAGTCAATCACTTCATCTTGTGCATACCCTTGAACAACTAGTCTAGCTTTGTTCTTGATAATAATGCCTCTATCATCCTTCTTGTTCCTAAACACCCATTTGGTTCCAATGGTAGTCTTCCCATGAGGAAGAGGACAAAGGTTCCAAACTTTCTGCCTTTTGAATTGAAGCAACTCCTGTTGCATAGCTTCACCCAACTTCCATCTTTTAGAGACTCATCAACTTTCTTTGGGTCTATCTGGGATAAGAAACAAGAGTGAAAACAAACATTTGCTTCATGGCTTTGTCCTCTTCTTCTTACCCTTGTGAAAACATCTCCAATGATGTTTGTGGTGGGGTGGGACTTGTGGATCCTTAGCTAAGGGATCATAGTAAGTTGCTGAGAAAGATCTAAATTAGAAAATTTAGATCTGGCATAAATGTTTCACCCACCACATTAACATACTTATCAAGAGAGACTTGATCCAAGGAGTGTGTGACATCATTGATGTTATCATCTATAGAGTGGTTATCAGCATCAAGAAAGTCTTGATCACTGTCACCACTGCCATCATTGTCTTCTACAATTGAAGCATCTTTATTTGGTTGTGGAGCCTCTAAGCTAGAATTTGCAGGCATCCGAGATGTATCAGCTGAAGTTGTCATTGTATTGCTGATAGAAACCTCATTTGCAGAAGTAGTTCCAACTGGAGCTGAAGATGTGTTACTTGAAGGTCTTCTCAGATCAAAGTGCCAATCAGGACCAGAACCAATCACACAAGGTATGTGTTCATTGAAAGTCACATTGGCTGACTCCTCAACAATTCTAATTCTAAGATTGTATACTATGTAAGCCTTAGCTTGGGAAGAGTATCCAATGAAGTGTCCATCATCTAATTTCTCTGCAAATTTGGCAAATTGATCCTTGGTATTCAAGATGGTGCAAGGACAACCAAATGACCTAAGAAAACCAATGAAAGGTTTCCTCTTATGCCAAAGTTCATAAGGAGTCTTGCCATGAGTCTTAACCACTAACACTCTATTTTGCACATAGCAAGCAGTGTTCACTACCTCTGCCAAGAAGGTGATAGGCATCCTAGAGTCAGACAACATGGTTCTTGCAGCTTCAATCAGTGTCCTGTTTCTCCTCTCAGCAACACCATTTTGCTAAGGAGTCCTCAGATTGATTCTCAATCTTTAAGATGAAACTCTTTAGAATGTCAAAATCTAATGAAGAAGACCCAAGTGAATTTTGTAAAGTCATATGTGATCACTAAATAGTAAGAGGTCCTTCCTAGACTCATTACACTGGTGGGGCCAAAGAGATCCATATGTAACAAGTGTAGGGGTGTAGTGATGGAGTTCCTTTCCTCAGGCTTGTGAGATACCTTATGTTGCTTCCCTTTCAGGCATGCAACACAGTGGTCATCACTTGTATACTCTTTCTTTGGCATTCTAGTTACCAAATCATTCTTAATCAGTTTATTCATGTTTTTCAAGATTACATGGCACATTCCTTTATGCCATAGGAAAGACTCATCACTATTGGCTTTAGACAGAAAGCATGAAACTTCTCCAGAGGAGATGTTTTTTGCAAATCCATCTTGTACATGTTCCCTTTCCTGGGGGCTCTAAGCAGAATATGCTCATAAGGAATGACCACCCCGGGCTTGAGAACAATGCACTCATGCTCGGTAAAGAGCATGTTATGACTCTGATCACAAAATTGGGATACACTCAGAAGATTGTACCCAAGCTCCTTGAAAAAGTTTACCTTTGCAATGCTAAGCTAACCATTTGTGACCTTGCCCCTTCCTGAAATGTAACCACCTTCATCTCCTCCAAAGGCAATTGGCCCTCCATCAATCCTTTCAAAGTTCTTGAGTAGTGACCTATTGCCTGTCATGTGCCTGGAACAGCAACTGTCAATGATCCAGACATTTTTCTTTGTCTTTAGTTGTCCTTACACAAAGAAAATGATTAGTTACATTTGGAAACCAAATCCTTACTTGTCTTGGGCTCATTTAGAGAAACAGAAGGTAATGCAATAGTAATAGATCCTATGGTTGTGCTAGGAGGATCTTGAGTTGTTGTTGATGGAGAATTCTTAATCACTTGGTCTTTCTTAGACTTCCACACCACCTTTGGAGTCTTGTACGTAACCTTCAATACTTCGGAAGCTTTTCATACTTCGAAGTTTTTATGACTGAGCCTTTGGAAGATCCTATAGACACTACAGCAGACTTCAGTGCTTCGGAAGTATTCCTTCCTTTCGAGGCCAACTTTTCTTCCGAAGGCAATTTTCCACTTGCCTTCTTCTTAGATTTGGAGCTTCTAAAAGAAATAGATTTTCCTTCCGAAGCTTGAATCTTCTTGGAACTCTTGGAAGTCCTTGGTTTGATCATGTGGAGAGTACCCTTAGGATTGTATGGACAATCGTTAGCAAGATAAGCAGTACTTTCATACATGACACACTCCATTTTCTTCTTCCCAAGAGCCTTCTACTAGGAACAAGACTAACTTTAGTCACATCCTTTCTCCACCCTCATCTTTGCAGATGCTGAGATAGTCCTTTTGGGTTGGGAACTATTCTTGGAGTTTGATGGTTCAGACTATGCAGTAGTGGTATGCAGCAGATCAGTCTTCTTCTTGGTACTGAGATGATTTGAACAAGAACCAAAACTCTTAGCAGAAGAGTTTAGGTTCATGTCTTCAGTATTTACTACTTCAAACCCTATAGAGATAAACACTTGTTTTTGCTTGGAGTCAAAAGTAGCCTTGATCTTTTGAGCCTTCCTTGCTTTCCTCTTGCTCTTCCTGATCAAGTTCTTCCTCATTGACTTAGTCATCATAGTCTTCTTCTTCTCCTCAGAAGGATAGTGGCCCTTCTTAGAATCCTCCTCTTCACTCTTCTCAGAGGAATTCTTCACTATCACTTCTTCATCCTCTTCACTCAAAGGATCTATGGGAGGAAGCTCATCTTCACAAGTTCCACACCTAAGTGATCTTACACACAAGATTGTGTATGGAGGAGCTATCTCATTTGATCCTAGTCCCTGGTTGTTTTGATATCACACTTTGTTATGCAGGGATGAGGATATCATGTTCCTGAAGGTCTCTTCTTTAAGAACACACTTGTCTGCCCTGGCTTTGCTGATCACAAGCTCAGCCTGGCACTAAGTCAGCTTGGTTATGAGATCCTTGATTTCAGTCCTAAAATCTGTATGCTCATGTTTTAGAACTGAAATTGTTTTCTCTAAGTCCTCTATCTTCCCTTTATAATCATTTTTAGACTTTCTAAAATCAACTTTTAGAATGTTTAAGGACTCAAGATCAATCTCATTTCCATGTTATAGGGCTTGTATCTATTTACTTTAGCAATGCATTTAAGGGTACAGAGATGTTCCAATACCTTGGCTTCATCATGATCTGCCATCAGTGCTTGGTTTGGAGAAGCATCTTCCACCTGAAGGCTCCAGTCAAAGCGTCCTTCTTCAACAGCAACAACAACCTCCTGCTTTGGCTTCTCATTCTGGGGAGCTTTGTCAGTGTAATTGGGTCTGGTCTGTGTTTGGCCACTATTTGTTCTAGGTGCCTTACACTCCCTGGCATAGTGGCCCATCAAGTTACAATTGCATTGCTTGGAAACTTCCTTCCAGTCCGCTTGTAGAACTTCTTGGCACCGTGAGTGAGAAGAGCCATCTACTATACTATCTCCATGTACTATAGATCATCTGAATGGAAATAGTCCAGGTCTTCAAGGGTAAATAGAAAACTACCACAACTTTCATCAGAAGACATAAAGGCTTCAGAAGAACTTGTCTCCTGGAATGGGCTTCCTTGGGTGTAGTTCTCCTTTGGTGTCTCTGGGAAGGTGATGAAAGCACCCTTAGGTGAGTTGTCAGGGTAGCATATGAGATGATGTTAGGGTTCTATGCTATCCCTTTCAACCACATGCAAGGCTGAACCCATTTGATTATTGGAGTTGCCAGATGAACCTTGCATGTTTATCTCCATCTGGTAGCCATTGAGAATCCCATATAACCCTGTCAGAGTAATAGTTTTTAGATTTTCAGTCCTCTTGATCACCACATAATAGTGTGTCCACTGCCTAGGAAGTGAGGACATGAATTCCTTACAATGTCCCTGTTCTCAAGAGAACCTCCTCCATCCATAAAGGTATCCACAATATCAACATACCTGAAGTATTGCGGAGTCATGGTTTCACCTATATTGAAGGTGAAGTTTTCAAACAGCTGCTTCAGGAGATCCTTCTTGTTCTCCTTGGCTTCAGAAGAACCCTCATACATTAGTTTTAGTGCATCCCACAGCTGCTTAACTGTTTTGCACTTCTTGAAACCTCTGTATATAGAGTTTGGAAGAGCAGTCTAAAGGCTGTCATGGGTTTTCAATGAATCTCTGCTCTCTTCTTGTCTTCATGATAATAGTTTTCCACATCCTTGGGGATACAGTAGCAGAAGGAGTGCTAGGTATGAAAGGTCCATTTTCAACAGACTTCCACATTCTTGAGTGTAGAGACCCGATGAAACCTTCCATTCTCAGGCACCGAGTATCAAAGTCATCAAGAGTGAATAGTGGGGACTTGTTCATGGTTCTAGTTTTCATATCAGTCTTGGAAATTGCTGCCATTTGAGAAGTTTAGTTCTGTGTGTGTGAGGGATCTTAAGATGGTGAGACCTTATATGAAGAGCCTGGAAAGCTCTCATACCAAATGTAGGACCGGTGAAGGGGGTGCACTTACAACACAACAACACAAAGAGGAGATTAACTAAACTTAAACAAACAGTGAACTGGATTAACCACAATAAGACACTAAGAACACAAGAGCATGATACACAGTGAGATGGTTTTGCAGATTGCAGTGTATTGCTTTCTCTATGTTCTATTACAAGTGTTACAAAGCATAAAAGGAAAGATATAAGAACATGAGATACTTATACTACATCCTACAACCGGCCATACTATGAAAGCCAGATGGATACAATTTACTAGACTCAAAACAAAATCATTGTAGAGTCAAAAAGGCAGACTTTCCTTTTTGACTTTGTGACTATGACATGCCATATCTCACATTCTTATCTATTATAAAAAGGATAAAGTACATAAAGTAGAAAGTTACAAACTCATGACCTCAATGTACAATTACCAAAAGCATGGACCTTTTCACCAACTCATGTAAGTTGGTGACTTTACAGAGATGCAGTGGAAAGGTGTCCAGCTTTATGGAATAGTACATCAGATAAAGCATGTTACTAAAAGTGTTTGGAAGAAATCTGTCTTCAAGAGTTGAGGCTTCAGACGTCTTTGTCTCTAAAGCTTCGGAAGACTTCATCTTTGGCTTCGGAAGATTTCACACTTAGAATATTTCTATTGCATGTGTGAAATTTCCGAAGCATTCTTCTTCGGTACTTGTGCAGCATGCATGCAGAGAGACTTTGGTTGTTTTAGCCTCTATGTATATTCTCTACAACATGTTCTACACATATAATACTCATCATACAACACAATAAAACACATCTGGACACAAAAGTTTCCATATATAGCAAGCATGTTCATACGAAGCATTTTTCACCATTCGATTATTCCCAATCCATTCTTAGGTTCTAAACATCATATAAAAATTATCACAACTAATCAAACATGCATAAATCATCATCCATAAACTAATTTATCTAAAACATTTTCTTTAATGGAAAGTATTTGAAAAGCAAGCCAAAATCAAAAGTTTAAAACATGACTTTTCATCCATTAGCATAAACTAACATTCTAGAACCATTAATTCAATCCAATCTCATCAAAATCATACAATTTCTGCAAATGACCCAAATTAAAGTTTTCATTATATGTAAGTCTCAAGTTTTGATCAAAACAACACAATTTCACAAACCAATCCGTACAAACATCATTATATTGAATACCATCAATTTTGTTCAATTTCAAGTTTTGACTTTTTTGGATCATCTAGGGTTCATATTCAACATGAAGATCAAAGAATATGGAATCAAACATTAAAACTTACTTGATATGCTTAGATGATGATGAGATGATCCCTAGTAAGTGTTTAATGCTTGAAACGATGAAAATCACCACTAATATGCAAGAACAAGATCAAAGAAGGTGAGGTTTGTGTGTGTGTTGGATTTGTTGTGAAAAACCTAATGGAGAAGGGGAAGGGGAAAGCCATATTGTGATTAGGGTTGGGAGGTTGGGTTTTACAGTTTTTATTTTACAAGAAAAGCCCCCGTTACTTTATAAAATCGTTTTAACGCTACTCGATTGAAGTTTTCCTACACCGAAACCACAAAAATGGTCACCTAGTATCAAATAAACATTAATAACATCAAATAATAACTATTTTTTGTGTTCAAAGTCATTTTAATAATTTTTCGACTTATAAGTCGAAAATATGTGAAAACGTGTAATTGCCAAAAAATTCCCAATTTTCACAACTAGGCTACATAATTAATCACATAATCATATAAAACATAATTTCACACTAATTATGATTTTGAAAACCATTTTTACAAATCACCAATATTCGGGGACAGACACGTGTGCAATTTGGTAATTCTCCGAATTACCGTTACGTGAAAAGGTTCGTGAATGTTTGCGTAACAAATGACACATTTCATTAAATTCTTGAGTGGATGATTCGAAAACCATGTTGGTGTTGATCAGAAGGTGACTTGAAGATAACGGTGTCACATCATCCCCTTGTTGAAAGAAATTTCATCATGAAGTTTAACCAACTCTGGCAAAAGACGAACGGAAATTTCTTGGTTGCCACATAGGATATTCATTTAAATGATGTATTGTTGTTCCCATTTAACAAAAAACCTTTTGTCTATAAGCAATTTAACGTCTCAAAATCATTTGGATGTGTTACTCTCTAATCCTAATTTTATATTCAGGACCAAGCATGAAATAAGTCATCATGCAAGGTCGGTGTGAAGATGGCTTATATATGTTGCATACCAGTCCCCAAGCATTGGCTGCAACATCTTCTACTTTTCCAAAAGGTTCATAAGAACTTTGGCACTCATATTTAGGATATGTTATGTGACACAATTCTAATGTTGAATAAACTAAAATGCTTGTCGGTTACTTCTATGCTTCCAAACTAGTGATATGTCCTTCTTGTGAATTATCTAAGTGCCATCGTTTATCATTTGATCTTAATGAAAAAAGCCCTTAAACCCTTATATTTGATACATTGTGATTTATAAGGACCATCACTCGTTACATATATTGATAACTATTGGTACTATGTTATTTTTGTGAAGGACTATTATCATTTTAGGTGGTTGTATTCACTCAAAACCAAGTTCGGGTTCTATAATATACTATCTTGTTTGTGAACATTATGCAGATAAAATTTTCTAGTATAATCAAAGTGTTCCAAAGTGATGAGGGTACAGAGTTTGTGAATCATCATGTGAAAATATTATTTGAAATAATTGGGACATTTCATCAAATTTCATGTATGTATACTCCGCAACAAAATGGACAGGTAGAATGAGAACATCACCATATCGTTGAAATGTAATTGGCTTTATTATGTACTGCTCATGTTCCACCCGTTTATTCGATTGAGGCATTTCTCACGGTCATCTACACTATTAATCGCATTCCAACTAAAATATTAGATGGAAGGTCACCTTTTGAATTACTCTTCTTTCGACAACTAACTTACACTAATTTTAAAACCTTTGGATGTCGCATCTACTGCTCATGTTCCACCATGTGTTTCTTAGGATATTCTCCAAATATAACGGATACAAATGTCTTGATCCTACCACAAATCGTACGTACATACCCATCATGCAAGGTTTGATGAAAATTTATTTCCTCTTAAAAATGGGGGAATAACGTCTACACACTCTGACCTCTCATCATTACCATTGCATAGCTTGGATAACTTCATTATACCTCAAAGCCTATTGTCGATAGCTTCTACCAACACTACCCACAACCTGTAACAATTCACAGTCCACTATAAACCTTGTTGTGTCATTAGCTCTCTTTGATGGCCCCCAACTGAGTTTGTTTAGTAACCACTCATGCACCCTCACATTGATAATTGCCCCCTAAATTTCACTTAGCCTACTACCATGGCCCAATCCCCTTCAGCCACCGCCCTTCCATTTCAGAACCAAATGGGTTGGATGTCATGGCCCCCATCTCCTCTCCAATATAGCCTATTATAACCCTAACTGGGCCTGCTACTTTAGCTGAATCCAATGATTCTGACACTGCACCTACTATCAAAACTTCCTCTCCTAGTCACTTGGCTACTCAACCCAATGTTCCAACCTCATCTCCACTAGGTGCACAACCATTATCCGGGTCTACTCATCCTATGGTTACTTGGGCCAAAGCTGGAGTTTTTGAACCCAAACATGCATTAAACTTAGCCCATATCATAAAACTAGGTCTACACGAAGCTTGTTTGCTCAGAGTGATCCAAAAGGCTTCAAATCCGCTTGCAAACATCGTCAATGGTTTGAGGCTATGACTAAAGAATTACTTTCCCTATGTAACTATAACATGTGGGTATTAGTCCCTCACCCAAAAAAACATAATGTGGTTGGATCCAAATGGTTGTTTTAAACCAAATATCACTTAGATGGAACCTTTGATCAATGTAAAGCCTAACTTGTTGCTCAAGGTTTCACTAAATACACAACATTGATTATTTCCGCACTTACAATCCGATGGTTAAAGCTTCTAATGTTCGAGTGGTCTTATCTCATGTAACACCCGAATATTTTTGTATTCATGGATGAATAAATAAAATAAAGGAAAAAGAAGGAAAAGATATATAACCCAAGTTGAGGGGTTGAAAGTGTGCAAAGTACAAGTTTATTAAAATTTTGTACAAAAGTAGCATGGCCACCCATGCCATGCCACTTTTCACCTTTTCTAGCGATTGAAGAGAGAGGAAGAAGCAGAGCAGAAAGCTCACGGGTTTTGAAGAAGAACAAGAAGAAAAGTTCGAATTCAAGGTAAGAATTCGTGTGTTTAAGATGTGTTCGGATGCGTGTTTGGGTGGGTTTCTAGGCGGTCAAACTCTATTGCCAACGGTTTTTTGAAGAAATCCTAACCAGAGGCTATAAAGGTGAGTTCTAGAACCCCCTTTTTACTTGTTTTAAACTATTTTGGGGCTAGAAATGCATGTATGAAGTTTTTATAAAAGTTGGGTTACATACTCGTATGTGTTTATGTGTGTGATTTTAGGTGGGGTTGATTTTGGGTTATCTATGTGTTTCATGCTGTTATGATTGTGTTCCTAGGGCTTAAATATATGATTTAAGCTTAGAACATGATAGGTGATTGTTTGGGGACTGAATTATGATGTTTAGGATGACTTAGACTACTTATGCGCCTAAACAGTGGCCCATACGCCCAACATAAATAACATCCTAAGTGTCCTATGCGCCCAAAACCTCATTCACCTTAATAGTACCCATGCGCCTAGAAATAGGCTGAAATTGACTAAGTGTTCATACACCCAGATAGCTCATGCGCCTGCATAGTGCCCATGCATCTAGAATTGCCCAGAATAAACTAAGTGTTGCCCATGCGCCCCAATAGTGCTAATGCGCCTGAAATTTCTCCATACGCCTAAGTGTTCCTCATGCGTTTGAAAGGACATGCGCCTACAAAGTGCTCATGCACCTACATAATGCCCATGCGCCTAAAGACTTAGAGATATTTCTTATTTTTGGGAAAATGTGAAATGTAGGTTTTGACTTGGGAGGTTCCTGGGGGCTATGTAAGTTGACTTTTTGAAGTCATAGACGATGTGATGGGCAATGTATGATGTATTATGATGTATTATTGATGCTTATCCATGATGGTATGTATGATGGTGCCTTGTATGGTGATGTTTGTATGTTCATGTTCCTTATTATGTATGATTATTTTCCCGTGGCTTTACGTTGAACGTTAATGAATGAAATGAGAAGTATTATGTAACGTAAAGTGGAAGATAATGAAAGAGGAACGTAATGAAAGAATTCATGCATTAATGAATGAATGAAAGTAAGAAAGGCTTGCAAGCAAATCTATAGAGGTTCACACCCAATGAAGGGTGTTAGCTAAACCGTGTGTGGGTTAGCTACCCCAGAAGGATGCACACTGGGGTCCAATCCTTGTGGTTGACCATATGTATGGGATCCTTATCGCTTGCCCCAGGTATTGAAGTCAGCTTCATGCATAATGTTCGAGGTCTATGAAAGAGTTTAGGCCTAGTAACTAGCTTTGTGCACAATGCTCGAGGTATAGCATATGGAATTGATCCAGAATGAAAGAGTAAAGATAAGTGGTGAACGTACTTGCCTTAGGTACTGGAATCAACTTCGTGCACAATGTTCAAGGTCAATGAAAGACCTCAGGCCCAGTAACCAGCTTTGTGCACAATGTTCGGGCTATTGTACATGTCATCGAAAGTAATGAACGTGCGAATGAAAGTAAGAAAGTATGAATGAAAGTAAGAAAGTATGAATGAAAGTGAATGATATTGACGTACGGTGAATGAAAGAAAGTTAACGAACGAATGATGAAGATAATAATGTTATTATCTATGTGTATGTACGATGTGTGATCATGTGTAAAAGTATAGTATGATCTTGAAAGAAAGTGAAGAACAGTTTTAATGAAAGTAAAGTATGTTTTATTTTAAAACTAGAACTCACTCAGCAATGTTGACTTTTATGTGTTTCCAGTTGGCAGGTAAAGGTTGTTGAGGATGGCACAGGGCGACTACTTAGCTCTTTTTGGATGGCATCCATTTTTGTAATGCTTTTGTGATGTAATGCAACATGTATTTAGTAATGTGAGAAGGATGTATTATTTTGCAAAAGCTTTTATAATGAAATGGAATGTTTATTTTAATATTTCCACTACAATGTTTTCTTTAAGTTTATGAAAATATATGTTTAATGTGCAATGATTGGCCAGATGTAAACGTACCAGGAACGAGGCCTTACAAGTTGGTATCAAAGCCGAATTTTAAGTGAAACAGGTAAAATTTCAAAATAAACCTAAACTTAAACTGAAAATGGGACGGAAAGGGAAGAGATGCCAGTCCGAGTAGTTGTGTGCCATTAGGTATCTCTTAATGTTAACTGATATTATTTGCGCATTTTATGTGATTTGTTCTATGTGTAGTTAGTAGATTTAGATAATGATGTAATTAGGATGGGTAATACTTGAGGTATGAAGAGTAAAGTAAACGGCTAATCATATCTGGCCACTGTAATTAGGGACTTACTATACTTGACATAAACTGAGCTGTTCCCTTAAATGACCGCGTTGGTTTTTGAACCTTATAGTGTGTTAGAGGATGGCCGGTGGTAGTTCATTGAAGGCTTCACATGGTGAAGGTCATCGTAGACGTGGTGCTGAACCACAGGTCACGAGAGGAAGGCCAAGAGCCGAGAAGGTGGTTCATGAGAACCTGAGACCCCTCATCCAGAGGGCGGAGATGAGAGTGCTAACCTGAGAGCCTCAGTGAAGGAGGCTGTGGTGGAAGAGGTGCATTAGGTTATGCAGATGATCTTACCATCTGTGGTGACTAAAGTGATTAACTGTAGGGAGGAGGGCCATATGAGTAGGGACTGCAAGAAGTCGAGGGCTGAAGGTTCGGAAGTGAAGAAGGCTGGAGGAGAAGGACAGAGGGCGAGTGCTAGAGCATTCATGATGACGCAGGAGGAGGCTAGGACGGATCCCGAGGTTGTGTCCGGTACGTTTTTAGTAAATCAAACTTTAGCCTCTCTGTTATTTGATTCTGGTGCTAGTAAAAGTTTTATTTCTGCTGCTTTCTGTGCTAAATTGCATGTTAGTAGTAAGAATGTAAACACACCCTTCGATGTAGAAACTGCCATAGGTAAGTCTACCTGGATTTCTGAGATGGTAGAGGGTTATGACGTAGAATTTGAAGGTCACAAGTTTCCTGTTAGACCATTCGTGATGATCTTAGGCGGGTTCGATGTAGTCCTAGGAATGGATTGGTTGGTGGATTACGAGGCGAATATTGTGTGTCGCAAGAAGATGATTTGATTGACAGTGCCTGATGGGAGTTTGGTGACGGTTTATGGTAGAGTCATTACGATCCCTAAAGTGATTTCGATGGCAGTGGCAGGAAAGTGCCTGAGGCGTGGATGTAGTGCCTACTTGGCCTACGTGAAGGATATAGATATGCCAACACACAACTGATCGACGTACCAGTGGTGTGTGACTTTCCAGACGTGTTTCCCGAAGACTTACCAGGAGTGCCACCTGACCGCAAGATCAAGTTCCAAATTGACTTGATACCGGGTGCCCAACCTGTTGCTAAGGCGCCATATCAGTTGGCTCCGACCGAGATGAAAGAGCTGATGGGGCAATTGCAAGAGCTGCTTGATAAAGGGTTCATTAGACTAAGTATTTCTCCTTGGGGTGCTTCGGTTTTATTTGTGAAGAAGAAGGACAGTAGCATGAGGATATGTACAGACTACCGTGAGTTGAAAAGCTGATAGTGAAGAATTGGTACCCGTTATCGAGAATTGATGATCTTTTTTATCAGCTCCAGGGTGCTAGTTGGTTCTCAAGGATAGACCTTCAATCTAGCTACCATCAGTTGAAGGTGAAAGAGAAGGATATTCCTGAAACAGCTTTTCGCACGCGTTAAGGACACCACGAGTTTCTTGTTATGTCTTTTGGTTTGACCAATGTGCCTGCGGCTTTTATGGATTTGATGAATGGAGTGTGTCGGCCAATGTTGGATAAATGAGTGATTGTGTTTATTGATGATATCCTGATTTATTCAAAGAGTGTGGATGAGCATGCCGGTCAAATGTAACAACCATTTATTTATAAAGACAAAGAAAGAAAGAATAAAGTGAAGAAAAAGAAAGAAAAGATATTTTACCCTAGTTGAGGGTTAAAAAGTGTCAAAAGGAAAAAAGGTTTGAAAATATGGGTGTAAAAGGTGATGGCCGCCCATCACTTTTTCTACACCCACACAATCTCGAATGTTAGAGAGAGAGAGTAGCAGAGCAGCAGTTTTGGATTTCTGAAGGAGAACCAGCTGAAAATTTGAATTCCAGGTAAGGATTCATGGTTTTATGGTGTTCTTAACCAGTTATGTCCTTGGTTGTATGCTTATGTGTGTTCGTATGTTCGGTTATGTGTGTTTTTAGTGGGTTTCTAGGCGGTTGAACTCAATTGCAAACGAGTTTGGAAGAAGCCATACTCAAGAGCTGCTAAGGTGAGTTCTAGAACCCCTCTTTTACTAGTTTTTAACTAATTTTGGGGCTGGAAATGCATGAATGTATGTTTTTATAAAACTGGGTTTTGTACCCGTATGATTTACTATGGGTATGTTGCTGTTATGATGTGATGTTGGGCTATGTTCATGCTTGATGATGTTATGGTTGTGTTTCTAAGGCTTAGAAGGTAAGATTTAAGCTTAGAATATAATAGATGGTGTTTGGAAACTGAAATCTGATGTTTAGGCTCAGATGTCTAAGTGTTTGAATCTGCCCAAGTGTTCAAAAGAAATGCGAATGAGCATTGATCACTAAGTAAGTCAATGCGGATGAGGGTTGGAGAAATGTGGATGAACAATTAATGTGGATGAGCATTATTCACTATGTAAGTTAATACAGATAAGTATTGGGGAAATGCAAATGAACAGTTAATGCAAATGAGCATTGTTCACTAAGTAAGTCAATGCAGATGAGTATTGGGAAAATGCGGATGAACAGTTAATGCGGATGAGCATTAACCACTAAGTAAGAGAAATGCGGATGAGTACTGAGGAAATGCGGATGAGTACTGAGGAAATGCAGATGAACTAAAATAAATGCGGATGAACAAAAGGCAAATGCGGATGAACACTTAGAATAGTTTTTGACTTTCTGGAGAAAAAGTTAAATTTAGGGTTTGACTTGGGATGTTCCCGGGGATTCATGTAAGCTGACTTTTGAGGTCATAGATGTATGATGGGCATGTTATGATGTGTGATTGATGCTTATGCTTGATGGGACGTACGATGTATGTATGATGCCCTGTATGATGATGTTGACTGCTTATGTGTATGTTCCTTGTTGTATGATTATTTTCCCGTGGCTTTACGTTGAATGTTAATGAACGAAATGAAAGTATTATGTAACGTAAAGTGAGAGATAATGAAAAGAGGAACGTAATGAAAGAATGCAGGCATTAACGATAAAATGAAAGTAAGAAAGGCTTGCAAGCAAAATCTATAGAGGCACACGACTCTAAAATGTCGTAAACTCAATTGTGTGTAGTTTAGCTAACCCTTATGGATACACGTAGGGGTCCAGTCTTTGTGACTGAGCAGTGATATAATATATGGTTTTTAGTGATTTCTCACACCGGTGCTGGTGCCAGGCTATGTGCGTTATGGAAGTCATTTATGATCTTCGGCCAGTGCCTGCTTTGTGCATACGTTTGGGTGTAGTATACAGTTGGGATCTTTGTCGCTTGCCCCAGTGCTAGTGCCAGGCTATGTGCGTTATGGAAATCATTTATGATCTTCGGCCCAGTACCCGCTTTGTGCATACGTTTGGGGTATAACTGATGACACTGACCCGGAAAGAGATAAAGAGATAAAGAGATAATGAAAGAAAGTAACGAACAGTAAAGAGGATAATAATGATATTATCTATGTGTACGTATGATGTGTGTTCAGATGCAAAAGTAAAGAAAGGTTTAAACAAAAGTAAATATGTTTTATTATAAAGCTAGAACTCACTCAGCAACATTGACTTTTTCTGCATTTTTCCAGTTGGCAGGTGAGCATTGCTGAGGATGGCGCGGGGTGACTGCTTGGCATTTTGGATGGCATTCTTTTTTGTTAATGTTTTGCATTGTAATGCGAACAAATGACATTTTATGATGATGCTGTATTATTTTTTAAAAGTAATTTTAATGAAATGAAAAGTTTTTTAATGTTCAGCTGCGATCTTTTATGAAGGTTAAATGAAAATATATGTTTTATGTGTGATGATTGACCGGCTGTAAGCGCCCCGGGAACGGGGCCTTGCAAGTTGGTATCAGAGCCAAAGTTTAAGTCAAACGGGTAAATTTTTAAAACAAACCTAAACTTAAACTGAAAATGTGACGGAAAGGGAAGGAATGCTAGTCCGAGTAGCTGCGTGCCATGGGGTATTTTCTTAATGATAACCAGTATTACGTGCACATGTTATATGGTTTTTGTGTTGCTGGTAGATTTAGATACTGATGTAGTCAGGATAGGTAATGCTCGGGGTATGAAGAGTAAAGTAAGTGACTAATCATAACTGGCCACTATAATTATGGACTTACTATACTTGACATAAACTGAGTTGTTCCCTTGAATGACCGTGTTGGTGTTTGAATCTTTCAGTGTGTGTTGAGGATCGCTGGTGGTAGATCATCTAAAGCATCACATGGTGGAGGTCATGGTGCTAAACCACGGGTTAGAGAGTAAGGCCTAGAGCTGAAAAGGTGGTTCATGAAGAACCCGAGACCCCTCATCTGGAGAGCGGCGATGAGAGTGCCAATCTGAGAGCCTTAGTAAAAGAGGCTGTTATGGAAGAAGTTCATCAGGTCATGCAGACAATCTTACTGTTTGTGGTGACCGAAGTTATCAGGTTGTGAGGAAAGGAGAAAGGAAGGAAAGAAGTAGACCTATGGGCGAAAGAACACAGCCTGAGACTAAGATAGTTCTGTTTGATGACAAAGAAGAAGAGGAAGAAGAAGAGCCTGCGCCGGAGGTGGCACAAGGCTATAACTACGAGGCATTTCAATGATGCAAGCCCCCTACTTTTGATGGTAATAACACTGCTGCTGCTGCTCACTGGTGGGTGAGAGAAATAGAAGTTGTTCTAAACATCAGTGAGTGCCGGGAGGATCAGAAAGTGAAGTTTGCTGCCCACTCTTTCGTGGACTCAGCTTTATGCTGGTGGAACAATATCGTCCAAGCTTAGGGTAGTAGGGTTATCGGGAGGATGAACTGGGCAGAGTGAAAGAAGTTGGTGATTGAGGAGTTCTTTCCTCATAGGGAGATGGATAAGGTCGAGAGAGACTTCCTACAGTTGGAGGCGGGAACCTTGGTGCATCAGCAATACACCACCAAATTCAATGAGATGGCACGGCTGGTGCCAGAACAAGTGATGCCTTTGTCATGAAAGATCAAGAGGTACATTCAGGGCTTGCCAGAGGATATTCGCAGGAACATGATTGCCGCCTGGCCGAGCATGTTTAGGTCGGCGGTTGATTTGGCTGGAAGGTTGTATGATGAACAAACAGTGGTGGTGGCTGAAGGTGGTAAGAAGAATGGTGGAGATTGGAATTGGAATGGAAAGCGGTTTGGGCGTGGCGGGGCCACTCCAAGTAACAAGGGTGCACGGGTGGATGACCGGCGTGTTGTCACATCCGGGGCAGGGTCGAGAAGGTGTGCCAAGTGTGGACGAGAACACACCGGGGAATGTAGATTGGGAAGCAATGTTTGTTTCCGTTGTGGAAGAACCGGACATGTGGCGAAGAACAACGGTGCGAGGAAGTTTATGCTTGTGGGGAGGAAGGCCACATGTGTAGAGACTATAAGAAGCCGAGGGCTGAGGGTTCTAGGGTGAAGAAGACCAGAGGAGAAGGACCGAGGGCAAGCGCCAGAGCGTTTACGATGACACAGGAGGAGGCTAGGATAGACCTTGATGTCATGTCAGGTATGTTTCTAGTAAGCCAAACTTTAGCATCTGTGTTATTCGATTATGGTGCTAGTAAAAGTTTCATTTCTGCTGCTTTCTGTGCTAAATTGCCTATTAGTAGTAAGAATATAGATGCGCCCTTTTGATGTAAAAACTGCCATATATAAGTCTACCAGGATTTTTGAGATGATAGAAGGATGTGATGTGGAAGTAGAAGGTCATAAGTTTCCTGTTTGGCCATTCTCGATGACCTTAGGTGGGTTTGATGTAGTACTAGGGATGGATTGGTTGGCAGATTATGAGGTGAACATTGTGTGTCGTAAGAAGATGATTCGTTTGGAAGCACCTGACGGGAGTTCGGTAACGGTTTACGGTGATCGAGTCACGATGATTCCGAAAGTGATTTCGATGGCGGTGGCGGGAAAGTGCATGAGGCGTGGAAGTAGCGCCTACTTGGCTTATAGAAGGATGTAGAAACACCCACACCACAACTTTCTGATGTACCGATGGTGTGTGACTTCCCAGATATGTTTCCCGAAGACTTACCATGAGTGCCACCTAACCGCGAGATAGAGTTTTAGATTGATTTGATACCGAGAGCCTAACCTGTTGCTAAGGCATCGTATGGTTGGCTCCGACTGAGATGAAAGAGTTGATGGAGCAATTACAGGAGCTGCTTGATAAGGGTTTATTAGACCGAGTATCTCTCCTTGGGGTGCTCGGTCTTGTTTGTGAAGAAGAAAGATGGTAGCATGAGGATGTGTATTGACTACCTTGAGCTGAATAAGTTGACAATAAAGAACCGATACCCCTTACCGAGAATTGACGATTTGTTTGATCAGCTTCAAGGTGCCAGTTGGTTCTCAAGGATAGATCTTCGATCGGACTACCATTAGTTAAAGGTGAAAGAGCAGGATATTCATAAAAGAACTTTTCGCATGCATTATGGTCACTATGAGTTCCTCGTTTTGTCATTGGTTTGACCAACGCGCCGGCTATGTTTATGGATCTGATGAATCGAGTGTGTCATTCGATGTTAGATAAATCAGTGATTGTGTTTGTTGATGATATCCTGATTTGTTCAAAGAGCGAGGAGGAGCATGCCAGTCACGTACGAGAGGTGTTGGAAACGTTGAGAAGGAAGAAGTTGTATGCTAATTTCTCCAAGTGCCCATTCTAGATACGCGAGGTTCAGTTCTTCGGTCATGTAGTGAATCCGAGGGGATTATGGTTGATCCAGCAAAGGTGGAGGCGGTGTGATGCAATGGAAGTCTCCAAAGACACCATTCGAGATTCATAGTTTCTTAGGTTTAGCGGCTATTACAGAAGATTCATTCAAGACTTCTCTAAGATCTTCTTAACTGACAAGTTGACCTGGAAAGATGTAAATTTCGTATGGGTTGAAGTTCAAGAGAAGGCATTTGAGGAGTTAAAGGCGAGGTTGACTCAAGCTCCTATTCTGTCATTACCCGATGGAAGTGAAGATATGGTGGTTTATTCTGATGCTTCCTACTCAGGGTTGGGGTGTGTATTAATGCAGAGGGGAAAAGTTATAGCCTATGCATTCTGACAATTAAAGGTTCATGAGGTTAATTACCCTACTCATGATTTGGAGCTAGCAATTGTGGTCATCACGTTAAAGATTTGGAGGCACTACCTATATTGTACAAAGTGCACCCTATTCACCGACCACAAGAGCTTGAAGTACTTCTTCGAGAAGAAGGACCTGAACATGAGGCAAAGGAGATGGTTGGAGCTCACAAAAGACTACGACTGCGAGATCCATTACTATCCGGGCAAAGCCAATGTGGTGGCGGATGCCCTTAGCTGGAAAGAGAGACCCAAACCGATTCGGGTGAAAGCTTATTAGTTGATCATGACCTCGGATGTGATGAAGCAAGTCAAAGAGTTTCAAGATGATGCATTAAAAGAAGATCATCTTAACTCCGAAAGAATGAGAGGTCTGATTATGGAATTGGGGGAAAACACACTTGGTGTTAGAACCCGATTTGGACGGATGTGGATTCCTCGTTTTGGAGATCTACGTGGGAAGATTATGGATGAAGATCAATGGACTCGATACTCTATTCATCCTGGTGCTACAAAGATGTATCAAGACATGAAGAAAGATTATTGGTGGCCGGGTATGAAGCTTGATGTGGTGGAATGTGTGGGTAAATGCCTTACTTGCTTACAAGTGAAGGCCGATCACCAAAAGTGGGAGCACATCACCATCAATTTCATTACGAAGCTACCACGTACCACGAAAGGGTATGATGCCATATGGGTGATAGTTGATCGTTTGACGAAGAGTGCTCACTTCCTACCGATCCGCAAGACATATTAATCTGAGAGGTAGGCAGATCTATTCATCAAGGAGATTGTAACTTGTCATGGTGTGATGGTATCTATTCTGTCTAATTGTGACACTCGATTTACATCAAAATTTTGAAAGAAATTCCACGATGCAATGGGGACGAGACATATTAGCACAGCTTATCATCCTCAAACAGATGGTCAGTCAGAACGGATGATTTAGACGCTTGAAGACATGCTCCGGGCATGCGTCATTGATTTTGGAGGAAGTTAGGATGACTACTTATCGTTAAATGAGTTATCATATAACAACAATTATCATGCCAGTATTGGTATGCCTCCTTATGAAATGCTATACGATAGGAGATGCAGGACACCCGTCTGTTGGGGTGATATTGGTTAGAAAGAGTTAGGAAGCATCGAGGTGATCGAGGCTACGACTGAGAAGCTTGAAAAGATCAAGGCATTCATGCGAGCAGAAAATATAGACAGAGGACGTATGCTAATAAACGACGTAGACCGATTGAGTTCTAGGTGGGTGATAGGGTTATGTTGAAAGTCTCACCTTGGAAGGGTATAATTCCATTCAGAAAGCAGGGCAAGTTGAGCCCGAGATACACAGGGCCTTTCCGAATCAATGCTAGAGTAGGAGAGGTGGCCTATAGATTAGAGTTACCAGATGAGTTAAGTCGAATTCACCCGACATTCCATGTATCTTAGCTGAGGAAATGTTTAGCAGACAAGGATATGATTGTTTCGCTGGAGGATATCGAGGTTGATGAACGGCTCAATTATGTGGAGCAACCAGTGGCGATCATTGATCGAAAAGAGAAGAGGCTGAGGAATAAAGTGGTTCCTCTTGTGCGTGTACATTGGAAGCACAGGAAGGGATTCGAGTTTATGTAGGAGACTGAAGAAGAGATGATACAACATTACCCACGATTGTTTGAGGAATAACAGGTTTCAAGGATGAAACCTATATAAGGGGGATGGACTTGTAACGCCCGGTTATTTTGAGAGACAAAGAAAGTAAGAATAAAGTGAAGAAAAAGAAAGAAAAGATAGTTTACCCTAGTTGAGGGGTAAAAAGTGTCAAAAGGACAAAAGCTTTGAAAAAGTGGGTGTAAAAGGTAATGGCTGCCCATCACTATTTCTACACCCACACAATTCTCAGATGTTAGGGAGAAAGAGTAGCAGAGTAGAAGTTTCAGATTTTTGAAGAAGAACCAGTTGAAAATTCGAATTCATGGTTTTATGGTGTTCTTAACTGGTTATGTCCTCGGTTGTATGCTTATGTGCGTTTGTATGTTCGATTGTGTGTGTTTTTAGTGGGTTTCTAGGCGGTTGAACTCAATAGAAAACGAGTTTGGAAGAAGCCATACTCAAGAGCTGCTAAGGTGAGTTCTAGGACCTCTCTTTTACTGGTTTTTAACTGATTTTGGGGCTGGAAATGCATGAATGTATGTTTTTATAAAACTGGGTTTTGTACCCGTATGATTTACTATGTGTATGTTGCTGTTATGATGTGATGTTGGGCTATGTTCATGCTTGATGATGTTATGGTTGTGTTTCTAAGACTTGGAAGGTAAGATTTAAGCTTAGAACATAATACATGGTGTTTGGAAACTGAAATCCGATGTTTATAGCTGAGATGTATAAGTTTTCAAATCTGCCAAAGTGTTCAAAAGAAATGCGGATGAATAGTTAATGCGGATGAGCATTGATCACTAAGTAAGTCAATGTGGATGAGCATTGATCACTAAGTAAGTCAATGCGGATGAGCATTGATCACTAAGTAAGTCAATGCGGATGAGCATTGATCACTAAGTAAGTCAATGCGGATGAGCATTGATCACTAAGTAAGTCAATGCGGATGAGTGCTGAGAAATGCAATTGAATAGTTAATGCGGATGAACAGTTAATGTGGATGAGCATTGTTCACTAAGTAAGTCAACGCGGATGAGTATTGGGGAAATGCGGATGAACAGTTAATTCGGATGAGCATTAACCACTAAGTAAGAGAAATGCGGATGAGTACTAAGGAAATGCGGATGAGTACTGAGGAAATGCTGATGAACTAAAACAAATGTGAATGAACAAAAAGCAAATGCGGATGAACACTTAGAATAGTTTTTGACTTTCTAGAGAAAAGTTTAAATTTAGGGTTTGACTTAGGATGTTCTCGGGGGTTCATATAAGCTGACTTTTAAGGTCATAGATGTATGATGGGAATGTTATGATGTGTGATTGATGCTTATGCATGCTGGGATGTACGATGTATGTATGATGCCCTGTATGATGATGTTGACTGCTTATGTGTATGTTCCTTATTGTATGATTATTTTCTCGTGGCTTTACATTGAATGTTAATGAACAAAATGAAAGTATTATGTAACGTAAAGTGGAAGATAATGAAAAGAGGAAAATAATGAAAGAATGCATGCATTAACGAGTGAATGAAAGTAAGAAAGGCTTGCAAGCAAAATGTATGGAGGTGCACGACTCTAAAATATCATAAGCTCAACTGTGTGTTGTTTAGCTAACCCTTAAGGATACATGCAGGGATCTAGTCTTTGTGACAAACCAGTGACATAGTACATGGTTTATAGTGAATACTCACCCCGGTGCTAGTGCCAGGCTATGTGCATTATGGAATTCATTTATGATCTTCGGCCCAGTACCCGCTTTGTGCATACGTTTGAGGTGTAGCATACAGTTGGGATCTTTGTCACTTGCCCCGGTGCTGGTGCCAGGCTATAGGCATTATGGAAGTAATTTATGATCTTCGGACCAGTACCCGCTTTGTGCATACGTTTGGGGTATAGCTGATGACACTGATCTGAAAAGAGATAAAGAGATAAAGAGATAAAGAGATAAAGAGGTAAAGAGATATTGAAAAAAAGTGATGAACAATAAAGAGGATAATAATGATATTATCTATGTGTATGTATGATGTGTCTTCACATGCAAAAGTAAAGAGCTGTTTTAACAAAAGTAAATTATGGTTTATTATAAAGCTAGAACTCACTCAGTAATGTTGACTTTTTATGCATTTTTCCAGTTGGCAGGTGAGTATTGTTGAGGATGGCGCGGGGCAGCTACTTGGCATTTTGGATGGCATTCTTTTGTTAATGTTTTTGCATTGTAATGCGAACAAATGATATTGTATGATGAATGTTGTATTATATTTCAAAAGCATTTTTAATGAAATGAAAAGTTATTTTAATGTTCCGCTGTGATCTTGCATGAAGGTTAAATGTAAATATATGTTTTATGTGCAATGATTGACCAGCTGTAAGCGTCCCGGGAACAGGGCCTTACATCACATTCGAGAGGTGTTGGAGACGTTGAGAAGGGAGAAGTTGTATGCTAAATTCTCCAAGGGTGCATTTTGGTTACGTGAGGTCCAGTTCTTGGGTCACATAGTGAATCCTGAAGGGGTTATGGTGGACCCGGGAAAGGTGGAGGGGGTGATGCAATAGAAGCCTCCAAAGACACCATCCGAGATTCGTAGCTTCTTAGGTTTGGCATGCTATTATAGGAGATTCATCAAGACTTCTCTAAGATCGCTTCTCCATTGACCAAGTTGACGGAAAGATGTAAAGTTTGTATGGGGTCTAGCTCAAAAGAAGGCGTTTGAGGAGTTAAATATGAGGTTGACTCAAGCTCCTGTCTTGTCGCTACCTGATGGAAGTGAGGATTTGGTGGTCTATAATCACACCATGTAAAGTCACATCATAATACGTAGTAAGGAACATATCATACATGACTTACATAATCATCATCAATCACATATCATCATCATGCATAGGCATCAATCATATATCCTCATCATAAACATCATGCATCGTACATTCACATACATAAACATGTGCATATCAAGCATAAATCATCATAAAACATAACTCACCCACCACGGGACAACGGGGGTTCGGGGGCGGCAGCCCCTGACAGCGGGGTCCTAGGGGTAGCAACCCCTCATAGGGTACACCTGGACTCAATGAGTAGCTTAAAACCTTTAAAATAGGGGATCTAGAACACACCTGGACTCAATGAGTAGCTTCTCAATCAAGCTTTCAAAGCAAGGGTTGCACTATAAAGCCTGCAGAGAAGTTAACACTCAAAGGGGTTAATTTCTGCCTAAATTCGCTGCTAATTTCAATACCAGATTAGCAATTTCGCAGCTAGTTTTGCAGCAGTTTTGCTGCTAGTTTCGCCAGCAGTTTTGCTGCTAGTTTCACTGGCATCTTCGCAGGCAGTTTCGCTGGCATCTTCGCTGGCAGTTTCGCTGGCATCTTCGCTGGCAGTTTCGCTGGCATCTTAGCTGCCAGTTTCACCCAACTTTTGTTGGAAAACCGTGTCTACAAAACTACCTGTGAAACTATAGTTTCGCATGAAGATCCACAATTTCGTCGAACGAATACCTAATTTTGCTGGATGAACACCCAGTTTCGCAAAACGGGCTGAAAATTACATACCACCCCATTTTTGACCCAAAACCTCAATCTTTTACACCAAAAACCTTGGTTTATCACCCAATAAGCTTTATCTAAGCTTCTTACATGTTTTCTTACACAAAAACATGAGTTTTGGGCGAATCTTTGCCACTTTTAAAAACCCAAACCTTAGAATCTGTGTTTACATCAAAAGCAACGATTAAATGATGTTTCTTACCTAGATTCTTGGTGTTTTCTTGTTTGGATGCCCACGAACACCGATCTTCAATCCAAAGATCAACCGAGCCTTGAATCTTTTATTCTCTATACTTTCTCTCTCTACTCTCTCTCTCTCTAGAATAGAGTGTTGAGTTGCAAATGAGAGTTGCTCAAGCTGATCCGTTTATATATACGGGCATTCCTGGGACCTTAAACTCGCAAAACAATATCCCGAAGAGTTAACTCGATCTATAACCCATAACCATCTTATTTCCATTAAATGATCTCGTCTAAGCCCATTATTATTATTATTTGGCTCGCTTAGACATTATTCGGGGCGTTACACTACTCGGGGTTGGGATGTGTATTGATGCAGAGAGGAAAGGTTATAGCCTATGCATCCTGACAATTGAAAGTTCATGAGGCTAATTATCTTACTCATGATTTGGAGCTAGCAGTTGTGGTCTTTGCGTTAAAGATTTGGAGGCACTTCCTGTATGGGATGAAGTTCACCATATTCACTGATCACAAGCACTTAAAGTACTTCTTCGAGCAGAAGGATTTGAACATGTGGTAGAGGAGATGGTTGGAGCTCATAAAGGACTATGATTGCGAGATCCATTACCATCCAAGCAAAGCCAACGTGGTGGCAAATGCCCTTAGTCGAAAGGAGAGACCCGAGCCAATTTGAGTGAAATCTTATCAGTTGGTTATGACCTCTGAGGTGATGAAGCAAGTCAAAGAGTTTCAAGATGAGGCATTGAAAGAACATCATCTTAACTCTAAAAGAATGAAAGGTCTGGTAGCAGATTTGGCTGAAAACACAATCGGTGTTAGAACCCGATTCGGATGGATGTGGATTCCTTGTTTTGGGGATCTACGTGTGAAGATTATGGATGAAGTTCATAAGACTCGATACTCGATTCACCCCGGTGCTACGAAGTTATACCAAGACATGAAGAAAGATTATTGGTTGCCGGGTATGAAGCGTGATGTGGTGGAGTATGTGAGTAAATGCCTTACATGTTTACAAGTAAAGGTCGAGCATCAGAAGCCATGTGGGAAGATCCAACCATTGGATATATTAGAGTGGAATTGGGAACATATCACCATGGTCTTTATAACCAAGCTACCGCGTACCGCACGAGGGTACGATACCATATGGGTGATAGTGGACCGTTTGACGAAGAGTGCTCACTTCCTTCCGATCTGCGAGACATATTCATTCGAGTGGTTGGCGGATCTTTTCATTAAGAGATAGTAACACGTCATGGTGTGCTGGTGTCTATTGTGTCTGATCGTGAAACCCGGTTTAAATCTATGTTTTGGAAGAAATTTCATGATGCTATGGGGACGAGGTTACACATTAGCATGACTTATCATCCCTAGACTGATAATCGGTTAAAAAGGACCATTCAGACATTGGAAGATATGCTTCGGGCATGTGTCATTGATTTTGGAGGAAGTTGGGATGACCACCTACCGCTAGCTGAGTTCTCATATAATAACAGCTATCATGCCAGCATTACGCCCTATTATGAGATGCTATATGGTAGGAAATGCATAACACCCATGTGTTGGGGTGATATTAGCCATAAGGAGTTAGGGAGCATCGAAGTCAAGGCTATGACTGAGAAGCTGGAAAGGATCAAGGCCTTTATCAAGGCAGCTAAAGATAGGCAAAATTCGTATGCTGATAAACGATGCAGACCGATTGAGTTATGGGTTGGTGATAGAGTTATGTTGAAGGTCTCACCTTGGAAAGGTATCATTCGGTTCAAAAAGCGGGGCAAGTTGAGCCTGAGATACATAGGGCCTTTCCAAAACATCGATCGAGTAAGAAAGGTGGCCTATAGACTAGAGTTACCAGATGAGTTAAATGGAATTCACCCGATATTCCATGTATCTCATCTGAGAAAACGTTTAGCAGAAGAGGATATGGTTGGACCAATGGAAGATATCGAGGTAGATGAACGGCTTATTTATATGGAGCAACCAGTGGCGATCATTGATCATAAGAGAAGAAGTTAAGGAATAAAGTGGTTCCTCTTGTGCGAGTATAGTGGAAGCATAGAAAGGGATCTGAGTCTACGTGGGAGACTGAAGAAGAGATGAGATAGCATTACCCACAATTGTTTGAGGAATAACAGGTTTTGGGGACGAAACCAATATAAGGGGGGTGGACTTGTAACACCTGAATATTTTTGTATTCATGGACGAATGAATAAAGTGAAGGAAAAAGAAGGAAAAGATATGTAACCCAAGTTGAGGGGTTGAAAGTGTGCAAAGTACAAATAGATTATAATTTTGTACAAAAGTAGCATGGCCGCCCATGCCATGACACTTTTCACCTTTTCTGTCGATTGTAGAGAGAGAAAGAAGCAGAGCAGAAAGCTCTTGGGTTTTGAAGAAGAACAAGAAGAAAAGTTTGAATTCAAGGTAAGAATTCATGGGTTTATGATGTTCTTAACTGGTCTTGTCCTTGGTTGTATGCTTATGTATGTTGTATGTGTTCGGGTGCGTGTTTCGATGGGTTTCAAGTCTGTCGAACTCTGTTGCAAATGGGTTTTGAAGAAATCCTAACCAGAGGCTGCAAAGGTGAGTTCTAGAACCCCCTTTTTACTTGTTTTAAACTGCTTTGGGGTTGGAAATGCATGTATGAACTTTTTATAAAGGTTGGGTTTCATACCCGTATGTGTTTATGTGTTTGATTTCGGGTGGGGTTTGATTTTGGGTTATGTATGTGTTTCATGAAGTTATGATTGTGTTCCTAAGGCTTAGAATATATGATTTAAGCTTAGAACATGATAGGTGATTGTTGGGAAACTGAATTATGATGTTTAGGATGACTTAGACTACTTATGCGCCTAATTAGTAGCCCATGTGCCCAACAAAAATAACTGCCTAAGTGTCCCATGCGCCCAAAACCTCATGCATCCGAATAGTACCCATGCACATATAAATAGGCTGAAATTGACTAGGTGTTCATACGCATAGATAGCTCATGCGCCTAGGCACTCACGTGCCTGCATAGTGCCCATGCGCCTAGAATTGCCTAGAATAGACTAAATGTTGCTCTTGCGCCCAAATAGTGCCAATGCGCCTAAAAGTTCCCCGTACGCCTAAGTGTTCCTCATGCATTTGAAAAGACATGTGCCTACATAGTGCTCATGAACCTGCATAATGCCCATGCGCCTACAGACTTAGAGATATTTTTTGATTTTGGGGAAAATATGAAATGTAGGTTTTAACTTGGGAGATTCCTGGGGGCTATGTAAGTTGACTTTTTGAAGTCATAGATGATGTTATGGGCAATATATGATGTAGGATGATGTATGATTGATGCTTATGCATGATGGTATGTATGATGTATGTTATGTATGTATGATGGTGCCTTGTATGCTGATGTTTGTATGTTCATGTTCCTTATTATGTATAATTATTTTCTTGTGGCTTTACGTTGAGCGTTGATGAATCAAATGAAAAGAATTATGTAATGTAAAGTGGAAGATAATGAAAAGGAACGTAATGAAAGAATGCATGCATTAATGAATGAATGAAAGTAAGCAAGGCTTGCAAGCAAATGTATAGAGGTTCATACCCAATGAAGGGTGTTAGCTCAACTATGTGCGGGTTAGCTACCCCAGAAGGATGCACACTGGGGTCCAGTCCTTGTGATTGACCATATGTATGGGATACTTGTCACTTTCCCCAAGTACTGGAGTCAGCTTCGTGCATAATGTTTGAGGTCTATGAAAAACCTCAGGCCCAGTAACCAGCTTCGTGCATAATGTTTAGGGTATAGCATATGGCATTGATCCAAAACGAAAGAGAAAAGATAAGTGGTGAATGTACTTTCCCTAGGTACTGGAGTCAGCTTCGTGCATAATGTTTGAGGTCTATGAAAGACCTCAGACCCAGTAACCAACTTCGTGCACAATGTTCGGGGTATTGTACATGTCATTGAAAGTAATGAACGTGCGAATGAAAGTAAGAAAGTATGAATGAAAGTGAATGATAACGACGTACGGTGAATGAAAGAAAGTTAACGAATGAATGATGAAGATAATAATGTTATTATCTATGTGTACGTATGATGTGTGATCATGTGCAAAAGTATAGTATGATCTTGAGAGAAAGTAAAGAACGGTTTTAATGAAAGTAAAGTATGTTTTATTTTAAAACTAGAACTCACTCAGCAACGCTCACTTTTATACGTTTCCAGTTAGCACGTAAAGGTTGCTAAGGATGGCACGGGGCGACTACTTGGCTCTTTTTGGATGGCATCCATTTTTATAATTCTTTTGTGATGTAAAAACATGTATTTTGTAATGTGATAATGATGTATTATTTTGCAAAAGCTTTTATAATGAAATGGAATGTTTGTTTTCTATTTCTGCTATAATGTTTTCTTTAAGTTTATGATAATATATGATTTATGTGCAATGATTGGCCATGTGTAAACATCCTAGGAATTGGGCCTTACATCTCAAGCCATCATTAATGGATAGAAGTTGTACCAACTTGATGTGAACAATGGTTTTTTGCATGGGCACCTAAATGAAAATGTTTGCATGGAACAACTCCCCGACTTTATTAATCCTTATTTTCCTAATCATGTATGTGGATTAAACAAGGCTCTCTATTGCCTTAAGAAAGCCTCACAAGCTTGGTTTTATCAATTAAGCACCTTTCTCCTCCAAAATCGATTTACATGCTACAAATCTAACACCTCTTATTTGTCTTCATGCGTGACTCATGCATGATGTACCTCCTTGTGTATGCGGATGACTTGATATTGACCAGTAACAACTAATTGGTTATGACTTAGTTCATCAATTGATTACACAAAGAGTTTGCCATCAAAGACCTCGGCCAACTTGGGTACTTCCTTGGTCTTTAAGTCACCCACACTGAAAATGGTCTTGTTCTTTTCCAGTCCAAGTATGCTCAGGATATACTTGAACATGCTAATCTACTTAAGTCTAAACCTGTATATAAACCCATTGCTACAAATGAGACACTCACTTCATTGGGGACACCTTATAAAGATCCAACTTGTTACCGGTCTCTTGTAAGTGCTTTTACAATACTTAGCTGTCACACGACCTGACAATTCCTATGCAGTAAACTAAGCCAATTAGTTCTTGCAACATCCAACCATTGACCATTTTCATTGTGTAAAGCGTATTCTATGGTATGTTAAAGGTACCGTAGCCTTTGGTCTTACGTTCTCCATATCACCGCACACCTCGATCCTTAGATACTCAGATGTTGATTGGGCTAGGTGTAATGAAACAAGTCTGTCAACATATGGGTAGTTTCCTGGAGTGATTAGAAGCAACCACCTACCTCTCGCTTGAGTTGTGAGTCCTCATTTAAAGATATGGCGAACACTGAATCTAAAATCATTTGGGTTACTCACCTTTTAAAAGAGCTCCATGTGCTACCTCCGAATTGCTCAACATTGCATTGTGACAACAAGAGTGTTATCTTTTTCACACAAAAGCATGTCTCTCACAAGCACTCTAAACACATTGACCTAGATTACCACTTTATATGTGAATTGGTCTTTCAGGAAAACTACACACGAAGTTTGTTCCAATCAAGCTTCAGGTAGCGGATATATTTACGAAGGGACTCTACCAATCTTAGTTCCAATTCTTTTGTTCTCAACTTCATCTAAGTCTGCCACCATTCAGCTTGAGGGGAGATGTTAGACTAACTTAACACATATTTAACTTCCATTCATTATGCCTTTTATGTAAACAATATTATTATCCATGGTTGTATTCTATAAATTCTTTGTGTGTATGTGTGCATATATATATATATATATATATATATATATATATATATGGCGGCTCTCTTATTGGAGGTATGCAAACCATTTCCTTATTATTCATAATTCCCATGAACTTATCAACTGTATAACTAAGCACCAAACCCTAACTAAAGCATATATAAATAGTGTATAAAATGTATTTAAAATCATATATTAATGCATATGATTCGATTATAATATTGACTCATATTGATTTCCACTAATTCATAAACATGGTCACCCTACAGTTCAATTATGGTATCCTACTGATTTATGGAAGTAATCTATGGCTACTTGACACAAATACAATACAAGATATTAAAATGCTTACAAAAACATTAAATGCTATCTCAAAGCCTATTCTAGAGCCAGACACATCTGTTTTTATAGCTAAATCTTCATAACAATCATCACCAAGTCAAGACTAAGCTTATACTAAAGGTAGGCAAAACTAATAATACAGGGTAAGAATCATAAGTGTATACATGGTATTGTTCGACCATGAAAGAATCATACTTACCATATACATGGTAATTGTATGTTGTTTTATGTTTAGAAAGAACTCATGAAAAAGTACCTATGGGTGAGTTAGTTCATCTACATGTGACTAAATACATATGAATATTTTTTCCAACACCCTTCACATAAGGTTTTATGTATCACGTACCGGATCAAGAAAAGCATATTCCAATGAAGAAAAGCTTATATGGGTGAAGTGATGATACATATGGACGAATTAGCTGTGAAATTGCAAAAACAAATCATCTATGGATGAAGACATTTGAGATGTGGTTGACTAGCTGAAGATAAGAAGTTTGGCCATAGATGAATCTACCATCGATGGATGTGCAACTTGTAATGCATGTTGACTTGTTATTAGTCTAATGTATTTAATAAAATTCCTAAGGTAGCATAGTCATTATGCAAGACATATATTATGCCTAATAATCGCTATGTGACTGCTAAGTTTGGCTCACCCTATTGTGAACACTTTGATTGATATATACTCAAACCCTTAGATATTTCCCAACTGGTGTTGGAACAAGGTGAACATATTTCCTACCTGCATAACTATATCTTGTAATTAGTGCCTAGCCATTTATAAAATATAGTTAAACATAAATTTCAAATTCTAAAAGGAAATAATCATAAAAAGTAGGGTCATTTTTTTGTTTAGAAAATAATAAACACAAAAATACTAATGTTTACATAAGTGATGATATAATCAGAGGAATGTCCTTGATAAACATAAAAATACTAATTAGTGCCTAGCCATTTGTAAAATATCGTTAAACATAGATTTTACCATGTCTCTTTACCATACATTAACAATGATTTAGCTTTAATGTTCACATCATATTTAAACAAGTATATATTTTTTATACTTCATCGTTCTTTATATATCTGTTTACACTTAGGTAAGGCTTCATTAGCTTTTACTATGTACGCTATCCAACTATACGCTAGTCCTTTCTTTATCTATACTATAGATGACTTTATCTTGAGTCCATACTTCACACAAGACTTCTTTATCAATTGCTCATATAATACAAAACACTTTATTAGGGATTTCTATTACACAAGACTCATGCCCGGTTTGCAACGAATGCAAGACTCATGTTGTTTGCCATTACACAAGACTCCTATGTTAAGGCTTGAAGTTTGTCAAGGCCTCTATGCTTGCAAGAATCCTTTTGCATACTTTTACATTTTCATATATGTGCTTTAGCGGGGTAAGTTCTTTTGAATTATTATTTAGCATTCTCTATATATAATCATCGATAAATTATTTAGCATTCTCTATCTATAATCATAGATAACTCTTTGTTTTTACTTGAATTGTTTTAACAGTGGTTATCAATGTCTCTTTAGCAATTTCTCAATGATCAAATTTAATTCTTTATTATACTTTAACTCACCTTATATTGAATAATTTAGTTCATTATTTCATCAAGGCCATGAACTTTACTCTAAACTGAGTACTAGGTTAAACTGAGTACACTATTATTCATCAAGAAAAATAAGGGTCAAGAAGTTTAGCATACACTAAAAATATACAAGCTAAATACCAAGGCTGTATACTATGGATGAATATTATATCTAAGAATTCAATGTGTCAAGTACTAATTGGTCAGAAACTCTACTAGGAGCCTAGAACGTTACAGGTCAAGTACTAGAACACAAATAAGTACAATAGCATAACAATTACATTTCTCTACCCCTGAGAACTATCAAAAACTATGTGATAATCCTAGAACTATACTATTAGGTCAAGATCTATAATTTTACTTTATATAAGGGTAATATCTAAGTGAATACTAAGGTCGAGAATTACATCAAGGATTATTAGTAGTTAATTACTTTAGCATGCAAATTAGAGTTTTAGCATAAAACATTGTTTCATTGATCTAACACATAATAAATGTTAACTTTAAAATTGTAATCAACTTATGATATCAAGGCATGCATACTAGCCCTAACAATAATGTTAAACATGTAACGAGTGAATCTAGAACTAACCTTGTTGATCTAAGAAGAGGACGAAGCTACCGAAAACATAGAAATTTAGCACTTGCTACTAACTCCCAATTTCTACCAAGTGCTGAACCAACTGCCGATCAACATTCAACTGAAGAGCTTCTATTGATAGCGGCTAATCAGCATTGAACTCCACAAGCTACTTTAAGTGTTATAGAAGACAACACTGTCTGTACCGAGGGTCGTTGTGTTATGCCTTTTGGGGACAACATAGTACTCAAACTGCCCTCTCATGTGCCAATTATCTATCTTGTTGTAAGGCCCCGTTCCCGGGACGCTTACAGCTGTTAAATAATCGCACATAAAACATATACTTTATATTTAATCATTCATAAAACATTGCAGCAGAAACATAAAACTAACTTTTCATAACATTACAAATGCTTTTGCAAAGTAATACAGGCGTTCATTTCAAAACATCATTCATTCTCATTACAATGCAAAAACATTAATAAAGAATGCCATTCAAAATGCCAAGCATCTGCTTCATGCCATCCTCAGCAATGCTCACCTGCGAACTGGAAAATACATAAAAGTCAGTGTTGCTGAGTGAGTTCTAGTTTTATAATAAAACAATACTTTACCTTCATTAAAACTTTTCTTTACTTTCTCTCAAAATCATACTATACTTTACATTCGTTCGTGATCATACATCGTACGTACATACATATAATATCATTATTATCTTATTTAATCTTTCATGCCTCATTCTTTACTTTTCCTTTCTGTCAACCATAAACCCTCCCCTTCTGTTTATGGTACTGGACCTAGGCCTATCATAGACCTTCTATAACGGCACATCGCACCTCGTGGTCACAGTACCTAGGGTAAAGTTTAGGTTTACTATGAAATACCTTTCTGTTCGTGATTCTGGACCTAGGCCTATCACAGACCTTCTATAACGGTGCATCGTACCTCGTGGTCACAGTACCTAAGGTATGAATGTAGATGTACCATTGCCATAAACAATACCTTTCTGTTCATGGTTCTGGACCTAGGCCTCTCATAGACCTTCTATAACAGTGCATCGCACCTCGTGGTCACAGTACCTAAGGTATGCAGCAATAGTTCTATGCAAATGGTCAATCACAAAGAAAGACCCCGATGTTCATGCCATTCTTAGAAGGCTATCTTTACTTTCATTACTTGTTAATGCATGCATTCTTACTTCATGTTCCTCTTTCGTTATCTTTCACTTTACATTACATAATACTTTCGGTTCATTCATTAACATAACATGTAACGCCACGGAAAGATAAACATACGTCATAATAAGGAACATAACATTCAGTCATCATCATCATACAGAGCATCATCATACATTCATAACATACATCAGGTATAATCATACAACATCATACATCATCATTATGAATATGCATCAATAAATCATACATGGCCATAATACCATCTATGACCTTAAAAGTCAACCTAGATGAACCCCAAGGAACATCTCAAGTCAAAGCCTACATTACTCCTTTTTCTCCAAAAAGTCAGAATTATTCTAACTGTTCATCCGCATTGACGTTATTATTCATCCGCATTTGATGTGCTTCATCTGCATTGACATACTTCATCCGCATTTAACTACACATCTGCATTCATATACTTAGTCAAACGCTCATCCGCATTGATCCTATCTGCATTAACTGTTCATCCGCATTTCTCCCCATTACTCATCCGCATATCCCTTTACTTAGTCCATATTCATCCGCATTTCTCAAACTTAGTCAAATGCTCATCCGCATTGAATTCATTCGCATTGACCTTCATACATATTTGTCATACTTAGTCAATGCTCACCCGCATTGACTTACATTTTTCATCCGCATTAACCTTTCCATCCGCAGATTCCAAAACTTAACATATGAGCCTTAAACATCAGATTTCAAATTTTAACTCACTATTCATCATGTTCTAAGCTTAAGTCATACATCCTAAGTCTTAGAAACATCATCAAGCATGAACATAGTCACACATCATAACATAGCGTCATCATACACACATTCAAACATACGGGTCCGAAACCCAGCTTAATAAAAACATATGTTCATGCATTTCCAGCTCCAAAATCAGTTAAAACAGGTAAAAGAGGGGTCCTAGAACTCACCTTGCAGCTCTTGAGTATGGCTTCTTCCAAACTCGTTTGTAAATTGAATTCAACTGCCTAGAACCTAGTAATAACATACTCGAACACATATAAACACACATAAGCATAAACCCGAGGACATAACCGGTTAATAACCCCATAAAACATTAATTCTTACCTTGAACTCGAATTCTTTCTATTTCTTCCTTCAAAACCAAGAATTTGCTGCTCCCAGCTACTCTCTTTCTCTAAAACCCAAAGATCAGTGAGTATGTGACATATGGGCGGCCATACCACCTTTTACACCCACTTTTCAAACATTTTGTCCTTTTGGACTTTTTTTACCCCTAGACTTGGGTTTTATTCCTTTTCTTTCTTTTTCTTCACTTATTCTTCTTTCTTGTCTAAAAATAGTCGAGTGTTACACTTGTTGTACATTTCGAACATAGAATTGTTATTCTTATTGTTTAGAGTTCGTAGTATAGAGTCCTGACATTGGTATAGTAGAGGCAACCTTTTCAAGTCACTTGGTTTATCTACTGATTGTATCATTTGTACTCAAACGATTATTCAAGTGAATACTTTGAAAAAACAAGTTGTGTGTTTATCCCTACTCAAAGTATTTTTGTTTTGTTAGTAATTAGTTAACTTAGATTTCTTATTGTTTAGTAACTGACCAAAGAAGAAGTTCTTGTTAATCTAACACCTTTCGATCCAACAAGTGGTATCAGATCCCTAGCTCTTGATTTGCTTGAAGTTATCTTTCAACAAATCACTTGTTTTGTTCTTTTGATCTCATTATCAAACACCATATTTCTTCATACCCCTTTACACTTTCAAAATGATTGTTGTAGCCATCTCAAGTATACATGACTTCGAGAATGGAACTCAAACCAAACCTTTCATATTTACCCACATGACTATGATAATTTGAAAATCCGAATGGAGGATTTTATAAGTAATCAAGACATGAGACTCTATCTCTCTATTCTAAATAGACCATTTGTCCTCATGTTTCAAGCCGCTGGTGAAGGATGATCCAGGATTCCCAAAGACTCCATAAAATATTCAAATGTAGATGGAGAAGCTGGATGTGGATTCAAAGGTGCAATTGCTTATTAGAATAAGCATACCAAATAGCATGATGCATGGCCTAGAGAAATTCCGAAATGCTTAAAAGTCATGGAAAGCATTAAAGGATAGATTTGAAGGAACAAAAGATATGAAAGAAACAAAAGGGATTTTTTGAAATAGATGTTTGAGAACTTTGGTTTCACAAGGGGTGAAACCATGATTGCTACATACCGTAGATATAAGGAACTTCTAGACTCTCTCAATGAAGCAGGAGTGAAGATGGAGAATCATAACATTCTCAAAAATTTCTTGCTCTTTATCAATGACATGGAAAGTCTCTACTACGTCCATGAGAAGAATTTACAAATCTAAAGACAATGACTCTTGAGAAGTTACACGACATCCTAAATTCTTATCATATGGAGATGGATGAAGATGAAGGATCACTAGGTAGATCATTGAAACCCTCAAAGTCATAAGGTCTCCTGGCTCATATTCATGATCCCATAGTACTACAGTTGTGTTGAACCAACTGTCGATCCGCACTGAACTCCATGAGTTGCAGACCAACTGTTACACAAGACAAGACTATTTGTATCGGCAGATGTTATGTTATGCCTTTTGGAGACAACATAGTACTACAGCTGTGTAAGGTTTGCACTTAAAGGATGATGCAACCAAAATAAACAAAGAGCTCTCAGCATGCATGAATGAAGTGCAAAGTAAAGTTACTTCAGAAGTTTTAAACAACTCAAAAAAATATACTAAGTGTAAAATCTTCCAAAGCCAAAAACCAAATCTTCCAATGTGAAAGATGAACTATACCAAAGCTTTAGAGACAAAGTCTTCCTAGGCCAAAGATTCATTTCTTCCAAATACAAAAAAGACATTCTTACTCTCATCACTTTTGACAAAAACCTAAACAACGTTTCGTTGCCACTCTAAAGACTCGCCAACTTAGATAAGTTGGTGAAAAGATCCATGCTTTTGCCAACTGTAGATTATGGTCATTAGTTTATAACTTTCTGCTTTGTATATTTGTTGGTCCATTGATCGTATAACAGTGCAAATGAAATGATTAATCGTTCAATATCTAGAACACAAACTAAACAACAAGAACAAAGAAGATTCAACACAATAATGACCCATTCACAATAAGACAATGAACATCAACAATCAATAACATAAAGCACAATGGTAATTCTATGTAATAATTGCTTTGAAATGGTAACTTGCAACAATGATAAACGATTAGGGTTTTGCAAGCTTACCAAACAATGAAAAAGATCAATTCTATATAAAGTAGTCACATCAATTCTATATAAAGTAGTCACAGTTTTGCAGACAGTTTCGCTGTCAGCAAACTGTATTGCCGAAACTATAGTTTTGCCCGGCAGAAACAGTAGTTTTGAGCTAACTAATCAACTGACTGTGAGCGAAACTATAGTTTCGCTCACAGTTTCGCTGGACTACAATATTACATAAAACTAAATACATACAAAAGGAAACTAACAAAAGACCTATTACAACCAAAAGTAAATAATCTAAACTAAGGTGAGTCCAACCTATACATGATCTTCAATACTCCCCCTAGGTTGGAACTCACCACCTTCACTCGTCTTGATGTGTCTTTTCAGCTCCAGTGTCCATCGTTGCCTTAGATTAATCTTTAGTACCTCCTGCAACAACTCCCTCGGAAGCTTCAGCATATGATTCTCCATGGTTTCCTCCTGCATCACTAGCCCCTTTGGGATGAGCACTTGCTCGCTCAAACTGCTTGGTCAAATCTTGTATATCCATGTTTAGGTCATCTAGGGCCCTTACTCTCTTGGCTAAACTCTCCACCTCTACCCTCACCCCTCTGATATTGTTTTCTACATTCATAAAGAGACTGGCTTCCTTCTCGTTTCCTCACCTGCACCTGCTTTGATATGATTCTCGCAAAGAACCAGCAGGTCTTCATCAGAGAAGCTAAAAAGTTCCATCGGATCAAAAATTTTAATCTCAGCACCATTCTTCACTCTGATGATTGCCTGCCCTGTATTATTATCATAAAACCACTTTTCAAAGCTCTTTAACTGTTGGGGAAGGGGATCTACCAATCTAACCCTATTCAAAGTCCTTGGGGGTTTCATCCTTAGTATAATTCTTCCCTTTCCGGTCTCCCAATCCTAGTCCTTTTTTAAGTGTTTCCTCTCAGCTTTCATGTAACCGAAAGACTCAATTTGGCTTTTAGCCCATTCTAAATTTCTTTCTCTAACAGAGAGGCTCGTTCACTCAGATTTGCCTTAAGTAATGGCAAAGTCGCTAGTCACCTTAGATCTCATTTAGGCAAGGTATTGAAAGCCTTCCTTTTATGCAAGTAGCTAATACCACTCCCTCTCCTCTTTATCATGAACATTTTGAGGCTAGGGTTATAGCACCAACTTATGATCCGCTTATCAGCCTATTTCCTACTCAACCCTTCCATGTGTTGGAATAGGGGAGTCAGTTCTTCAGCCTCTTTCTCCTTAACAAACCACTTATCTTTATTCTTTTCAAATACATCCTCATCAAACTCTCCTTTCTTAGCCATATAGATCAACAGCCTCTCATCAACTTTATAAACCAAGGTTCAGAATCATAGTCTACAAGCTGTTCATCATCCTCTTCTTCATCAACTAATCTTGTTCCTTCTCACCATCTCAGTCCACCGACTTCTCCCTCACCACTTCATCTCTAACCAAATCCTTTTCAACATCAAGACCCATGTTTATAAACCCAGCCTCAAAATTTTCTTCTTCTTCTCCTCTCTTACATCTTCATTTCTTGCTTCACAATCTACAGCATCATCAGTGCTGCACCAGACGTGCCCTCTCCTGCCTTAGATGAAATACCCATATTCAGGAACGTGTACTTTGATGTATCAGTCAAATCATCTAACTCGGATTGAGCTAGCTGATTTGGCAGGCCGGCTGCAACTTTCAGTTGGCCAATCTCTTCAAAAACTTCTTCAGCAGACGGTTTTGATCAACAAGCATCATTCCATCTATCATCTCATCTTTTTGTTTCTCCCGTATCTCTTGGTTGGTGAGCTTCATCTTTATCATACTCAGTTCATTTGCCAAAGAATTGTTAAGATTACGGATCACATCTTCATCTAGATTTCCTCTTTCTTCCCTCCTCTCAGTGAATGCTTGATGTCTCTATTTAGTTTGCCTCTCTGAATCTGTTGTATGAGCTTTCTTCTTTGACCACTTCTCCTTTTCTATCCTGATCTCTTCAGCTCTTTCATTTATCTCTTCTTCAAAATCATAATCTTTCTCTTTAGAATATCTCTTTCTTTTCTTGATTGCATGAGATTGCTATGCCCAGGTTTCTTCACCTCTTTTATTCTCAGATTCATCCACCCGTCTAATGTAATTCCATCTCTCCGGTGGATACATGTTCTCCCAGAGATGGGTTATCTTTCCACTAAAATCATGGCAAATAGCACAACAGTCAGCAAAGATATGAGGATTCATTTGTACCAGCCTTTTCACCTCCCCGTGTTTTGGCACATTTGATATAAGGTCGTCAAAGATCATTTGAAGAAATCGAGAATACAACAACCATTTGTCTTTCTTCAAGGCCATATCATTCTCAGCCATGAAAGCGAATATCAATCTGCCTATGTTTGCCTTCTCTCCTTTGCAGCACAACACCATTGCTTTAGCCCAGTCAATGTTTAGCCCATCTGATCCACCTTTACAGTGATCTAGGCACATGATCAAAACGTGAGCAATAAATCTCCATTCCTTGGAGAGAAAAGACTTCTTGATCTTGTTTCAGGAACCAAAAATAGGCCCCTCATAACCCATGCTTCTAAATGCCTCAAGACCTATGTATCATACATAGACACCTCTTCACTAGTATCCTCCTCTAGCCTCAAAATCCTTGAAATTGTCTTTGCAGTAATAATCACCTCATGCTCTAGGACTTTGGTAGTAATTCTTTGAGTATTTCCTCTTGTGTTATATTCAGCAGATCTCCAGAAATCTCTTATATTAATGTCATATATGGTAGTGAAATGAGATATAGCATAAGATATGGGACATCTTTGCAGCCATCTAATACAGTCTCTAAATCCGGCGGCTTTCGAATGTGTATCATCCAAAATAGCAGTGATGTTGTTTCTCTCGTCGAACTTTAAATTAGCCATAGAAACCTGAGAAACAGATGACATAAATTAGAATAAAGTGATAGGAAAGAATACATAAGAGAGAATAAAGAATGATAATAAAATAAATAAATTCACTAGCTGAAAGTATTGTTTCACAGAGTTAGATTTAGTTTCGGCAGGCGAAATTATAGTTTCGCTAGTAAAAGCACTATAGTTTCGCCCAAACAAGAAGGGAAATTCGACTGGCCGACACTATAGTTTTGGCACAACGAAACTGAAAGATAGGCAGCGAAACTGTTAAGTTCGCATGGACAACATAACCTTTAGTTTCGTTGAGAAATCAATAACTTTAATTCAATTTCGCTGGACTATCGGTAGTTTCGCTGAACGAATAGCGAAGGTACCGAAGAGTCACGATTAAATATACCCATAATGAGATGTTATTAACACGATTAAAGGATGGTCCTGAGTTTGAAACTCACTTGCGAACAGGAATCAACAATCAATCGTAACAACAACACAGAATGACAAAATTGAAGGATAGGAACACGAAGAAGCCCTAAGGAGCATCACTAGTCGATTGTGAGAAAGTGAAATTTTAGTTTCACAAATAGACTTAATAGCATATAGTTTCGCAACTAGCGAAACTGTAGTTTCGCCAGGCGAATCTATTGTTTCGCAAAGCGAAGTTGCAATTTCTTCAGATGGAGTTCAGATCAAAAAGACATTGCATATGATAAGAATGCTAAGCGAAATTGCAATTTCATCTAGCAAAACAAATAGAGAAAGTATAGTTTCGCCTTTTTTCTTTTTTTATTCTTTTTTTAAGACAATGATTACTGAGATTAAAATGATCAGAGATCACATCTTCAAGATATACCTTAGCACAAAGATGAATTTAAACATCGATCGGCAATGAGATCACATTGATAACTGAATCTAATCACAGCTTTGAATGATTTTGAAATTCTAAAACAGATAAATAACGATTACTAATATGTTTGTCCACTTAAACTCATTCCCTATCTTTTTCAACAAACAACATATGATTCGTTAAGGTTCTATTGGATGCTTTAGAATGTTAGGACCCCACAAACATTTGGCAAAAACCCTCACCCAACCTCAGGATTTCTTGAATTGTATAATGATCTTTATAGAGCAAGGCGTGTGCATTAGTGCGCAAGTGAAGGTGCACCACTGGTAGATGCTTGTGGACTTTCAGGACTGGAACCTGTTCCTCCTGACTGTTCTGGTTAGCTTCTTCAGCTTCATTTTCAGAGGTGGTGTCACTGTCGTCGATTACTCCCCCTGAATAAGTAGATAATTCTCCCTGTGAGCTAGATGTTGGTGGATTCAAGCTATCATACATCATTCGTGTAGCTACTTCGTCATCTGAGGGAGAGAGAGGAATGTGGAAGGACTTGAAGAATCCATCATAGTCAAAGAAGTAGGCGGGTCCTTTGCCAGTAGGTGGTGTGGTGAATCGTTGAACATCAACATTACACAAAACTTCTACTAGACCTGTTGAGTTATTGTAAACTCGTTATTAGGTATGTTGTATCCTAGAAAGATGCCTTCATCTGCCTTCTCGCTGAATTTACCTTCTTGTGTCTTCTTCAGAAGTGTGCACGGCGCCCCAAATGGTTCGAGATACTCCAAGTTCGGTTTGCGTCTTTGTAGTAGCTCGTAACATGTTTTTCCGTGGCGCTTGACTATCAGGACTCGATTCAGTGTATAACATGCATTTGCCACTGCCTTATTCCAGAATTGGATAGGCAGTTTCGAGTCTGCCAGCATAGTCCGTGCTGTCTCTATCAAGCTCCTGTTCTTTCTCTCAGCAACGCCATTCATCTGAGGTCTGTAAGCAGAAGTGAATTGATGCACAATCCCCTTTTCCTTGTAGTATTCCTCCATCCAATGGTTCTTGATTTCCGTTCCGTTGTCTGAGCGTACTTGTCTAACTTTCAGCTTGTAGAGAGATTCCAGTGTGGTTACTAACTCCTTGAATGATTCAAATGCATCTGATTTGGATTTTAGAAACATTACCCAAGTGAACCTTGAGTAGTCATCGGTGACCACAAAACAGTACAAGCCGCCTGCAATGCTCTTTGTACTGACTGGACCGAACAGATCCATGTGAAGAAGTTCAAGAGGAAGTTCTATTGAATTAACTTCCTTTTCTTATGAGACTTCTTTGTCTGTTTACCTTTCTTGCAAGCTATACAGAAATCAGGAAGCTGAAAGTTCTTGACATTTACACCTCTCACCAGATCCTTTTGAATCAAGTGATTCATCTTCCTTTGACTGATGTGTCCCATTCTCCTATGCCAGGAGATGGAGTCTTTTTCAGTAGCTTTGGATAGAAAACACTGAACCTCATGATCCATTGTAGAAGCTGTTGACAGATCCAAGACATAAAGATCTTTATATCTTGAAGCAGTCATCAAAACTTGGTCCTCTGGGATCACGTAGTCTTTTTTCAGTACATAACACCTCTTGTTGTCGAAGATGACTTTAAATTTCTTATCACATATTTGAGAAACAGAGAGTAAGTTGTTTTGAAGTTGCTGAACATAGTTCACCCTATCAAACTTAACTTTTGATTTCCAACTTCTCCCTGAGCTGTGATATATCCTCCCTTGTTTCCAGCAAACGAAACAAGGGTTTGATAAAAGAGCTCTTATGACTGGACCATGCGTATGGTTCAATCGTACGACTAGACCATACTTCTGGTTCAGTCTTACGAATGTCCCAATCGCATCTCTCAGTCGCACGGCTGGTCCATTAGCATGGCTCAGTCGTACGACTGAGTCTCATTTGCATATGCTCCTGCAAATGACCCAGTTTCATGTGTTTACAACATATCAAGTGTATTACATTATGCCTAAACTATTCGACAAGCGACGGACACACTATATATGACTATATATGCTCCAACAAATTCCCCCTTGGACGTTGCTTGAGAATAGTAGATAACACCTCTTACAATCTTCAGTCAATCTTTGCTTGACATTTGATAAAAGAGCTCTGTTTCCTGTCATGTGCATGGATGCTCCGCTGTCTACTATCCACGTGTTAGTTTCAGCACTGTATTGAACAACCTGCACATACAAGGTAAAGGATTAGTTTAGGTTAGGAACCCAAGTTTTTACTGGCTTGGGTTTCCCAGAGGCATCACACATCAGAAATTCAACCCATTGACCCTTAGAAGGTGAGGGTAGCTCAGGTTCTTCTTGTCATCATTATCAGCCACAGAGTTGACTTCTCTTTCCATAAGCCAGATTTGTGCAATGCCTGTTTGTGATAAACAGTCGAGTGGCTAACGGATTGAACTTTCTGTTCACTAGTTCGTCTAGGTGGAGTTAAAGAGCTCCTCTTAGAATCCCTAGGTTTTGAGTCCTGAAGTGCAATCTTCTTCCTAGGTGTCTGATAATAAGGACAGTAGGAAGCAATGTGTCCACATTCTCCACAGTTGTAGCACGCCCTGCCATTAACTTTATGATTAAACTGTCTTTGTGGAGACGTGTGTGACACTCTAGTAACATCACTCACTTTAGGTTTTGACTCTGGTTCTTTTGATGTGTTTACTGGTTTAACAAAATTAACTAATTTAGCCTGTTTGACATCCTTTTCTTTTTGTTAATTGGTCTTTGACTTGAAGTATGTGAAAGATTATCCTTAAAAGCCCTTTTTGGTTCTGATTTGACTTTGTTAGAACCTGACTTTAAGTTAACCTTTTCAAATTTCTTTTCCAGATTAACACAAGGCAATTTACCCTTTGCCTTTGAAGTGGTCTCCTTTTGTTTGTTTCCAGTGTCAATAGATGAACATAAGGAATCTGGATCACTAACAAGAGGAGTAGACACTACATGATCCTTGATGGGATTACTACTTAAAAGTCTAGTTTTAGTGTTCATCAAAGTCTCAGGTGGTGGCGGAACCACTTTATAACCCAGTCCCTCCCCGTTGTTCCTTTCTTTTACTAAGTGTTGGACTATGTGCGACGAACTAGTCCAACTATGCAGTTTTTGTTTTAGTGAATTTACTTCTACTTCTAGAACTGCCTTTTATTTCTTAGTGTCTTCTAGGGAGTTTAGATAATACCTAATGTCATTAGCTTGATTAAAGGCAACTACTTCGGTTTCCCTAAGCTGTTTAGTCCAAAGGTCTATCTTTTCTTTATAACTGAGCTCATTTTGTTTTAGTACCCTATTAGCCTCAGTGCATAGATGCAAATATTTTATCAAGTTATCATTATGATCTAATAACCTAGCAAATTTAGCATCTATGCTATTCCTAAAGGCATCACAATCAGAACAAGCATGATTATTAAACATTGTGTCAGTAGTACTTACCTGAGCAGATTCAGAAGCGTTTGCCATCAATGTAGTATCAGATGATTCTGATTCTTTTGCTTCTGTCTTTTCTGTCTCTGACATGGTAGTCTCCACTTTTGGCTTGTAACTGACCTCGGTTGCAGTTGCTTCTTCACTATGTGACATTGCTATCTCAACTGCTAGATCTCCTTCACTAGCGGAATCACTGTCAATATCTTCTACATTTGCAATGTTTGATTCCCCTGGTGAGGCAAACCTAAAGCTCCAATCCTGTCCTTCATCACCATGAGCAGTCAAGGCTTTTGAGTCCTTGTTTGAGGAAGTAGAACTGGTACTTTGCTTGTCTAGACGAGTGAAGGATGAGAACGGGTTCCCGTTCCCAGTCTTCTTTGGCTTCACACATTCTCTCTTGAAGTGCCCCTTTTCACCACAGTTAAAGCAGGTCACTTTACTCTTGTCGAAGCCAAAGGTGGTATCCTTAGTAGCAACCAAGTTCTGTCCAGTCTTTTTCACATACTTCTTCGCCCTCCGGACAGCACTTGCTAAGGCCCACATTATGTCCATTCTCTCTAGCTCCATTTCGTCCACCTGCTCGTAGTCCTGGTCTGCCAGATGGCAGTTTCCAATCTTTCCAGCAACAAGTTCATCATAGGAATGGACCATTGCTGCTAATAGATCCATGTGCTCTCGAGCTACTTCCACAGTCACATTACCGAGGTTCTCGGTCTTCAGTCTAGTAGCATTGCTTCAGATCCAATGTATTGGGTACAAGAAGACCCTAACATTTCTGAACCTGAAGAAGGTGCATGTGTAGGACTCGATGAGCTAGACACAAATGCAGTCTGGAGGGGTGCTCCAGATGTCTTAGCTTGAGGAGTGGCATTGTATAAAGCTGGATTTTGATTGTACGTAGACTTCTGAGCTCTGTACTTCATTCTAAGTGATTCTTCTCGTAACTTAAGAATGAAGTCATTAATATCCAGTCTTGACAGCATTCCATTCTGTCTAAGATTAGACACGAATGAAACCCATTTTTCAGGCAATCCGTCTGCAAAATTATTAACTTTCTCTTCATGGTAGTATCCACCCCATGTGTCAATCCGTCTGCAAAATTATTAACTTTCTCTTCCATGGTAGTATCCACCCCATGTGTATGCAGTTCACTCATCAGATGGTAGAATATATCTATAACATCGTCCAAACTCTCGTTTCCCATCGATGAGAAGTTGTCGAATTCCTTCTTTAACTCCTTAGCCTTGATTGCCTTCAACAAGGCATTCCCGTCGTACCTCTTCTCTAGCTCATCCCATAGTTTCTTGGACTGCTTATTTTCTGAGTACTGGTGGAATATCTCTTTAGGGATAGACTGTGTAATCAATGCATAGACCCTCTTCTCTGCATTATATTTGACTTTCTGCGCGTCTGTCATCCCTCCTAAGGTTAACTTTACTCTTTCGGCTCCCACCGGTGTACTATATCCAATCTCGATGGCCTCCCATAGATTCGGATCCACTCCATTGAGGTAGATCTCAAAATGTTGTTTCTAGTGGGGAAACTCATCTAACGTTAAAAGCTTTGGTGGTTTATTATGATTACCCACCTCACTCTCAAGTAGCAGCAGGTTCTGGATCCTAGAGTCCTTCCCAGCAGTAAAGGCTGACATTTGATCTTCCATTGTAAATAACTTTAAGTCTAATAAGCAATTTTCACTCGGCCGACTGAAGGGTGCGAATGGACTAGGCGTGCGTATGAACACTCAGTCGTGCGTATGAACTCTACGACTGGTTCAATCGTGCGGCAGAACTAAGTGATTAGCTCAGTCGTGCGAATGAATCTGATGTGTATGAATCGTGCGACCGAACGGTTCAATCGTACGAATGGAGATACGACTATGTCTAATCGTGCGACTGAGTAATGCGAATGAGTCCAGTCGTGCGAATGGCTCACTCGTGCGACTGAAGCTGCTGTTATGCGAAAATTTCTTGGTTAAACGTGTTTTAGCCGTAAAAATTCGAACTTTCGCAAGGTTGAACTGCCTAAGTCCGTAGAAACTAAACTTTGATGAGCAGGGAACGTCCAAGATCACTTTTGACACAAAAGATTGTGTTTTTAGTGAAAAAACACAAAATTTTTATCAATCTTGGTTGAATCACATGTAATCAAGAGCCAAAGCTCTGATACCACTTGTTAGGACCTGGTATTTGACCGAAATACCTAGAGATTAACATGTAAACCAGATCAAATAGTGCGGAATCCTATTGGATTGGCGATCCAATCAGTGAGAACACATGAAGAATCAATCAAGAATTGAAACTAACGTTAGAAATCGATTGGGAATCGATCTAATGTGTTCTATGAACTTGGAGAACGAATTGGGAGGTTTCTGGACGGCTAGGGTACTCCTGGAATCGTAATTGATCGAGAGTCTCCCTTTTTCACGAATTGAGTTGTATTTATAGGTTGGTATTATTCAATCGTGCGACTGAACCATTAGTCTGGTTCAGTCGTGCGATTGAACCATGCGGTTGATTCATTCGTACGATTGAGTGTTCAGTCGTGCGACTGAGCCAATCTTATGTTACAATTGTAGGACTGATCCAGTCTCCTGGTTCAGTCGTGTGATTGAGTCAATCGTGTGAAGTTATTCATGCGTATGGTTCATTCGCATGAGCCATTCGCATGAGAACTTCATTATGTTAAGTTTGAATGAATTAATTAATAAACATTATGTGTAATCATTCAAGCAATCACTAACCTAATTAACCAATTTAATGTCGACTCATTAATGAAACATTAAACATTATAACTAACAAACAATCAATATCATTTCATCAATCATACCAAACAAGATCTATTACATCACATATCATGATCTAGGGACATACATGTATCAACAATTTAAATATGTGCCAATGAGAGCTCCAGGTCAGTACTACCGTACAACAGAGGAGATCATCACTCCAGGTTAGTACTACCATACAGCAGGGGAGATTAGCACAAGTATAAGACACAATGAACATGACAAGAGCCAAAGATCAATTCTCAATCCACTTTTTGCTGGGACTCAGTTTTTGTGCAGGCCAAAATGATCGCATAAATCCAGACATCCTTAAGCAGATATTTAAATTTAAATCATTTTGTTGTTGTATACTTTATTCTTCGGGCTGAGCCTACCTAGCATATCATTTAAAGAGTCTATTTTCTTGACTTTAATATTCTTTTGAATATAAGATGTAAATCAGAGATCAACATCAGTTACTATCATTTCTCATTTTAAGTATTAGTCATGTATAAAAGAACATATCCAGAAGATATAAAATCATTTGTTGTCATGTCAAATTCAACACCCAGATTATTTATTTACTCCCCCAAAATTTTATTTTAAAAAAATTACTATTATTATTATTTTAAATTTTATTTTATTTTCTTTTTATTTTTTTATTTTTTTAAAGAACATTTTAAAAGACGAAAGAAGGGATGCTTAAAAGGACATTACCCTAACATAGAGATTAATTCATAAAAACGAGGTTTATCAAATGTTTTTGTGAAAAGATCTGACTTTTGATGTTTTTTGTCACTGGGAATAATATCTATAAAACCCTTTTCTTGGGCATCACGAATAGCATGAATCCGTGTTTCGATGTGCTTGGTGTGAGAATGATGAATAGGATTTTTAGCAATCTCGATGGCTGCTTCGTTGTCACAAAACAACGGCGTGTGAAGAAAGTTGATTCCATGGTCAATCATCTGGTGATCCAAAGGACTTGGGAACAACAACTAGAGGCAGCAATGTATTATGGTTCCCCTATAGAAAGGGAAACAGTAGTCTGTTTCTTGCTCTGCCATTACACCAGACACTTGCCCCGGTATTTCATCCCCCTTGCATCGATTTTCTGTTTAACCTACAACCATTAGAATCACTATCAGAATAAGCATGTAAATCAAAATTCCCTCCATATGGACACCATAGACCTAGACGAGATGAGCCTTTGAGATAACAAAAAATTCGCTTGAGAACCTTCTCATGAGACTCCTTTGGGCCCGACTGATATCTAGCACAACATCCTACAACAAAAGTGATATCAGGACGGCTTGCTGTAAGATACATTAGGGAACCGATCATAGGTCTGTAGAGATGAGGATCAACACGTTTCCCATTCTCATCAGGAGTAAGACATGTTTGAGCAGTAAAGGGAGTCAATTCCGGATAAGCGTCATCCATCTTGAATTTCTTCAAAATTTCTTTAACATACTTCTTTTAATGAACTAGAATGCCTTCATGATTTAGTTCTACTTGCAATCCAAGAAAAAAGCACATTTCTCCCATCATACTCATTTCAAACCGATTACACATCACTTCTTCGAACTCCCGACATAATAGAGAATTGGTGGAACCAAAAATAATATTGACGACATATACTTGGACAAACAACATTTCACCATTCACTTCTTTCTTGAAAAGAGTCATATCAATGGTGCCACGAGAGAAACCATTGCTTAAGAGATACTCGGTCAGGGTGTAACACCCGATTATTTTTAAAAGACAAGATATGAGGAATAAACAAAAAGAAAGGAAATTAAGTCCAAGTGGAGGGACTAAAAGTGTCCAAAAGGACAAGACATTGAAAAAGTTGGTGTAAAGGTGGGCATGGCCGCCCACCCTCACTTCACATCAACATTTCTTCGGTTTTAGAGAGAGAGGGCAGGGGAAAACTCTCGGCTTGTAGAAGAAGAAGAAGAAGTGAATGAATTCAAGGTAAGAATTTGTGGTTTTTATGTGTTTATGACGGATTTTATCCCTGTTATGTGTTCATGTGCTTATGCGTTTGTGTATGTGCTCTGGGGTGTGTGTGTGGTGTTGGTTTTAGGTGTTTGAACTCATTTGCAAGTGGGTTAGAAAGGAAGAAACACCCAAGTTGCATCAGGTGAGTTCTAGACCCTGGTTTTACTTGTTTTAATCTATCTTTGGGGCTGAAAATGTATTTAAACAATTTTCAAAGCATTTGTATGTTTGCCCGTATGTAATGTGCATGATTGGATGTTGATTCTTGAATGCTCATAGGTTGTTCAAGTTTAGAATAGCCACATTAAGCTTTGAATAGATGGGTTCGATGATTGGATTTGAAAACATACTGGAAACATGTTGAACAGAAGGTCCATGCGCCTAGATAAGGCTCATGCGCCTGAAAATGCCTTAGAAAGATTTATGTGTAATCCATGTGCCTGAACAGTGGTCCATGCACCTAGAAATATTAGTCGGACGACTAAGTGTAGGACCATGCGCCCCAATAGTGCCCATGCGCCCAAGTGGCTCTTGCACCTAAGTGTCCATCCGTCCGAATAACTCATGCGCCTAAGTGTTTCATACGCACAAATAGTGCCCATGCGCCTGAATAGTTCATGCGCCTAAAGTGATAAATGATAAGTGTTGGTAGATGCGCGTACGTAGTGATGAAACGCCCCAACAGGGCTCATGCGCCCAAATAGTTCCCATGCGCCTAAGCACTTAGAAATTTTTATCGAATTTCTAGGAGTCTGTGCTTAGGGTTTTGACCAAGGTTGACTAAGGGCTTATTAATGATGTTGTTTCATGCATGATATGATTAGTTATAATTGTTTCTTATTATTGTTATTGCTATTATTATTACTTATAGTATGTGACTTTACGTGGTATTTATTATCGTAACGTAAAGTATACCGTAATAATAAAGTGAAAGAGCAATAAAGAAAAGAAGAGGAACATTAATAAAATGTTAACAAGTCTTGCAAGCTTATAGAGAGTGACATGACCATGTTGTCATTAGCTCGACCGTGTTGCGGGTTAGCTACCCCATATTGCACACGGGACCAGGACCTTTACAACGTGCCCTGGGTGATCGGGTCGGCCTTGGATACAGTTGACCCTTTCGAGGTATATAGTTGACCCTTTCGAGGGATATAGTTGACCCTTTTGAAGGATACAGATGACCTTTTCGAGGGATATAGTTTACCCTTTCGAGGTATACAGTTGACCCTTTTGAGGGATACAGTTGACCCTTTCGAGGGATATAGTTGACCCTTTCGAGGGATATAGATGGCCCATCACCCATTTTCCATCACGCATATAGTTGGGGTATTGCTCATTGGTCCATACAGAAAGTGAAACATAAAGATAAAAGTTTACAGACAAGGCATATAGTAAAGAGAACGAACAGTACTTGTTCATATAGTTAATGCGTGCTCGTATATATAGTACAGAGTTGTATTTTACAGAAAAGAGTAGTTTCATATACAACATATAGAAAGTATTTTATTACTTTAAAAACTAGAGCCCACTCAGCGACGCTGACTTTTATACATTTTCAGTTGGCGGGTAATTATTGTTGAGGATGGCACGAGGGTGAAGCTACTCGACAGGGAAAGACTGACATCCATTCGTATTCTATGTTGTTGTTGTTTTGTAATGTGTTAAAACAATTCTTTTGTAAACCATTAATGATGATGTATTTCTTAACAACAATGTTTTAAATGAAATGAATAGTTTTTGATAAATCATTTACGCAGCTTAAGTTAGTATAATTATAATGTATAGTGTTTTAATTGCTGTGATTGACCAACTATGAGGTTTCCGGGAGCGGGGCTTTACAAGTTGGTATCAGAGCCAAAGTTGAAGAGAATTGGGTTAAATAAAAATTTTAAAACCTAAACTTAAACTGAAAATGGGACAAATGGAGGGATGTCAGCCCGAGTAGCTACGTGCCATTAGGTATGTCTTTTCCTAATGTTAACCGGTATTATGTGCGCATGCTATTTGATTATGTGCTCTTAGTAGATTTAGATATTGATTAAGTTAGGATAGGAGATGCTTGGGGTATGAAGAGTAAAGTTAGTGGCTAATCACAACTAGCCACTGTAATTAGAGACTTACTATACTTGACATAAACTGAGTGTTACCTTGAATGACCGCGTTAGTGTTTGAATCTTATAGTGTGTTAAAAGATGGTTGGTGGTAGACCTTCGAAGGTTTCGTCAGGTGAAGATTGTGGTGGACGTGGGGCTGGACCGTGTGTCACAAGAAGTATGGCCAGGGATGCTAGGTAGCACTCAAAGGGCCCGAGATCCATCACCCAGAAGCCGGTGAAGATGGTGCTAGTTTGAGGACCATGTTGACAGAGGTTGTTGTCGAGGGAGTACAACGGCCATGCAGACGATTCGTCCAGGTATAGTGACTGAGATAATTAGGACGGTGAAGGAATGATCGTGATTGAAGTGAACAAGGAGTGTAGCAATTACAAAAACTACAACGGAAAGCGGGTCGAACATGGGGGTTACACCCCATATGAAAAGGTTGCCAGGATGGATAATCGGTGTGTAGCTTCATCCGGTGTGGGTATAAGGAAGTATGGCAGATGTGGAAGGGAGCGTACCGGTGAGTGCAAGATTGGAATGAATGTATGCTTCAGGTGTGGTAGGCCTGGGCACATTGCTAGAGACTGTATGAAGCTATGGGATGAGAGTTTTGGGACAATGATAATGACTGGAATTGAGTGGTCAAAAAAGGTGTGATAAGTGTGGACGCAAGCACCCCAGGAAATGTAGATTGGGGAGCAATGTTTGTTTCCGTTGTGGAAGGATGGGACTGTGGCGAAGAACTGCAGCACGAGGCGGTGCTATTCTTGTGGTGAAGAAGGTCACGTGAGCAGGAACTACAAGAAGCTGAGGGCGGAAGGTTCGGGTGTGAAGAAGGTCGGAGGAAGCTAGGACGGACCCCGATGTTGTGTCAGGTATGTTTCTAGTAAACTTTAGCCTTGGTGCTATTTTGTTTTGATGCTAGTAAAAAGTTTTATCTCTGCTGCTTTTTGTGCTCAGTTACCTGTTAGTAGTAGAAATGCACGTAAACCATTCGATGCAGAAACCGATATTGGTAAGTCCACTAGAATTACTGATGTGATAAGAGGACTGTGCCATAGAACTATAAGGTCATAGGTTTTCTGCTAGGTTGGATGTGATACCCTAGGAGGATTTGATGTAGTACTAGGGATGGACTGGCTAGCAACCTATGAAGCGAACATCGTGTGTCGCAAGAAGATGATTTCGATGGCGATGGCGGGGAAGTGCATAAGACGTGGATGTAGTGCCTACTTGGCCTATGTAAAAGATGTGGATGCGTCGGTACTGCAACTATCCGAAGTATCAGTGGTGAGCGACTTTCCGGATGTATTCCTGGAAGATTTACCCGGCGTGCCACCGAATCACGAGATTGAGTTCCAAATTGATTTGATACCCGGTGCTCAACCCGTTGCCAAAGCACCATATCGGTTAGCTCCGACAGAAATGAAAGAGCTGATGGAGCGGTTGCAAGAGCTGCTCGATAAGGGGTTCATTAGACTGAGTATCTCTCCCTGGGGTGCTCCGGTCCTGTTTGTGAAGAAGAAAGACGGTAGTATGAGGATGTGCATTGACTACCGAGTGCTGAACAAGTTGACGGTGAAGAACCGATACCCCCTACCAAGAATAGATCATCGTTTTGATCAGCTTCAAGGAGCCAGTTGGTTTTCAACGATAGATCTTCGATCTGGTTACCATTAGGTGAAGGTGAAGGAGCAGGATATCCCTAAAATAGCTTTTCGCACGCGCTATGGTCACTATGAATTCCTTGTTATGTCATTTGGTTTGACCAATGTGCCAGCTGCTTTTATGGATTTGATAATCGAGTGTGTTGGCCAATGTTAGATAAATCAGTGATTGTGTTTATTGATGATATCCTGATTTATTTGAAGAGTGAAGAGGAGCATGCCGATCACATTTGGGAGGTGTTAGAGACCTTAAGAAGGGAGAAGTTGTATGCCAAATTCTCTAAGTGCGCGTTCTGGTTACGTGAAGTTCAATTCTTAGGTCACGTGATAAATCTCTAGGGGATTATGGTAGACCCTGTTAAGGTGGAGGTTGTGATGCAATGGAAGTCTTCAAAGACGCCATCCGAGATTCATAGTTTCTTGGGGTTGGCGTGGTATTATCGAAGGTTCATTCAAGACTTTTCCAAGATCGCTTCTCCACTGACCAAGTTGACCCGAAAGGATGTAAAGTTTATATGGGTTCAAGCCCAAGAACAGGCGTTCGAGGAGTTAAAGGTGAGGTTGACCCAAGCCCCTGTCCTGTCATTACCCGAAGGAAGCAAGGATTTGGTGGTATATTAAGATGCTTCTTACTCGGGGTTGGGTTGTGTGTTGATGCAGAGAGGGAAGGTTATAGCCTATGCATCCCGATAGTTGATAGTTCATGAGGTCAATTATCCCACTCATGACTTGGAGCTAGCAGCCGTGGTCTTTGCATTGATGATTTGGAGGCACTATCTGTACGGGACGAGGTGCACCATTTTCGCTGACCACAAGAGCTTGAAGTACTTCTTTGAGCAGAAGGACCTGAACATGAGACAGAGATGATGGTTGGAGTTCATAAAAGATTATTATTGTGAGATCCACTATCATTCGGGCAAAGCCAACGTAGTGGCTGATGCTCTTAACCGAAAGGAGAGGCCCGAGCCAATTCGGGTGAAAGCATATCAACTAATTTGACCTCCGATGTAATGAAGGAAGTCAAGATGTTTCAAGATGAGGCATTAAAAGAAGATCATCTAAACTTTGAATGAATGAGAGGTTGGGGAATTGGGTGAAAACACACTTGGTGTTAAAACTCAATTTGTATGGGTATGGATTCCTTGTTTCGGAGATCTACGTGTGAGGATTTTGGATGAAGCTCATAAGACTCGATACTCCATTCATCCTGGTGCCACAAAGATGTATCAAGATATGAAGAAAGATTATTAGTGGCCGGGTATGAAGCGTGACGTGGTGGAGTATGTGAGTAAGTGCCTTACTTGTTTGCAAGTGAAGGACGAACATCATAAGCCGTATGGGAAGGTCCAACCTTTGGATATACCGGAATGGAAGTTGGAGCACATCACCTTGGATTTCATTACAAAGCTGCCACGTACTCCGAAAGGGTACGCTGCCATATGGGTGATTGTTGACCGCTTGACGAAGAGTGCTCACTTCCTACCGATCCGCAAGACATATTCATCCGAGAGGTTGGCTGACCTGTTCATCAAGGAAGTTGTAACTCTTCATGGTGTGCTGGTGTCCATTGGGTCTGATCGTGACACCCGGTTTACGTCTAAATTCTGGAAGAAATTCCACGATGCTATGGGGATGAGGTTACATATTAGCACGACTTATCATCCCCAAACTAATGGTCAGTCGGAAAGGACCATTCAGACATTAGAAGACACGCTTCGGGCATTTGTGATTGATTTTGGGGGAAGCTAGGATGACCACTTACCGTTAGCTGAATTCTCGTACAAGAATAGCTATCATGCCAGCATTGGTATGCCACCATACGAGATGCTGTACGGTAAAAGGTGTAGGACACCCATATGTTGGGAAGACATTGGGCAGAAAAAATTGGGAGGCGTTGAGGTCATTGAGGCTACAACTGAGAAGCTTGAGAATATTAAATCCTTCATGAAGGAAGCTAAAGATAGGCAGAAGTCGTATGCCGATAGACGACGTAGACCGATCGAGTTCCAGGGGGTGACCGGGTTATATTGAAGGTCCCACCTTGGAAGGGGATTATCCGATTCAGGAAGTGGGGCAAGTTGAGCCCAAGATATATAGGCCCTTTCCAAATCATTGCTTGAGTAGGAGAGGTGGCCTATAGGTTGGAATTACCAGATGAGTTAAATGGAATTCACCCGACATCCCATGTATCTAATCTGAGAAAGTGTTTAGCTGATGAAGACATGATTATTCCACTGGAGGATATCGAAGTAGATGAAAGGCTCAATTATGTGGAGCAACCAGTGGAAATCATAGATCATAAAGAGAAGAGGCTGAGAAATAAAGTGGTTCCTCTTATGCGTGTATAGTGGAAGCACAGGAAGGGATCCAAGTCTACATGGGAGACTGAGGAAGAGATGAGGCAGCATTATCCTCATCTGTTCGAGGAATGACAGGTTTTGGGGACAAACCTATATAAGGGGGGTGGACTTGTAACACCCGGTTATTTTTAAAAGACAAGATATGAGGAATAAAAAGAAAGAAAGGCAATTAAGTCCAAGTGGAGGGACTGAAAGTTTCCAAAGGACAAGACTTTGAAAAAGTTGGTGTAAAGGTGGGCATGGCCGCCCACCCTCACTTCATATCAACATTTCTTCGGTTTTAGAGAGAGAGGGCAGGGGAAAACTCTCGGCTTGTAGAAGAAGAAGAAGAAGCGAAGGAATTCAAGGTAGGAATTCGTGGTTTTTATGTGTTTATGACGGGTTTTATCTTGGTTATGTGTTTATGTGCTTATGTGTTTGGGTATGTGCTCGGGTGTGTGTGTGTGGTGTTGTTTTTAGGTGTTTGAACTCATTGCAAGCGGGTTAGAAAGGAAGAAACACCCAAGTTGCATCAGGTGAGTTATAGACCCTGGTTTTATTTGTTTTAAACTATCTTTGGGGCTGAAATGAATTTATACAATTTTCAAAGCATTTGTATGTTTACCCGTATGTAATGTGCATGATTGGATGTTGATTGTTGAATGCTCATAGGTTGTTGAAGTTTAGAATAGCCACATTAAGCTTTGAATAGATGGGGTCAATGATTGGGTTTGAAATCATACTGGAAACATGTTGAACAGAAGGTCCATGCGCCTAGATAAGGCTCATGCGCCTTAAAATGCCTTAGAATAAGTGTAATCCATTAACCTGAACAGTGGTCCATGCGCCTAGAAATATTAGTCGGACGACTAAGTGTAGGACCATGTGCCCCAATAGTGCCCATGCGCCCAAATGGCTCATGCGCCTAAGTGTCTAAGTTTGATTAATTAGAGAGTATTGCAACGGAATTCGAACAACGAATTAAACAATTCATAAGAACACAATTGATATTCAATGTAACAGTACATGGATATAGAAAGAGAGAATTCTGCAAAAGAAATATTTCATTCATATGCTCTCGTGGTGGCTCAATCTCACACTTTACAACTAGGTCAACATTCCTTATATAGGATATGTGATGTCTGCTGATGTCACTTGATAGGGACATCTAACAGAATTATTCAAACTACTGAAACTATGCAAACTACTGAGAATGTTCTCAACTACCGATTACATCACAGAGAATGCTTAAGTACAAAAACATAAAACTACTGAACTACAACTATTGAAACTATAACTACTGAAAAGTAAATTACAAGTACTGAAAGGAAACCATCACAACTACTGAAGTTAATTACTTCAGCTGTTGTGACAACTACTGATCACTTTGGTCTTCAGTCTTTGTCTTCAGTACATTACTTTCAGACTTTGTCTTCAGCCGATGGCGTCAGACTTTGTCTTCAGCTGATGGCCTCAGACTTTGTCTTCAGCTGATGGCCTCAGACTTTGTCTTCAGCTGATGGCCTCAGACTTTGTCTTCAGCTGATGGCTTCAGACTTTGTCTTCAGTCTTTGTTCTTCAGTACTTTACTTTCAGACTTTGTCTTCAGACATTGTAATCAGCTGATGTCTTCAGCTATTGTGATCTTTCAGCAGTTGTAATGTCTGTGGGACTTAGAGGTTTTCTGATCAGCTCATTGGTTCTTTGGTCTAACAAACTCCCCCTGAACCAATGTAGCCAAAAACTCTAAATTATTGATGATCCCACTTCTTGGCAGAAACACCCTCTTGATCAGCTTCAGAGGTAATCAGTTAAGCACAGGCCCGGAAAAGGTTTCTAATCTTTTGATTGGCTAAGTATGGAAGGGAACTCTGTCCTGGGAACTGGACACAGAGTCTTGTCCCAACCATGAAACCTAATTCCCATTAATGAGTCTATAAGACTCACTAGCATAGGCCTCAAGGACAATAACTTGTTCCTCCTTGGTGAGTTTTCTCTGCTTCTCCCTCGAAGAGAACTCTGGGCTATAATACTCAGAGAGGTATCTCACTGTCTTTCCATTTTTCAACTCCACAGGTTATCTCTCTATAAGCAAATTCATCAGGGTGAGAGCCTTCAAGCAACAACTGGAGTTCACTCTTCAGAAGATCTACAAGTCTTTTGTATAACAACCCCTTCTTGATCATTTTGTTCTCAAGAATAGATTGAGGGGTAGTCTTGGATTTCTGAGCTCTCTTGAATTCTTCAATGATTTCCCAAGGTGAGACTACCATGGCCAATGTAATTACAGCATTCAAGGTCTTCTTCACTTGGCCATGATATCTACTTGGTATATTCTTCTTATGAATTCTAGAACTTACCCTGGGGTCTGGCCAGATCCGCACTCTTTCTTTTTGATGTTGAAAAGTATGTCTAAGAGTCTACAGCCTCAGAGCCTGTTTCTTCATTTCTTGAATGGATGAGGATTGAGGGAAATCCCTATCAACCATCTTGAGAAACTTCTCATCATGTTGTTTCTGCTGTTCTGCTTCTTCAATCTTTACCTTCACCATTTGCATTTGCAAGTCAGGAGTAATCACTTGTTGACTTCTATGCTCAGGTGATTTGAGTTTGAGAAGAGTAGAGATTGGCAGACTATCATCATCATCATCCTCTTCTTCATCTTCTTCTACCCTCAACACCCTTCTCCTCCTTCTGGTGCATCACTGGGTAAGGTTTGAGGTGGTTTTAGGGGTAAAGGGATTGGTTTTGTGGGTTTGAGTTGTGGGTGGCTTTGGTTTAGGGATAGATTGGGAGATTTTAGAGATAAGGGTTGTGTTTGAGTGGGAGTATGAGAAGAATGACTTAGCATTTTGGTGGTGAGTTTGGCTTTGGAGAGCTTTGCCATTTCAGTTCTCTTCCCTGCACCTGCTTCATCCAGTGCTTCAATATCAACCCCTTATTATAGCCTCCAGCAGAGCACATCTTCTTGGTTATCTCCAAGATACTGTCTCTGGACCAGGCCTTTATCTCTATCAATGATCTTCCAAGGTACTTGGCAATGAATCTGATCATTATCTCCAATCTTTCCCTTTCCAACACACTATAACCAGCCCATCTAGCTTGAATCTCTTCTATTTCCAGCCTTCTGATCTCAGTGTCTAGTGTGGTTGTGTCATGACCTTGTCGAAAGAGCTGATCTATAATTTTATCCATGGATCTGCTGTGAGCTTCATCAACATCTTGACAAGATCTTCTAAGGATTATCTTCATCAGCTTTTGACTCAGCACTTTTCTTTCTTTATATGTGATCAGCTGATCTTCCTTCTTTTATCTGTGATCAACAGTTCTGAGATCAGTTCTTTCTCCACCTCCTTCTCTTTTGCAGGTTCTTACTCATCATCAACTCTTATTCTTTTCTTTTCTTTCACTGCCTTAGACTTGGAAGTCTCCCCCTTTTGGTTGCATTGGGATCAGGGCTTGAAAGGCAGAAAGAGATTTGTGAACAACATCATCAATGAGGGTTTGTAGATTTGAGGATATCCTCTCATCAATGGCTTTATGCACTATGTTAGTGATGATGGAGTGATGAGAGGTAAGGAGTTTTGAAAGATAGCAACCATCTGCTCAGAGGGGTTCTGTCCCTGAGAGGTGGTGCCAAAAGTAGTGGCTGGTGGCTAAGTTAAGTGTGTAGGCTTAGTGTTTGGGGAACCTTCAATGGAAGGTGCCATCTGTGAGGTTTGTGAGGTAGATGGACTTTGATCTGAGACATTTTGGCTAACAACTATTTGAGTCTGCTCACCTCAGTCTCTAGGATGGTATTATGGGCTAATACATCATAGAAAAAGCCCAGGTCAACATCAGTCTGTGCTGAATCACCTGACCTCCTGATTGAATCAGGATGTACATGCTCTGAGTGTAGATCAGTAGAAGCATGTGCCCCTTGTTCTTGGTACTGGGGACTTCCTGCCTCAGGACTGTGTCCTTCATTGGCAGTTGCCTCTGGTAAGGTCTTATGGATGCTACAACTTCATCCTGATCATTTGCTGAATCAATAGTAGTGGCAGCCTTACCAGATGTTCTAACCTCCGTTTCTACACTTGGAGATTGAACATTGTACCCCTGTGTTGTGGGTTATCAGAAGCATTTTGGTCCTCCCCCTCAATAGTTGAGGTATTCCCAGTGGTAAGTGGTTTCTGGGAGGGGGTGAGGAATGCAACTAACTCAGCACTTTAGCAACTATCAGTGTTGGGCTTTGAGGGGCAGTTGCATGTGGAGATTGTTCTGAAGCAGATTGCACCCGGGGTGAGAGGTGCTCTTCAATGGTAACCCTCTCAATTGAGATAGGTTCAAAAATGTGGGATCCCCAATTGTGGTTGCAACAGGATCCTGTTGAGAGGATACCTGTGCGGCTTCAGCAGGTTGAGTCTTGGACATAACTGGGGGGTTATAACCAGTATGTATTTCCTGTATTTGTGGTACAGGGGCATCCTCAGGGGACTCATCTCCCTGAGTAGCCTTTTGGGTTTTTGTGTTTTGGGTTTGTGGGGACTTTGGATCTGGAAGTGGAGGCTGTGGGTTCCCTCTGCTTGGGTTTTAGCATCCGGGCAGCCCTTTTAGAGTAGGGTCTGAGTTATGTCTGGAGTATATCTCAGCTAAAACAGCTGGAGCAGGACTCCAAGACCAACAAGGCCATCAGATTTTAATTGATTCAAAATTATGGCCATCAGAAACCTGGGATAAAGTAGACATCTGTTTGCCACAGGTTACTAACCAGATCCTTAGTTCCATGAACACTATCTCAGAAAAATTAGATTTTGCCGTTCAAGGATAGAGTACAATACTGTTGCCATCGGGAAGACATCTGATCCCAAGAAGATGTCTTTGATGCAAGGCAGACATTCACCATATGAAAGATAGGTCTTAGCATCATGGAAGTGCTTTTAAGTATGGTTGTAGCACTTAAGTCGCCTTCATACCCGTTATGGAGAAAAGACATATCAGTGGTGCCTTTCGGGTATTCTTTAGGATAGGTGCCATCATGCAAATTTAGTGTTTTGCGAATGATGTCGGGGGTGATGAGCACCTGTTTCTGGTTCACCAACGATTGGAGAGTGATTTGTCTATCATTCTTACCAGTTATTACAGAGACGTTGGTCCAGAACTGGGATAAGGAGTCAGGATATATGGTAGGAATCAGAAGAAGAAAGGTGTTCGTATGGGGAATCCACCATAAGATCGATGGCAGTGTCAAACTTGTTCCAGAAGGCAATTTTGAAAGGTAGGCAACAGAGTTGTGTCGGGGTTTGAGTTTCATGGTCGCCATTGTTGAGAGAGAAAGGTTTGAAAACAGCTAATGAACGTTTGGCTATAAGTGCAGGTATTTATAGGTTAAGAAAAGGCTGAAAATAAAACGACTGAAAGTGTTGGTGTTGGCATCAGTTGTTATGAAAACTACTAAAGACTTGGTTTTAACTATCAGACGTTTGAAAACAACTGAAGACTTGGTTTTAGTCATCAGTAGTTGTGAAACTACTGAAAACCTTGGTTTTGTCTTCAGCTGTTGTAAACAACTGAGGACTTGGTATTAGTCATCAGTATTTGTGAAACTACTGAAGACATGGTTTTGTCATCAGTTGTTTAGAGTGAAACAGCAGTTTGTGGAAACGACTGAAGTGAAAATTCTCATGAGTAGTTTTCGTCAATTCTTAGCTTTTCAGCTGTTTCATACTGTCCTCAACACTTACTCATCAGACTTTTTAGCTGATTTCAGTAGTTCCATAGGACATCAGTACTTATCTGTTTTTACTGACATCAGGAGTTATAACTACATCAGTAGTTGTAACCGCATGAGTTTCTTTTAACAGAATTAGTACATATTTGTGACATGTTTACTAATGATCATCAGTACTTGTTTACTGAGATCAATAGTAGTTATCACTTATTCTAGCTGCAGCATACCAAGCCTTAACATAAGGTTTTGGAAAGTTGAACTATCCAAAGGCTTGGTAAATATATCTGCAAGCTCAAAAGCACTAGGCACAAACTTTGGATCAATCGGACCTTTTTCAAAACAATCCCTAATAAAATGGTGTCTGATCTCTATATGTTTGGTCCTAGAGTGCTGGACTGGATTCTTGACAATGCACAGAGCTGAGCACTATCCATTAATAATGGAGTCTTAGTCTCTGTAATGCCATAATCCAATAATTGGTTCTGAAGCCAGAGTACCTGAGATGTACAACTTGCAGCAGCAATGTACTATGCTTCAGCAGTGGATGTAGCAACAGATGTTTGTTTCTTACTCTGCCAAGAAATCAAACAGTTGCTAGGAATTGACATCCACCAGAAGTTGACTTTCTGGTTAACTTACATCCTGCATAGTCATATCTGAAAAAGCAACTAATTTGCAAGAGTGTCCAGTGGAATACCAAGACCTAGAGATTGAGTACCTTGCAGATATCAAAAATTCTCTTGACTGCAATCAAATGAGATTCTTTAGGAGCAGCCTAAAATCTAGTACAAACACAAGTTGCAAACATGATATCTGGTCTAGAAGCTGTTAAGTACATCAAGGACCCAATCATACATCTGTAAAGTTTCATCAACAGCTTTACCTTTCTGATCTGCATCCAGTTGTGTGGTGTGGCACATGGGAGTAGAAAGGGCTTACAATTTTGTAAATCAAACTTATTCAAAAGATCTTTTGCATATTTTGACTGATGAATGAAGGTTCCATCAGCCTTTTGTTTGATTGCAAGCCTAGAAAGAACTGTAATTCTCCCATTGCACTCATTTCAAACTTTTGTTTCATTAGACTTATAAAATCATCACACAACTGGGGATCAGAGGATGCAAAAATAATATCATCAACATAAATTTGAACAAGTAGCTTATGCTAATCCACTTTCTTAATAAACAAAGTTTTATCTATGGAACCTCTAGTGAAATGTTGTTAAGTAGAAAATTTGAAAGTGTTTCATACCAGGCTCTAGGAGCTTGCTTCAACCCATAAAGAGCCTTATCAAGTTGATACACCCAATCAGGATGTTTATTGTCTTCAAAACCTAGTGGTTGACACACATAAACCTCTTCTTTTATTTTACCATATAAAAATACACTTTTGACATCCATTTGAAAAACTTTAAGATTGTGGAATGCAGCATAGGCTAAAAATAATCTAATTGTCTCTAGTCTGGCTACAGGGGCAAAGGTTTCATCATAATCAATACCTTCTTCTTGTGAAAACCCTTGTACAACCAGTCTAGCCTTGTTCTTGATAAGAAGCCCATTTTCATCAGTTTTATTCCTAAACACCCATTTAGTGCCTATTGCACACTTACCTGGGGGTAGAGGAACCAGTTCCCACACTTGCTGCTTTTTGAACTGAAGTAGCTCAAGCTGCATGACTTCAAACCATCCATTGTCTCTCAAAGCAACATGATAGTTCTTTGGCTCTAGCTGACTGATGAAGAGAGCATAGAAGCAGAAGTTAGACAATTGACTTCTAGTTGAGACACCAGCTTTGATATCACCAATGATTGAGACATGGGGTGATTCTTCAGCTCTTGGTATACTATAATATCAGTGCAAGTGTTTGTAGTCGGTTCAGCAGTAGCAGATGGTGATCCAGATTCTTGAAACCAAGTATTAGATGGCAAGTCAAATGATGTAGAGGAGTCAAAATCTCATCAGAATTTGTTGTGGATGGAGCTACAGAAGCTACAGGAACATCAAGTTTAGCAGACTCAGGCAGTTGGTCACTAAACTTGAAAAGGTGAGTACTAATATCATCATCATCTTCAGTACCACCAGGTTGAAGACTTGCTGCAGAAGATGATTTATCCACATGATCTGCAATAGCTGGAGATTGATAAGGAACATATTGTTGTATGTCCAGATCAAACAACTCCACAGGGTTTTGTGTAATTTTATCCTTAGGAGATTCATTGAGTTTCACATGCAAGGTTTCTTCAACTAACTTTGTTATGCAGTTAAAGACCCTGTAAGCCTTGCATGCGGATGAATAACCTACAAAATACCTTGCATCCACCTTAGGATCAAATTTGTGGAGTTGATCCTTTGTGTTTAGAATGAAATAAGGACACCCAAAGGTTTTAAAGAATGAAATTAGAGGAGCCAAATGATGTAGAACTTCATATGGAGTCTTCATCAACCTTTGATTTACTAATACTCTATTCTGCACATAGCAAGCTGTGTTAACAGCTTCAGCCCAAAAGGTCAATGGCAAACCAGAGTCGGTCAACATAGACCTTGCAGCTTCAATTAGGGTCCTGTTCTTTCTCTCCACTACTCCATTTTGTTCTGGAGTCCTTGGGATGCTAAACAGCCGCTTGATTCCTTTTGATAGATAAAAATCATCAAGTTTATGGTTTCTGAATTCAGTTCCATTATCACTCCTTATACACTTGACTGATAGGGAATACTGCTTCTCAACACACAACACAAAGTTTATAATCGTCTGAGCAACCTCATCCTTTGAGTGCAAGAAGAAAGTCCATACAAATCTGGAGTAATCATCCACAATTACCAGACAGTATTTCTTCTTTGCCATGCTCAACACTCTCACAGGACCAAATAGATCCATGTGCAGTAACTGCAAGTAGGCAGTGGACTTAGGTTCTTCAATAGGAGGGAATGAGACTTTGTGTTGTTTTCCTTTCAAACAAGCAGTGCAGGTTTTATCACAGTTGAACTCCTTTATTGGTAGACCTCTCACTAAACTATTGTGGATCAGCTGATTCATGTTTTTGAGATTAACATGACCCGCCTTCTATGCCAAAGTTTAGATTCCTGAGGAGAGGCTTTGGAGAACAGGCAAGGATGACCCTTCAAATCAATCTTCTTTGACAAATCCAAGGCATACACTCTTCCAATCCCGTTGGCCTTCAGGAGAGTATGTTCATCCAATACCTTGTCAATTAGCCTCAGAACTTAGGAAGACAGAATCCTGCAATTCTGGCTTGTGAAAAGTGCAACATGCCTTTATCACACATCTGACTGACACTTAGCAGATTATACTTGAGATTCTCCACATGGTTAACATCATCAAACCTGATTTGTCAATTAGACACATATCCTTTCCCGATGATGTAACCCTTGGCATCATTTCCAAATGAAACAAATCCCTTCTTTCCTTGAGAGTAGTCATTAAGAAGAGAACTGCTCCCAGTCATATGCATAGATCCTCCACTGTCTACATACTAATGCTCCTTGGCATGCTGAAGAACTCTGCATTCATCATAAAGAACTAGTTAGGTTTTGAGACCCAAAACTTTTGGTTTTGGGTCTGTTTTCATCAACAGATTTAACCATAACTTGTTTCTTATGATTAATAGCTGATGAAGAAGGAGATGGTGCTGAAATGGATTCCTTGGATTTGGGCTTGGAATGCCTTTTCAGTGGTTTGATCACAGGTACATCTAGTTGGTTAACTCCTCCAACAAATACTGAACCATCATAACAAGTTGTGTCTGATTTGTAGCTAAAGCTTTCAGCTCTTGTGACATATCAGTTTTGCGTTTGATGAGTTCCTGTGACCACAATTTCCTCCTTAAAATTCACAGACTTAGTCTGATGTTTATCATGAGGAGCACTATCAGCTGTTTTATGATAAACCCTATCCTTCTTTTGAATTTGGATGAAGGCTTGGTTCATCACATTGGGATGACTGTGGTACAAACTTGGTCTCAAACTCATTTTTCATTTCATCCATCTAGATTTTAATGAGCTTATCTCTGTTGAGTTTGGAACCCTTTCTGTACCAACATTCATCAGAAAGATGATTGAATTTACCACATATTCACATGGCTTATTCTTCATCTTGAATTGATCAACTGCTGATGTGGAAACTACTGAAGGTGTGCTCTTCAGTACTTTCCTCCTTTCAGTACTTTTGTTTAGTACTGAAGGATCTGTAACAACTGAAGACTTGTTCTTCAGTAGTTCTCTATCAGCAGTTGTTAATCCTTTTATTTCAACTGATTTGAAATGCTTTTCAGATGTTGTGACTTGCCCTTCAGTACTTGAGGTACTTTGAGGGACAACATTTGAAGTACTTAGTTTCATGTGCTTATCAGTAGTTAACCCATCAGCCAATTGATTTGTTGAGGTATCAACACTGATTTCATCTTGTGATTTTGGGTGATCACTTGAGGATGATGCACATGATGATGTGGTTTGGAAATTACTTTCACCTTTAGATTTTACTATTGTTTTGGAGTAACATCTGTAGTGGTGCAATGTGGTTGTAACCTATTCCACTTCACATTCACATTCAAGCAAATTGCTTGCTGAGCAGCATTTCAAATCCCTTGCAGGATGATACCCAGCGGTCACACTCAACTTGGGTAACTGCAAGTTTTTCTTTGAGATCTCTATGGTTCTCAAGAATGACCTCTAGCTTAGCTTTTCATCATTTAATTGGCATTTAAGCTTATAAATCTCATCATCTTTATCCTAAGGACAACTCTATTCAGCTTTTCTTTTGGAAAGGGTTTGCTCAAGCTCTAGATTTTGATTTATTAAAGCTACATTTGCCTCTCTAATAGAGATAAATGCAGCTATGCAAGATTCAGAACATAGCTTGGCCTTAGCCTCAGAGGATACCTGGGTTACCTGTGATGAAGATGCATTTTGAGCATGAACTATCAATAGATTCCAGGGCCATGAGAGCTAGATTCCCAAAAGGATGTTCACCACCATGTTGACCATCACCAGCAAATATTTGCTCATTACCAGAGAGATCATCTGGTAAACTGCTCCAGTCAACAATACTAGGGGTGAAGAAGCTGTGATGAGGTTGTGATTGAGATGATTGAGATGGTAGAGGCTTAGGTAGGGCTTGAGGTTGTTGTGCAATAGGAACTTGAACTGGATTTGGGTGTGGCATGTAATAGCAGGGATATGGATTTGACATTGGACCCTGAGGGACAAAATATGCAGGAGATATAGGTTGTGAATGATGACCAGAACTAGCAGGATGTTGCCTCTGTTTTGTGGACTATTGCTTGGAAAAGTCACAAAGGGTGCAGAGGAGTTAGATCCAGATGATCTACACTCTCTTGCAAAGTGTCCAAGCCTATGGCATTTGTGACACCTCACTTACTCTTGTCAAAACCAACTTTGGTTTTGCCAGAGAGTCCTAGAAATTTCCTACCAGTTCTCTTGTAGAACTTTTGAGATCTGATATTAATCAAGGCCATTTGGCTCAGAATATCTATCTCTTCTAAGTCATCATCAACAATCCTTTTAAATCATCCATAATGAAACACAAATTGTCACTATTACAGCCTGACTGACTGTCAACACTAACAAATGCATGATCTGAACTGTTTGAGGAGAAATCTATATGCTTATCATAATTGCTTTCTGATGCAGCATATTCTGACTCATGACCAACCAAGGCAGTGTTCCCTGGTACAAAGTCATCAGTGAGCTTTCCTGATGATGCCAGTTTCCTTTTCTACTCTCTCTCTCTTTGAAATGTAAGCATTTCCTATAGAGTTGGGTGAGAGATAGACTATCCAGATTTGCACTCGAGCGTAGGACAATGGTATATGTGTCCCATCTCTTAGGCAGTGATCTGAGGAATCTGTTGTTCATCTAACTATTAGTGTATTTATGTTTGACCATTTTCAGCTCAGAGATCAAATAGGAAAAACGCTCAAACTGTTGAGTCAGTGACTCACCCTTCCTATGAGAGAATGTCTCATATTGTTGGGCAAGGATTTCTCTGTTGTTTTCTAAGACCTCATCTGTTCCACCAAATTGTTCCTTCAATGCATTCCAGAGGTCATGAGCAGTTTCATGATGCATAAGCCCAGAATAGATTTCATTCGGCAGTGCCATGGCTAGAATTCCATGTGCTTTAGCATCAATCTCAAACAGTTTTCGATCCTCATCTGAGTATTGTTCCTTCTTCTTCGGAACCATTTGGTTGGTTTCCGGATTGTTCACCATAGGCTTGTGTGGACCATGTACCACAGATGTCTAACAACCTGAACTGTTAACAGACAGGTGATGAAGCATTCTATGTTGCCATATGTTATACTCAGTCCTAACCAGCATCAGAGGCTTGGTTGAGGAACGGTATTGTGAGGGTCATTAGAAGAAGTAGTGATTCTCAGATTCAACCAATTCAATTAAGTTTTAACTGATTTAGTGCAAAACACAACAAACTCAATATGAACCAAGCGAAAACTCAAAGCAGATAAACGAAAGCAGTAGAAATTCAATGATCTATAACCAATTATTGCAAATATGCTAATTCAATCAAACTTAGATATCGAATAGCAGTTTCAATGATCAATTGTTAGATCGATCAATGAATAACCTTGCTCTGATACCATTTGTTAGGATCAGTGATCTAAGTTTGATTAATTAGAGAGTATTGCAGCGGAATTCGGACAACGAATTAAACAATTCACAAGAACACAATTGATATTCAATGTAACAGTACACGGATATAGAAAGAGAGAATTCTTCAAAAGATATATTTTATTCATATGCTCTCGTGGTGGCTCAATGTCACACTTTACAACTAGGTCAACATTCCTTATATAGGATATGTGACGTCTGCTGATGTCACTTGATAGTGACATCTAACAGAACTATTCAAACTACTGAAACTATGCAAACTACTAAGAATGTTCTCAACTACTGATTACATCACAGAGAATGCTTAAGTACAAAAACATAAAACTACTAAACTACAACTACTGAAACTATAACTACTAAAAAGTAAATTACAAGTACTGAAAGGAAACCATCACAACTACTGAAGTTAATTACTTCAGCTGTTGTGACAACTACTTAGAGGTTTTTCTGATCAGGCTCATTAGTTCTTTTAGTCCAACAAACTCCCCCTGAACCAATGCAGCCAAAACCTCTAAACTTATTGATGATCCCATTATTCTTGGCAGAAACACCCTCTTGATCAGCTTCAGAGGTAATCAGTTAAGCACAGGTCGGGAAAAGGTTTCTAATCTTTTGATTGGCTAAGTATGGAAGGGAACTCTGTCCTGGGAAACTGGACACAGAGTCTTGTCCCAACCATGAAACCTAATTCCCATTAATGAGTCTATAAGACTCAATAGCATAGGCCTCATGGAGAACAACTTGTTCCTCCTTGGTGAGTTCTTCTGCTTCTCCCTCGAAGAAGAACTCTGGGCTATAATACTAAGACAGGTATCTCACTGTCTTTCCATTTTTCAACTCCACAGTTCGTATCTCTCTATAAGCAAATTCATTAGGGTGAGAGCCTTCAAGCAGCAATTGGAGTTCACTCTTCTGAAGATCTTCAAGTCTTTTGTATAACAACCCCTTCTTGATCATTTTGTTCTCAAGAATAGATTGAGGGGTTGTCTTGGATTTGTGAGCTCCCTTGAAATTATCAATGATTTCACAAGGTGAGACTACCACGGCCAATGTAATTGTAGCATTCAAGGTCTTCTTCACTTGGCCATGATATCTACTTAGTATATTCTTCTTATGAATTCTAGAAATTACCCTGGGGTCTGGCCAGATCCACACTCTTTCTTTTTGATGTTGAAAAGTATGTCTAAGAGTGTACAGCCTCAGATCCTGTTTCTTTATTTCTTGAATGGATGAGGACTGAGGGAAATCCTTATCAACCATCTTGAGAAACTTCTTATCGTGCTGTTTCTGCTGTTCTACTTCTTCAATCTTTACCTTCACCATTTGCATTTGCAAGTCAGGAGTAATCACTTGTTGACTTCTATGCTCAGGTGATTTGAGTTTGAGAACAACAGAGATTGGCAGACTATCATCATCATCATCCTCTTCTTCATCTTCTTCTACCCTCAACACCCTTCTCCTCCTTCTAGGTGCATTACTGGGTAAGGTTTGAGGTGGTTTTGGGGGTAAAGGGATTGGTTTTGTGGGTTGAGTTGTGGGTGCTTTGGTTTAGGGATAGATTTGGGAGATTTTAGAGATAAGGGTTGTGTTTGAGTGGGAGTGTGAGAAGACTGACTTAGCATTTTGGTGGTGAGTTTGGCTTTGGAGCTTTGCCATTTCAGTTCTCTTCCCTGAACCTGATTCATCCAGTGCTTCAATTATCAACCCCTTATTATAGCCTCCAGCAGAGAACATCTTCTTGGTTATCTCCAAGATACTGTCTCTGGACCAGGCCTTTATCTCTATCAATGATCTTCCAAGGTACTTGGCAATGAATCTGATCATTATCTCCAATCTTTCCCTTTCCAACACACTAAAACCAGCCCATCTAGCTTGAATCTCTTCTATTTCCAGCCTTCTGATCTCAGTGTCTAGTGTGGTTGTGTCATGACCTTGTCAAAAGAGCTGATCTATAATTTTATCCATGGATCTGCTGTGAGCTTCATCAACATCTTTGACAAGACCTTCTAAGGACTTATCTTCATCAGCTTTTGACTCAGCACTTTTCTTTCTTTTATATGTGATCAGCTGATCTTCCTTCTTTTTATCTGTGATCAACTGTTCTGAGATCAGTTCTTTCTCCACCTCCTTCTCTTTTGCAGGTTCTTTCTCATCATCAACTATTTTTCTTTTCTTTTCTTTCACTGCCTTAGACTTGGAAGTCTCCCCCTTTTTGGTTGCATTGGGATCAGGAGCTTGAAAGGCAGAAAGAGATTTGTGAACAGTATCATCAATGAAGGTTTGTAGATTTGAGGATATCCTCTCATCAATGGCTTTATGCACTATGTCAGTGATGATGGGAGTGATGAGAGGTAAGGAGTATTGAAAGATAGCAACCATCTGCTCAAAGGGGTTTTGTCCCTAAGAGGTGGTGCCAAAAGTAGTGGCTGGTGGCTCAGTTAAGTGTGTAGGCTTAGTGTTTGGGGAACCTTCAATGGAAGGTGCCATCTGTGGGGTTTGTGACGTAGATGGGCTTTGATCCTGAGACATTTTGGCTAACAACTATTTGAGTCTGCTCACCTCAGTCTCAAGGATGGTATTATGGGTTAATGCATCATAGAAAAAGCCCAGGTCAGCATCAGTCTATGCTGAATCACCTGACCTCCTGATAGAATCAGGATGTACACGCTTTGAGTGTAGATCAGTAGAAGCATGTGCCCCTTATTCTTGGTACTGGGGACTTCCTGCCTAAGCACCGTGTCCTTCATTGGCAGTTGCCTCTGGTAAGGTCTTATGGATGCTACCAACTTCATCCTCATCATTTGCTGAATTAGTAGTAGTGGTAGCCTTACCAGATGTTCTAACCTCCGTTTCTACACTTGGAGATTGAACATTGTAACCCCTGTGTTATGGGTAATCAGAAGCATTTTGGTCCTCCCCCTCAATAGTTGAGGTATTCCCAGTGGTAAGTGGTTTCTGGGGAGGGGGTGAGGAATGCAACTAACTCAGCACTTTAGCAACTATTAGTGTTGGGCTTTGAGGGGCAGTTACATGTGGAGATTGTTCTGAAGCAGATTGCACCCGGGGGAGAGGTGCTCTTCAATGGTAACCCTCTCAATTGAGATAGGTTCCAAAATGTGGGATCCCCAATTGTGGTTGCAACAGGATCCTGTTGAGAGGATACCTGTGCGGCTTCAGCAGGTTGAGTCTTGGACATAACTTGGGGGTTATAACTAGTATGTATTTACTGTGTTTGTGGTACAGGGGCATCCTTAGGGGACTCATCTCCCTGAGTAGCCTTTTTGGGTTTTTGTGTTTTGGGTTTGGTGGGGACTTTGGATCTGGAAGTGGAGGCTGTGGGTTCCCTCTGCTTGGGTTTTAGCATCCGGGCAGGCCCTTTTAGAGTAGGGTCTGAGTTATGTCTGGAGTATACCTCAGCTAAAACAGCTGGAGTCGTGACTCCAAGACCAACAAGGCCATCACATTTTAATTGATTCAAAGTTATGGCCATCAGAAACCTGGGATAAGTAGCCATATGTTTGCCACAGGTTTCTGAGCCAGATCCTTTAGTTCCATGAACACTATCTCAGAAAAATTTAGATTTTGGCGTTGAAGGATAGAGTACAATACCTGTTGCCATCGGGAAGACATCTAATCCCAAGAAGATGTGTTTGATGCAAGGCAGGCATTCACCATATGAAAGATAAGTCTTTCAGCATCATGAAAGTGCTTTTTAAGAATGGTTGTAGCACTTAAGTCGCCTTCATACCCGTTATGGAGAAAAGACATATATCAGTGGTGCTTTCGGGTATTCTTTAGGATAGGTGCCATCATGCAAATTTAGTGTTTTTCGAATGATGTCGGGGGTGATGAGCACCTGTTTCTGGTTCACTAACGACTGGAGAGTGATTTGTCTATCATTCTCACCAGTTATTACAGAGACGTTGGTCCAGAACTGGGATAAGGAGTCAGGATATATGGTAGGAATCAGAAGAAAGGCTATTCTATATGGGGAATCCACCATAAGATCGATGGCAGTGTCAAACTTGTTCCAGAAGGCCGATTTCGAAAGGTAGGCAAGAGAGTTGTGTCGGGGTTTGAGTTTCATGGTCGCCATTGTTGAGAGAGAAAGGTTTGAAAACGGCTAATAAAATGTTTGGCTATAAGTGCAGGTATTTATAGGTTAAGAAAAAGCTGAAAAGAAAATGACTGAAAGTGTTGGTGTTGGCATCAGTTGTTATGAAAACACTGAAGACTTGGTTTTAACTATCAGACGTTTGAAAACAACTGAAGACTTGGTTTTAGTCATCAGTAGTTGTGAAACTACTGAAAACCTCGGTCTTGTCTTCAGCTGTTGTAAACAACTGAGGACTTGGTATTAGTCATCAGTAGTTGTGAAACTACTGAAGACATGGTTTTGTCATCAGCTGTTTAGAGTGAAACAGCAGTTTGTGGAAACGACTGAAGTGAAAATTCACATCAGTAGTTTTCGTCAATTCTTAGCTTTTCAGTTGTTTCATACTGTCCTCAACACTTACTCATCAGACTTTTTAGCTTATTTCAGTAGTTTCATAGGACATCAGTACTTATCTGTTTTTACTGACATCAGGAGTTTTAACTACATCAGTAGTTGTAACTACATCAGTTTCTTTTAACAGAATTAGTACATATTTGTGACATGTTTACTAATGATCATCAGTACTTGTTTACTAAGATCATTAGTAGTTATCACTTATTCTAGCTGCAGTATACCAAGCCTTAACACAAGGTTTTGGAAAGTTGAACTATCCAAAGGCTTAGTAATATATCTGCAAGCTCATCAGCACTAGGCACAAACTTTGGATCAATCAGACCTTTTTCAAAACAATCCCTAATAAAATGGTGTCTGATATCTATATGTTTGGTCCTAGAGTGCTAGACTAGATTCTTGACAATGCACAGAGCTGAAGCACTATCCATTAATAATGGAGTCTTAGTCTCTATAATACCATAATCCAATAATTGGTTCTGAGCCAGAGTACCTGAGATGTACAACTTGCAGCAGCAATGTACTCTACTTCAGCAGTGGATGTAGCAACAGATGTTTTTTTCTTACTCTGCCAAGAAATCAAACAGTTGCCTAGGAATTGACATCCACCAAAAGTTGACTTTCTAGTTAACTTACATCCTGCATAGTCACTATCTGAAAAAGCAACTAATTTTCAAGAGTGTCCAGTGGAATACCATAGACCTAGAGACTAAGTACCTTGCAGATATCTAAAAATTCTCTTGACTGCAATCAAATGAGATTCTTTAGGAGCAGCCTAAAATCTAGCACAAACACAAGTTGCAAACATGATATCTGGTCTAGAAGCTGTTAAGTACATCAAGGACCCAATCATACATCTGTAAAGTGTTTCATCAACAGCTTTACCTTTCTGATCTGCATCCAGTTGTGTGGTGTGGCACATGGGAGTAGAACAGGGCTTACAATTTTGTAAATCAAACTTATTCAAAAGATCTTTTGCATATTTTGACTGATAAATGAAGGTTCCATCAGCCTTTTGTTTGATTTGCAAGCCTAGAAAGAACTGTAATTCTCCCATTGCACTCATTTCAAACTTTTGTTTCATTAGACTTATAAAATCATCACACAACTGGGGATCAGAGGATGCAAAAATAATATCATCAACATAAATTTGAACAAGTAGCTTATGCTGATCCACTTTCTTAATAAACAAAGTTTTATCTATGGAACCTCTAGTGAAATTGTTGTTAAGTAGAAAATTTGAAAGTGTTTCATACCAGGCTCTAGGAGCTTGCTTCAACCCATAAAGAGCCTTATCAAGTTGATACACCCAATCAGGATGTTTATTGTCTTCAAAACCTGGTGGTTGACACACATAAACCTCTTCTTTTATTTTACCATATAAAAATGCACTTTTGACATCCATTTGAAAAACTTTAAGATTGTGGAATGCAGCATAGGCTAAAAATAATCTAATTGCCTCTAGTCTGGCTACAGGGGCAAAGGTTTCATCATAATCAATACCTTCTTCTTGTGAAAACCCTTGTACAACCAGTCTAGCCTTGTTCTTGACAAGAAGCCCATTTTCATCAGTTTTATTCGTAAACACCCATTTAGTGCCTATTGCACACTTACCTGGGGGTAGAGGAACCAGTTCCCACATTTGCTGCTTTTTGAACTGAAGTAGCTCAAGCTGCATGGCTTCAACCCATCCATTGTCTCTCAAAGCAACATGATAGTTCTTTGGCTCTAGCTAACTGATGAAGAGAGCATAGAAGCAGAAGTTAGACAATTGACTTCTAGTTGAGACACCAGCATTGATATCACCAATGATTTGAGACATGGGGTGATTCTTCAGCTCTTGGTATACTATAAGATCAGTGCAAGTGTTTGTAGCTGGTTCAGCAGTAGCAGATGGTGATCTAGTTTCTTGAAACCAAGTATTAGATGGCAAGTCAAATGATGTAGAGGAGTCAGAAATCTCATCAACATTTGTTGTGGATGGAGCTACAGAAGCTACATGAACATCAAGTTTAGCAGACTCAGGCAGTTGGTCACTAAACTTGAAAAGGTGAGTACTAATATCATCATCATCTTCAGTACCACCAGGTGGAAGACTTGCTGCAGAAGATGATTTATCCACATGATCTGCAACAGGTGGAGATTGATAAGGAACATATTGCAGTATGTCCAGATCAAACAACTCCACAGGGTTTTGTGGAATTTTATCCTTAGGAGATTCATTGAATTTCACATGCAAGGTTTCTTCAACTAACTTTGTTCTGAAGTTGAAGACCCTGTAAGCCTTGCATGTGGATGAATAACCTACAAAATACCCTGCATCCACCTTAGGATCAAATTTGTGGAGTTGATCCTTTGTGTTTAGAATGAAACAAGGACACCCAAGGTTTTAAAGAATGAAATTAGAGGAGCCAAATGATGTAGAACTTCATATGGAGTCTTCATCAACCTCTGATTTACTAATACTCTATTCTGCATATAGCAAGCTGTGTTAACAGCTTCAGCCCAAAAGGTCAATGGCAAACCACTATGAAGAAAAGAAGGCTAATTAGTTATATACCACTTCTACACAGCCTGAACCATCCAATTTCAAGAGCAAATCTCATCCTAAAAGCTTGATGTGTCATCTAAGAAGATGAAGATGAAGATGGAAAGTGATCAAGCTAAGCCTTTTTACTTAAAAGAAGACTCTTAGAAGCAAGCCAGTTGAGTGCATCATGTGTGGTAGTATTTCTCATCTTGCTAAGTATTGCATCTACAATCCTAAAAGTATTATCCACATGACCAAAAACAGGACTTTTGAGAATAAGAAGAAGAAGATAGCTTCAAAAGCAACATCTCTTCCTTTCGCAAGCTCCAAATTGGAAAAGAAGACGAGTGAAAACTTGCCTACGGAAACAATTTGGGTCTCGGAAGAAAGAATGCTTCTGAAGCACCAAAGCTTGCTGCATTGAAGGCAAGATCTTCCGAAGGTATAGTCTCCAAAAATTTCAATATTTTCAAAAATTCCAAATCATTGAAGGTCAAGTCTAATCTTCTAAAGATGGTGTGAAAGATAAAGGAAGACCATATGACTTAAAGTTCTTCATCAACAACAAGCGATGAACCTCAAAGTCTAAACATAGGATCAATCGCTATTGTATTATCTTCAGTTCACTTTGACAAGCCCAAGACCAATGAGGCTTAGGTTTCCAAATGTAAGTAACCATCTTTTTTTGTCCAAGAACAGCTAAAGACCAAAAGAAATGTATGGATCATTGATAGTGCATGTTCCATGCACAAGACGGGCAATGGCTTCTTGCTTTAAAACTTTGAGAAGATTGATGGAGAGCTAGTTGCTTTTGGAGAAGATGCAGGTGATTGTATTACTACAAGGGGTGATGTCACAAATAATAAGCTCAGCATTGAAATGGTAAATTTTTTAAGGAGCTTGGGTACAATTTATTTAGTGTATCCTAATTTTGTGATCAAAGACATAACATGCTCTTCACTTGGGTCTTCTTTCTTAAAACTAAGGATGAGACTCCTAAGATATTGAAGAACTTTATTATGAAATTAAGAATCACATGATCATAAGGTCAAGACCATAAGATATGATCAAGGAATTGAATTCAAGAAACAAATCCTTCACACATTTTATGTTGAAAAGGGTATTACAAGAGATTGTAGTGCTCCCAGGACTCCTCAACAAAACAGTGCTGCTACGAGGAGAAACAAAACAATTATTGAAGCTGTAGAACCATATTGTTTGACTCTAAACTTCCTATCACCTTCTCAGTAGAGGCAGTCAACACTACCTGCTATGTGCAGAACATAATTTTAGTAGTTTAAACTCATAGTAAGACTCCTTATGAGTTGTGGCACAAAAGGAGACCATTCATTGGTTTCCGTAGATCGTTTGAATGTTCTTGCACCATTTTGAATACCAAAGATCAAGTAGCCAAGTTTGCTAAGAAATCAAATGATGGATACTTCATTCGATACTCTTTTCAAGCTAAGGCTTATAGAGTATACAATCTCAGAACTAGAGTAGTTGAGGAGTCATCCAATGTGACCTTTAGTGAGCACACTCCTATTGTGAAAGGATTTGATCCTCACTGGTGGTTTGATCTTGAGTTAGTTACCAATTGTTTTAACAAATCATGTGAGAATGTTTTAGAATTTCGAGGAAACTTATCAACGGGAGATCCTGACCCAAGATTTGAGCTGAGAAGACCAAACAAGACAACTACTTCAGCTCCAAAGGTAACTAACCCTACAGATAGAGCTTCTATCAGCACAACCATGACAAATTCAGCTGATACATCTTAGGTGCCTACAAATTCTAGCTCAGAGGCATAGAACTTAAATGAAGGAGCTTCAAATATAAGAGGAAATGGTGGTGGTGATAGTGATCAAGAATTTCTTGATGCTGATAACCACTTTATGGAAGACAACATCAATGATGTTACACACTCATTGATTCAAGCTTCTCTTGATAAGTGTGTTGATATGGTGGGTGACACCCCATTACCACATCTAAATTTCAAGAATTTAGATATGTCCAATCAACTTGTTGTGATTCCTCATCTCAGGATCCACAAGTCACACCCCACCACAAACATCATTAGAGATGTTGACACAGGGGTGAAAAGAAGAGGACAAACCTATCACAAAAATGTTTGTCTATACTCTAGCTTCTTATCCCAGATAGAGCCAAAGAAATTTCATGAGGCTTTAAAGGATGGTAGTTGGATTGAAGCAATGCAGGAGGAGCTACGTCAATTCAAAAGCCAAAAGGTTTGGAACTTATGTCCTCTTCCTTAAGGTAAGACCTCCATATTATCATATGGATATTTAGGAACAAGGAGGATGATAAAGGACGTGTCATCAAGAACAAGGCTAGAGTAGTTGTTCAAGGGTACACACAATAAGAAGGGAGATGTTTCTTCTTAAGGTTTCACCGTGGAAGGGTGTGGTTCGCTTTGGAAATAAGGGTATACTGGCTCCAAGATTTGTAGGACCTTTAAAATCCTGAAAAGGGTTGGAAAGGTGGCCTACCAACTGGAGTTACCTTCCGACCTTAGTGGAGTTCATCGTGTATTCCACGTCTCAAATTTGAGGAAAGTGCTTGGCTGATGAAAGTCTGCATGTCCCGTTGGAAGACATCCAGATTGACGAGTCATTGCATTTTGTCAAGAAACCTGTTGAGATCATGGACCGTATTATAAAGAAGCCTAGAACCACAACAACCCCAATTGTCAAGGTTCGTTGGGAGAATAAGCGAGGCGCTGAATTAACTTGGGAGCGTAAAGAGCATATGAAGAAACTTAGAGTTTCGATTTGTTAATGCAGAAGAACAAACACTTGTTAGCATTTGTTTTATGTCTTCCGCATTTACAAATGCGGTTAGCCAACACTTGTTCTTCTCAGCAGATTCTTCATCCGTATTAGTTCTTGGACTTGTGAGATTTTTAAGCAAAACAACCATCAACTCATTAATTGAATTGGCATATATGATCCTTTTTAGAGTCAAACAATACTCCCACTTAGGATTATATAGCCTATGTTCTTCAATGGTTTGGTCGTGGTTGAGATTGTGAGGATTCTAGTGGGTCTTGTGGAGGCAGTTGAGGTTTTGCTTGTGACGGATTGAAAATGGCCTTATCATGTTGACAAGTCATTTGCATCTATCATCTTCTTCTCTTCAGTACATGTATCTTCATTTGACTCATAGTGTAGATGGCTTCTAATGGTAGTTTCTTAAGAGAATCTAGTTCCCATATGGATACAGTAGAAAACCCATCCCTATGAATCAGAAAAGCTCCATCCACATCAACCTCTTGCTTCATAATGTTTCTGAGTTGCAGAGGAGTTTTTTTTCTTTCTCTTTTCTCTTTTGGCAATGATTTTATCATACAGTCAGATCGCCAATGATGGTCAAATGGAAGCCACCTCCAATGACACATGTAACACCATTTTATTCCGTTAATTAGCCAGTTGGAATCAGTACCAAAACCACATACAGGACATGCAAGTTCTCCTTTAGTGCTCCATCCAGACAAATTGGCATAACTAGGAAAGACCGATATGGTAGAAATTATAGAAACCTTTAACTGGAAGTATTCTTTAGTTGATGCATCAATTGTATTAACTCCATCATCCGATAAGTCCTTCAATTCATTAATTAAAGGTTGCATATACATGTCTATCTTGTTTCCTGGACCTTTAGGACTTGGGATTAATAAAGAAAGAATAATATTTGGTGTTTCATAACCACCATGGTGGCAAGTTTTATGGAATAAGAAAAACTGGCCAAATACTATATTCCACATTCACTGTCCTAAAGGGGTTGAAGCCGTCACTTCCCAACGCAAGACGAATATTACGAGGATCTGTTAGAGATCAGTGATCTACGTTTGATTGATTTGAGAGTATAGCAGCGGAATTCAAACAATGAATTAGCCGATTCACAAGAACGAAACGATATTCAATGAAGAACAAAGATGGTTATAGAGAGAGAATTCTGCATATATATTTCATTCAATATTCGCTTCGTGGTAACGAAATGTCACAATTACAATTAGGTCGACACCTCTTAATATATAAGAGATGTGATGTCTGCTGATGTCACTTGATAGTGACATCTAACAGATTTATTACAACTGAAACACAACTACTGAAGATGTCAAAACAGCTGACATCTCCTTACAAAAATGCTAAGTGTTATCAGTTGTTATAACCACTGAAAAACATAAAACTACTGAAACTACAACGACTGAAGAACAAGCTCTTCAGTCATTTTACAAAACTACTGAAAGTAAAAATATAAAACTACTGATATCACAACTACTAAAGAAGTACTCTTCAGCTCTTATGACAAACTACTGAAACTTCAGTACTTGGTCTTCAGACATGAACTTCAGATGTTTCATCAGCTGATGACTTCAGTAGATATCATCAGCTGATGTCTTCGGTCTTTGTCTTCAGACTTTGTACACCATTTGTTGATCTTCAGCACTTGTAGACTCTTCAGCTGTTATACTTCAGTACTTTGAACTTCAGCTTCAGCACTTGTGTTCTTCAGTTGTTCAGCTTCAGCACTTGTGTTCTTCAGCTGTTCAGCTTCAGCACTTGTGTTCTTCAGCTGTTCAGCTTCAGCACTTGTGTTCTTCAGCTGTTCAGCTTCAGCACTTGTGTTCTTCAGCTGTTCAGTTTCAGCACTTGTGTTCTCCAGCTGTTTAGCTTCAGTACTTGTGTTCTTCAGCTGTTGAACTTCAGCACTTTAGTCTTCAGCTGTTGAAGTCTTCAGCACTTGATCTTCAGCTGTTGGAGTTTTCAGTACTTGTCAAACTGCTAATGAAGCTTTCAGCAGTTGTTGTGATATCATGTGGGACTTAGAGGTTTTCTGATCTTGGCTCATTGGTTCTTTTGGTCCAACAAACTCCCCCTGAACCAATGCAGCCAAAACCTCTAATTTATTTATTATCCCACTTATTGTTAGAAAAAGATTGGTCTTTTTCCTTCTTGATCAGTAGAGAAGATGACTCATATAAGCTCTGGCCTGGAAGAAATATCAGATATTTGTTTGGCAAGATATGAATGGGAACTCTGTTTTGGGGAACTGGACACAGAGTTGTTATCCCATTCATGAGATCTATTTCCCGTGTATGAGCCTGTAGGATTCTCTGGTGTAGGCTCTGAGAAACATGATTTGTTCTTCCATGGTCAGGTTCTCGGCTTCACCATCAAACAATCCTTCTCGCCCATACAGTTCTGAGATGTACTTGGCCTGTTTGCCATTTTTGAGCTCAACTGTCGTAATCTGTCTGTATGCAAACTCATCAGGATGATTCCCTTCGAGTACAGACTGAGCTCATTTTGTTTGAAGTTCTCAAGCCTCTTGTAGACTAACACCTTTTTAATAATTCTGTTCTCTAGCATCTTCTGGGGTGGTTGTTTAGTCTCGTAGGCCTTCTTGAAATCTTCGACAATCTCCCAGGTGATACTACAAGGGCCACTGTGATCTCTTCATCTACGATCCTCTTGACTTGACCCTTGTATCTCGAAGGAATGTCTTTCTTTACAATCCTGTGAGCCACCCTAGGATCAGGCCATACTCTCACCCTTTCCTTCTGATATTGAAATGTGTTGGCGAGAGTGTACAACCTCAGAGCTTCTTTCTTCATACTGATAATTGATGACGAAGCAGCATAAGTTTTGTCAATGCTTTTCAGCATTTCATCATCATGAAGCTTTTGCTGCTCCTCTTCTTCAATCTTTACTCTCACAGCATCCATCTGTGAGGTGGGAGTGATGGGCATAGGTTTGGCTTTCGCCAATGATAGAACTGCAGACAGAGGCAGCCTATCTTCTTCCACATCATCCTCTTCTTCTTCTTCTTCTAGCCTCACACCCTTCTCTTCTTCTTCTTAGGTGCATCATCGGCTGTTGGTTTAGATGGTAAGGGAGTTGGCTTTGAAGGTTGAGGAAGTTTGGATTTGGGCTTTAAGATGGTTTGGAGATTTGAGGGGTAGGCTGTTTTTGAGTGGGTGGAAGGGAAGGTTGTTCCAGCATTTTTGTTGTGAGTTTAGCCTTTGTAAGTCTTGCCATTTCAAACCTTTTTCCAGCCCCAGCCTCATCAAGGGCTTCAATGATAATCCCCTTATGGAATTTCTCAGACAGACAGATTCTGGTGGCTATAGCCAGAATACTGTCTCTGGTCCATGCGCAAATCTCCATCAAAGATCTTCCGAAGTATTTGGCAATGAAACGGATCATGATCTCCAATCTCTCCTTTTCCAGTACATCATACCCAACCCATCGAGTTTGAATCTCCTCCACTTCCAGCTTCCTGATCTCACTATCTAATGTGGCTGTATCAAAACCTTGCTTGAAGAGTTGCTCAATGATTTTATCCATGGATCGGCTGTGTGTGTCATCCGCATCTTTTACCAGCTCTTCTAAGGATTTTTCTTCAGCAGTAGGTTGATCATCAGCACTTTTCTTTCTTTTGTAGGTGATCATTGTTGTTGCTTTTCTTTTTCCAACTCCTGGATTTGTTCTTTTGCCTTCTCATCCTCAGTTCTTTTCTTCTACTTTTCTTTCACTGCAGTACTCTCCCCCTTTTTGGATGCATTGGTGGTAGGGGTTTGTACCGCAGGAAGTGTTTATTGCACAGCATTATCAATCAGTGGTTGTAAAGTTGAGGAAATCCTCTCATCAATGGCTTTAGTAACAATTTCATTGATAATGGGAGTGATGAGAGGTATGGATTGTTGGAATACAGCAACCATCTGCTCTGGGGGATTCTGTCCCGGAGAGATAGTGCCAAAAGCAGAAGCTGGAGGCTCATTGGAGTGAGAGGGTAAGGTGTTTGGGGAACCTTCAACTGAAGGTGCCATCTGTGGGTTGGTGGAGGCAGATGGTCTTTGATCCTTAGAAGTTTTGGCAAGCAACTCTTTGAGTCTGCTCACCTCCTCCTCCAGGATGGTGTTTTGGGTGATTACATCGTAAAAGAAGCCCAGGTCATCATCAGTAGACTGAATCACCTGACCTCCTGATAGGATCAGGATGAACATGCACTGAGTAGCTCAGTTGTAGCATGTGCCCCTTTGTCTTGGTACTGGGGACTTCCTGCCTCAGGACTATGTCCGTCATCAGCAGTTGCCTCTGGTAAGGACTTAGTAATGGTACCAACTACAACCTGATCATATGCTGACGCAGGAGAAGTGGCAGCCTTACCAGAAGTTCCAATCTCCATTTCTACACTAGGAGAAGGAATATTGTAACCCTTATGTTGTGGGTTCTCAGCTGCACTTTGGTCCTCCCCCTCAATGGTAGAGGTGTTCCCAGTAGTAATTGGTATCTGGGGAGGGGGTGAGGAGTGCAATTGAGTCAGCACTTGTGCAACAAGCAATGTAGGACTTTGGGGGGCGGTTGCATGGGGTGAAGGGATAGAAGCAGTGTGCACCTAGGGAGGAAGGTGCTCTTCAATGGCAATCCCCTCAAGTGAGGAAGATCCCAGATGTGTGGGTACCCCTTGTGTGGTTGCTGCAGGCTCTTGTTGAGAGGAATCCTGAGCGGCTATGGCTGGAAGAGTCCTTATATCCACTAGGGGGTTATAACCAGTGGATATATCCTGCGTTTGTGTTGCAGGGGCATCCTCAGGGGACTCATTTCCCTGAGTAGCCGTTTTTGGTTTCTTTTTAGTGGTTTGGTGGGGACTTTTGATGTTGAGGTGGTGGCTGTGGGTTCCAACTGTGTGGGTTTGCGCAGCTTGGCAGCCAGTTTGAGTGAGTGGTCAGAGTTGTGCCGGGAGTATACTTCAGGCAAAACAGCCATAGCAGAGACTCCCAGGCCAACAAGTCCCTCAGCTTGAAGCTGGTTTGTAATTGTGGCCATTATGAACCGCGGATATAATATCCATGGTAAGCAGTTAGTTTTTGAGCGCATATCCTTGAGCTCCTGAAAATATTAATTCTGAAAAATTTAAAGGCTGTTGCTCAAGAATAGAATACATTACCTGCTGCCACTTTGTAGACATTTGATCCCAAGACAAAGTCTTAGGAGCCAAACAGACATTTACCATGTGAAATATTAGACGTTCAGCGTCATGGAAATGTTCTTCAGTATGGTGGGCACTAAGGTTGCCCTAATATCCATGGTGGGCAAAGGATAAATCAGTTGTGCCCTTTGGATATCCAGCAGGAGAAGTGGCATCATCCAGGTGTAGAGTTTGACGAAGTATATCGGGAGTGATGACCACTTCGTGGTTTTGACGACCGACCGGAGAGACGCTGTGTTGTTCTCCCCAGTGGTGAGGGTGACGTTCATCCCAAACTGATTAAGGGATTCGGCATGAAGGATTGGATTGAGAAGAAAGGCCATTTTGTATTGTGACTGGACCATAAGATCAATAGCATTATCGAACTTAGCCCAGAATGGCGATTTGGTGAGGTAAGCTACCAGTTGTGTCGCGGTTTGATTTGCATGGACGCCATTTAGAAGAGAGAAGTTTGGAGAGATTACCGTTTGTTGAAGAAGATGAAGCTCTGAAGGATTAGGTCAGAGATATTTATAGAGTACGGGTTAGAAAACGACTGAAGGATTTGGTGTTAGTCATCAATAGTTTTTTAACGACTGTTGACATGGTATTACCCTTTCAGACGTTGAAACAGCCGAAGTCGTGGTTTTAGGCATCATAGTTAGAAAACTACTGAAAACCATGGTTTTGACTTCAGATGATGAAACAACTAAGGACTTGGTGTTTGTCATTAGTAGTTGTGAAACTACTGAAGACAGTGGTTTTGTCATCAGTTGTTGTAAACAGCTGAAGACTTGGTATTTCATCAGTAGTTACAAAACTACTGAAGACATGGTTTTGCTTCAGTTGTTTAGAATGAAACAGCAGTTGTTGAAACAACTGAAGAGAAAGTTCTGTTCAGTAGTTTTCGTCAATTCATAGCCTTTCAGCTGTTTCATACTGTCCTCAACACTTACTCATCAGACTTTGCATCTGCTTTTCAGGTGTTTCATAGGACGTCAGTACTTATCTGTTTGTGCTGATTTTAGTAGTTGTAACTACATCAGTAGTTGTAACTACATCAGTAGTTGGAACAGATAAAGTACTTCAGTACTTGTGAGGCATTTAGCCGTCAGTAGTTAAAAAAACTACTGAAGTGGAAAGAATCATCAGTACTTTATTGTGACATGAGAACCAATGATCACCAGTAATTATTACTGAAATCATCAGTTAGTGTCACTTATTCTAGCTGCAGCATACCAAGCCTTAACACAAGGTTTTGGAAAGTAGAACTATCCAAAGGTTAGTAAAGATATCTGCAAGCTCATCAGCACTAGGCACAAACTTAGGATCAATCAGACCTTTTTCAAAACAATCCCGAATAAAGTGATGTCTGATCTCTATATGTTTGGTCCTAGAGTGCTGGACTGGATTTTTGACAATACACAGAGCTGAAGCACTATCCATTAATAATGGAGTCTTAGTCTCTGTAATGCCATATCCAAGTTGGTTCTGAAGCCAGAGTACCTGAGAAGTACAACTTGCAGCAGCAATGTACTCGGCCTCAGCAGTTGATGTAGCAACAGATGTTTGTTCTTACTCTGCCAAGAAGAAATCAAACAGTTGCCTAGGAATTGACAACCACCAGAAGTTGACTTTCTAGTTAACTTGCACCCTGCATAGTCACTATCTGAAAAAGCAACTAATTTGCAAGAGTGTCCAGTGGAATACCATAAACCCAAGATTGTGTACCTTGCAAATATCTAAAGATTCTCTTGACTGCAATCAAATGAGACTCTTTAGGAGCAGCCTGAAATCTAGCTCAAACACATGTAGCAAAATATATTTGGTCTAGAAGCTGTTAAATACATCAAGGACCCAACATACATCGTGAAAGTGTTTCATCAACAGCTTTTCCTTTCTGATCAGCATCCAGTTGTTGGTGTTGCACATGGGAGTAGAACAGGGCTTACAGTTTTGTAAATCAAACTTATTCAAAAGATCTTTTGTATATTTTTACTGATGAATAAAGGTTCCATCAGCCTTTTGTTAATTTGCAAGCCTAGGAAAGAACTGTAATTCTCCCATTGCACTCATTTCAAACCTTTTTTTCATTAATGTTGTAAAATCATCACACAACTGGGGATCAGAGGATGCAAAAATGATATCATCAACATAAATCTGAACAAGTAGCTTATGCTGATCCATCTTTTAATAAACAAAGTTTTATCAATGGAGCCTCTAGTGAAATTATTCTTAAGAAGAAAAGTAGAGGTGTCTCATACCAGGCTCTAGGAGCTTGTTTCAACCCATAAGAGCCTTATCAAGTTTATACACCCATTCAGGATGTTTATTATCCTCAAAGCTGGTGGTTGACACATAGACTTCTTCCTTATTTTATCATATAAAAATGCAGTTTTGACATCCATTTGAAATTTTTTGAGATTGTGGAATGCAGCATAGGCTAAAAACAATCTGATTGCCTCTAGTTGGCTACAGGGGTAAAGGTTCATCATAGTCAATACCTTCTTCTTGTGAAAACCCCTGTACAACCAGTCTAGCCTTGTTCTAACAATAAGCCCATTTTCATCAGTTTATTCCTAAACACCATTTAAGGCCTATTGCACACTTACTGGGGGAAGAGGAACCAGTTCCCACACTTGCTGTTTCTTGAACTGAAGTAGCTCAAGCTGCATAGCTTCAACCATCCATTCTCTCTCAAAGCAACATGGTAGTTCTTTGGCTCTAGCTGACTGATGAAGAGAGCATAAAGAAGCAGAAGTTAGACAATTGACTCTTGTTGAAACACCAGCATTGATATCACCAATAATCTGAGACATGGGGGATTCTTCAGTTCTTGATAACAATGAGATCTGTGCAAGTGTTTGTAGAACCTTCAGCAGCAGCAGATGTTGATGTAGACTCTTGAAACCAAGAATTAGATGGTAACTCAAAAGATGTAGAGGAAACAGAGATCTCATCAGCATTTGTGTGGATGGAACTGCTAAAGCTATAGGAACATCAAATTTAGCAGACACAGGTAGTTGGTCACTAAACTTGAATAGGTGAGTATTGATATTATCATCATCATCATCAATACCACCAGGTGGAAGACATGCTGCAGAAGATGATTTATCCACAGGATCTGCAACAGCTGGAGGTTGATAAGGAACATATTGCAGTATGTCCAAATCAAACAACTCCACAGGGTTTTGTGGAATCTTGTCCAAAGGAGATTCATTAAACTTCACATGCAAAGTCTCTTCAACTATCTTTGTTATGCAGTTGAAGACTCTGTATGCCTTGCAAGTAGATGAATAACAAAAAAATACCTGCATCCACCTTAGGATCAAATTTATGGAGTTGATCCTTTGTGTTGAGAATAAAACAGGGACACCCAAATGCTTTGAAAAATGAAATTAGAGGAGCCAAGTGATGGAGAACTCATATGGAGTCTTCATCAACTCTGATTTACTAAGACTCTATTTGCACATAGCAAGCTGTGTTAACAGCTTCAGCCAAAAGGTCAATGGCAAACAGAGTCAGCCAACATGGACCTTGCAGCTTCAATTAGGGTCCTGTTCTTTCTCTCCACTACCCATTTTGTTCTGGAGTCCTTGGGATGCTAAACTGCCTCTTGATTCCCTTTGAAAGGTAGAAGTCATCAAGTGTATGTTTCTGAATTCAGTTCCATTGTCACTTCTAATACACTTGACTGGAAGGGAATACTGCTTCTCAACATACAACACAAAGTGAATAATCTTCTGAGCAACCTCATCCTTTGAATGTAGAAAGAAAGTCCATACAAATATGGAGTAATCATCCACAATTACCAGACAGTATTTCTTCTTTGCCATGCTCATTACTCTCACAGGACCAAATAGATCCATATGCAGTAATTGCAAGCAGGCAGTGGACTTAGGCTCTTCAATAGGAGGGAATGAGACTTTGTGCTGTTTTCCTTTTAAACAAGCAGTGCAGGTTTCATCACAGTGGAACTCCTTTATTGGTAAGCCTCTGACTAAACTCTTGTGGGTAAGCTGATTCATGTTTTTGAAATTAACATGACCCAGCCTTCTGTGCCACAGTTTAGATTCTTAAGAAGAGGCTTTGGAAAATAGGCAAGGATTGCCTCTGAGATCTATTTTCTTGGAAAGATCTAAGGCATACACTCTTCTGTCCTGTTGGCTCTCAGGAGAGTGTGATCATCCAACACCTTATCAATCAAATGTAGAACTTTGGATGACAGAATCCTACAGTTCTGACTGGTGAAAAGAGCAACATGGCCTTTATCACACATTGACTGACACTCAAGAGATTGTACTTGAGATTTTCCACATGATTACATCATCAAACTTGATTTCTCCATTGGAGACAAAGCCATTTCCAATGATGTAACCCCTAGCATCATTGCCAAAAGAAACAAACCCCTTTTCCCTTAAGAGTAGTCATGAAGAAGAGAGCTGTTCCCAGTCATGTGCATAGATCCCCCACTGTCTACATACCAGATGCTACTTTGCATGTTGGAGAACCCTGCAATAATAAACAATCAGTTAGTTTTGGAAGACCAAACCTTTTTGGTTTGGGCCTGGTCTCATCAACAGATGGTAAACTAACAGGTTTATTGGAAACAACAGCCTGAGAGGAAGAAGATGGTGAAGAAGAGGAATCCTTTGGCTTGGACCTCCTTTTCTGTGGTTTCAACATAGGAGCATCTAATTGGTTAACTCTACCCAATAGATGTTGAACCATCATAACCAGCTGTGTCTGATTTTGTGATAAAGCTTTCAGCTCATCAGACACATTGCCGTGGAGTTTGATAAGTTCCTATGTTGCACCTTCTTCTTCTGGGCACTCTCAGTTGTCACCTGTTTAACACCTTCCTTTTTGGATTTCTTTGAGGACTTAAGGGTTACAGGATTTGATGTTGCTCATACAAATGTGGTCTCAAACTCCAGTTTTCATTTTTACCATTTTCTCTTTAATTTCTTCTTATGTTTGAGTTTGGAACCTCTTTTGTACCAGCAATCATCTGTAAGATGATTGAAAAAACCACATACTTCATATGGTTTCTTTTCATCTTAGGTTGATCATCAACTAAAGAGGGTGAAGCAACTGAAGACTTGCTCTTCAGTGCTTTGGAAGCATGTTTGCTTTCTTGACTTCCTCTTTAGTAGTCTTCAAACTCTTCTTACTGACAGTTTTCTCTTTTCAGTACTGGCAGTAGTTGGAGTTTGAACTTCAGGTGTTAAATCCTGCTCTTCTCCTTTCAGGACTTTCAGAATTAACTCCTGAGTGATCAACTCATGGATCATGTGAGTGTTAGCAGTGGAACCATCAACATCAGTGATAGGTTCTGAGAGGGCTTGATGCTGACTTCTACTTCTGATTGTGCTGTATCAGAAAGTAGATCACATGATGAGATGGATTGGTTATTACTCTCACCATCAGATTCTACCTCTGCTCTGGGAGTAAAATCTGTAGGTGGAGCAGTGTGATTGTAATCAATGCCAAACTTCACATTGGAAGCAGATTGCTTACTAAGAAGCATTTAAAAACTTTGCATGATTGTACCCATCTATCACACTCTACCTGGGTAACTGCAAGGGTTTCTTTGAGATCTTTTACTTCTCTAGAAGTATCTCTTCCCTAGCCTTATCATCAGTTATTTGGCATTTAAGTTTATAAATCTCATCATTTTATCATTAAGCACAGACTCAAATTCAGCTTTGTTTTGGAAATTATTTGTTCTAGCTCAATGTCTTGTTGATTAAAGCTACATTTGCTTCTCTAATAGATGCAAATGCTGCTATGCATGTTTCAGAACATAATATTTGGCTTTTGCCTCAGAGGATACCTGTGATACCTTTGGTGTAGAGGCATTAGTGGATGAAGTATCAGCAGAATCCAAAGCATAAGAGCTAGATTTCCAAAGGGAGTTTCACCACCATGTTGACCAGCACCTGAGAACAGTTGTTCATGACCAGACAAGTCATCTGGTAAACTGCTCCAGTCACAACTCCTGGGGTGAAGAAGCTGTGTTGTGAGGTTGAGTTTGTTGATGAGATTGGGAAGGTTGTGGTTCAGGCAATGCTTGGGTTGTTGAGCAATTGGAGCTTGAACAGGATTTGATTGGGGCATATAATAGCAGGGATAAGGATATGACATTTGACCCTGGGGAAAAAATATGCAGGAGATCTAGGATGTGAATGATGACCAGAACCAGTAGGATGTTGCCCTCTGTTTTGTGTACTAGTACTAGGAAAAGTCACAAAGGGTGCAGAAGAGTTAGATCCAGTTGATCTACACTCCCTTGCAAAGTGTCCTAGCCTTTGGCATTTGTGACACCTCAACTTACTCTTGTCAAAACCAACTTTGGTTTTGCCAGAGAGTCCAGGAAATTTCCTGCCAGTTCTCTTATAGAATTCTGAGATCTGATATTAATCAGTGCCATTTGGCTCAGAATATCCATCTCTTCTAGATCATCATCAGCTATTCCTTTCAGATCATCCATAATGAAGC